>JANIVJ010000011.1:0-206387 GCA_030555785.1 Yamadazyma kanchanaburiensis | reverse complement strand
GTTCCTAAGAGAGGTAACGAATATCCGACAGTTTTGCTGCTGGGTTTTAATAGGTAATGATTCATGCTCCTCTTTATAAGAATCATTTTGTACAGTCAACGTTTTTGATTCGTTTAACATTGCAATCTTCTTTTTTAAGTCTTCATCTAAGGGATCTTTAATGTGTTTTACGAGTCTGTTTACCTCATCAATCACTCTATCCAACCTATTATTCATATTTTCATTTTGAGTTGTCATATTTTCATTTAGAGTTGTCATATTTTCATTTAGAGTTGTCATATTTTCATTTTGAGTTCTATTCATGGATCTCAACTCCTCTAGAATCAAGACATCAGTTCTCCTATCATCATTTTGAGTTCCCGTATCTTCATTTTGATTTCTGTTGGATTCCAGTGAATCTGAAGTCATCTCATTAAGTGCAGATTGTTCTGTATTCGAACTTCCTGGTAGTTGTTGGGAAGTTCTGGAAGATCCTTCACCTGATGGGTTTTGAATCGATTGGTTACTTGTATTAGGCCTTCTCCTTTTAGTTTGTCGTTGTTGTTCTTCTTGTTGTTCTTGTTCTTCTTGTTCTTCGTGTTCTTGTTCTTCTTGTTCTTGTTCTTCTTGTTCTTGTTCTTCTTGTTCTTGTTCTTCTTGTTCTTGTTCTTCTTGTTCTTCTTGTTCTTGTTGTTGTTGTTGCTGTTGTTGTTGTTGTTGTTGTTGTTGTTGTTGTTGTTGTTGTTGTTGTTGTTGTCTTCGTTCTTCTCCTCTCGTTAATGCCATTTCTAATTTTAAAAAATGTGGGATGTGGGATGTGGGATATTTTAGAAATTAGGGGGTGCTGAGATTTCCTAAAATGAATATGTACCAAAATGGGTATAAAGGCGGCTTTTATGACAAGCATTTAAACAACTGCACGGGTTCATAAATCAATACCACTAGACATGTATAGACAGAAACAGGAAGTAGCCAATGGATATTGATTAGATAAATCCGATATTAAGGGCGACGTGTGATTACCAAATAGATCCGATAAGGAATTTGCAGCAACAGAATAAAGTATGGGTGTAAGGGTGCAGACTCCTGCCACAGGTGTTGAAAAAATAGACAATCAATACACTGGAAACGTCAATGTAAGCGAAGTTAACATAACTAGAGCCAAGATCAAAACCTAGACACCATTCGTGTAGTATAATCCATGCTACTCTTCTGTCGTCTACTCTCTGTCTACTCTACATCGTGGTAGCGTCGTGGTAAAGTCTAGGACGAATATCGCTAGATACTCTCTATACTTATACTTGGAACAGACCTAAAACCAGTATACTTAAAACCTCTACAGTACAATACGAACATTCTACTCCTACTATATTGTCTATTGTTACGCACGCTTTCATATCACTTATACCCAATGAAATATATCTTCCGATTGGGCTTCTCCGATTGGACTTCTCCGATTCTCTTAGATTGGCTCCTCTAACTTCTTAGATTGGCTTCTCTTACATCTCACGTGATGGACCAAAAACCTTTTTCGTAGTTATATGCAGGTCCGGACCGTACTTCAAAAATGGGCATCTCCGATTTAGTGCTTATCTTAATCTTAAGATCCACGGCCAAATACTTGTACAAGGTATAAAATCGAAACTATTCAACTTTAATAGATACCACTGAACATGCTAGTTCCGACACTCTTCGCCTTATCACCATACTTTTTTAAATCCTCTTATCGTAACTCATCTCCTTTCTAGGCCTCTTAAAGCCATTTTAGATGCCTCACATGTTCGGAAAATTCCATCGAAAAAGGAAATTTTAGCAACCCCGGTTTTTTACACGGATAATTATTTAAATTCAGCCATTTCACTGAAATTATCATTAACAATGATTGGATTACCTGAAAAAGACGAATTATTACCAAGACAATCAAGACCTGAATCTAGATCTAAAGGTTTAAGATATGCTTTATTAGCCACTCTTATGGGTGGGATTTACTTCTTTAAACCTGAAGTTGTAGCCCCAGTTTTTAACCAATTCAGTCAATTTTCATTTTTGATTGAACCAACTGTTCCAGTTACTCCATCAGTTGAATTTCTTGACGTAAATGTTCCAGTTTTATTACCACTTTCTGCTACCGTTGAAAATACCACCATTTTCAATGAATCTTTAGCTGATGGCTTATCTTATGATTATGAATTCTTATCTAATGCCACTGGTGCTTTATTAACATTAAATTTCAATAATTCTGGATTAGTTGCTTCAGACCCTGTTGTCGCAGAATTAAGTGTTGGGGGTGTTCCTGTATGGAGAACCTCAACTCCAGTAGGTTTGTCCGATACCATCACTACTTCTTCTACTGTTAAAAATGTTACTGAATTATTAAATCTCTTTTTAGATGATAATACTTTTGAATTAAGTATCTTAGAAGGTGATGCTACTAATGTTGATATTGAATTAATTTTATCATTATATAATGAAACTAGTGTTTTTGCAGCCAAAAAACCAATTGGTGTTGAAGGTATTTTCACCGCTTCTGGTCCTGCCGATACTATTGTTTCACTTTCTGAAACTCCTGCTAAACTTCCAGGAACTTTCAACTTTAAATTACCTGCTTTACCATCAAATGTTACTACTGCAAAACTTTCATTCTTCGCTTCTGCCACTGAAGAAGAAATTGCTTTTTATAAAAATGAAGTGGCAAAGATTGGTGAACCAGCTTCTAATGGTCCAATTAGATATTTGAATGTTTTCGTTAATGATATTTATCTTAGTTCAATTGTTCCAAAACCAACTTTATTCCATTCTACTGGAATTTCTACTCATCCAAATATTTCAGATGCTTATGTTCCTCTTGTTGATGTTGCTTCATTCAAGGGATTAGAATATGAAGTTGAATTATATGGTATTCTTCCTTTATTATGGGCTGGTGATGCTTCTGTTAGTATTGAAATTGTTTCCCCAGTTACTACTGCTGATAAAACAGCTCTTTCTGCTGGTCCAATTATTCCTGGTAAAGATCTTATTAGTTCAGGAAGTTGGTTTGTTTCTGGTAAGTTATTAGCTTGGGAATCTGATTTAGTTGTTGAATCTGTTGGTGAAATTTTATCATCATCTTCTAATCAAACTAATTCTGCTGTAATTGTTGAACCTCCAGCATTTACTCCATGGACTCCAAAATTCAAAAACCAAATTGTAAATTCTGGAATGAAAGGTGGTATTGTATCACAATTAAACTTTACATTAGGTGATAAAAACGTTTCTTATATTGCCCAATATAATTCTTCAGCTCATGGTATTTCCATCAATCAAAATTCCGAAAAGAAAAAAATGAATGGTCCTCCAGGAAGTGGTTTAGGAACTGTTGAAACCAAGTCAAGTATCGTTTGGGTTAGTGGTTATAAAACCGAATTAAAGATTTCAGATGGTTCACCAATTTCTTTATTCACTAAGAAACAAACTTTTGAATTCCCATTAGATGTAAGTGAAGATTCTATTGAATCTACTGCTCTTTACTCAGCACCAGTTTCTGAAAAGAGTTTAAAGATTAAAGGAGCTGTAGAATTCAAAACTGAAATTAATGAAAAGACTGTTGACTCTTTAAAGATTAAAGAAAATAGAACTGTTGATGATATTCTTGCTTCTACCGAGATTAAAGTTAAACAAGGAGACTTAAAATTCAAGGTTAAAGCTGAAAACGGATTATTAGTATAGATGATTATGTGTATGTATTACGAATAAATATGTGATAGACAAAAAGACTCTACAGGTTCTACTCCATCCTATTCCTTTATTCCTATATATCTATCAAAATGCTTTTTCATCTAAATTAATTCGTAATGAGTCGAAATCAGGTTTTATATTCGTTATATCGCCTACTATTTGTGGTGTTCCGTTTCTTATTGATTCTTGTACTGCTTTTATTACTAAAGACGCAGAAATTCCATCATCAATGTTACAATTAGGCATATGGTTATCTCTGATCACATGGACAAAATGATTAAGTTGTGCATCAAATGGCTTTTGTTCACGAAGTTTAGAAGAGTCCACAAGTTTTTTGCATATGATCTTGGTAAGCCAGTGTCCGTCCTTCCCACTATATAATTTAAAATCAGGAACGGAAAGGGTTCCTTTGGATCCAAATATCCTATACAATCCTTCAACTCCATCATGGAATGGAACTGTAGGATTTTCTCCGGTACTACTTTCGAAATTGAATGGAGATACAACATTATCTGAACAAATGAAAGTCCCAGCAACCCCTGATTTGAATTTAAGGGTAAGAACAGCCCCTTCATCCACTTGTTTAAAGTCTCTTTGGTTTTCTAATAACTCAGCATATACTTGAGATATTGGTCCAAATAAGTATTGTAATAAGTCAAGATCATGAACGAGATTAATAAGTAAGGCACCACCTCCTGTAGTGGAATCTGTTCTCCATGGTGAAAGTTTGAAATATTCATCATGTTTCTTAAGCGTCCAACACCCTTGTATGGCTACAACTCTTCCAACATATTGTAAGTTTTTTTTTGCAGCCAAAATGTATGGGTTGAATCTTCTATGATGACCAACAAGAACTTTTACATTTTTTGAGTTAGAAAACATCTTGAGTGCTTTAGCCTCTTCTGGTTTAGGACTTACAGGCTTCTCTACAAGAATGTGGATCCCAAGGTTAGCCAATTGGGCTGATACAGGTACATGTGTATGATTAGGAGTACAAATAATAGCTCCATCAGGAAGAGAAATATCGTTAGCACGAGAATAATTCACCATAGAATCTATACTTTCAAAATATTTTGTATTGAGTTTTTTTGCAACCTCTTTAGTTGCGGGGTTAAGATCAATAATACCAAATAAGGATGTTTCTGGGTTCTTGTTAACATGCTCCGCATGTCTTGGACCAATAAGACCAGCTCCCACAACCACGATTTTTAAAGTGTTAGCTGCTTTAGGGGTAGAATTATTTTGGTTCTTTTTCAGTGAAGGTAATGTTAAAAAGGTGGATAATGCAATGATGGAAATGGCTGCAAAAAGAGAGAGGCCATTTTTAGGACTTCCTATTATTATTAACAGTATTAAAGACCCACTAACTATGGGTATATGAAGTTGTGACATGAAGTTGCAAAGTTTAAAGAGAGTGAAAAATAAAAAAATAATTTTTCATCTACTGAGTCATCGCACATCAGCATATGGTTTTTGTGGGGAAACCGTTATAAAAAGAAATAATTATAGAAGAAAATAAAATAAAACTAAGGGATGATTTTGAGACACTACATCATGGATGAATTTTGATACTTATTCAAGGAATAAGGATATAAATAATTAAGGGTTTTGTGCGGCGGAAGGTTCCGACTGGTTAGACTTTCCGCAACCCCGAAATAGTCATAGTGCGTTTGTGTAACTTTCTCAACTAAAGTGTATTTATCAAACACCACGACATTCTGCGACATTCTTGCCGCGTTCTAGTAAATTCTAAGGGTAAGGTTCTAGCAAATTCTACGCAGTCCCAATCAGTCTTTTATGCATGATTTTTGGCGATCTTTCCGAATTGGGTGACGCTTTTTTGCAGCAATTGTTCTAGCATGTTCTATTGAATTAGACCCTAAATACTATAAATATTCAACAGATATCCTCCATGTAATCATCAAATAAATTTAAATCACTTTATTAAATACAAATCAATTACAATGTTAGTCAATCCATTATTTTATGCTCCAGAATGTCAATCTGCTTTTGATTCATTCTTTACAAACTCAAGATTCCTTGAACAATATTCTAAACCAAAGTTGCTCAAACAATTAGAAAATGATGAAGAAATTAGATTCCAAATCTTTAAGTTGGGTGGTAATTTTAACTCATTTGAATTTAAATTAGTCAAACTTAATGAATACCAAGGATTATTAGATGTTTATTCTTATGCTGATCAATTCAAAGTTTCAGTTAAGTTAAACTTAACCAAAGTCGATATCAATAATATTGATTTCGAAGTTGATAGTTACGATAGTAACATTCTTAATCTTAAGATCCCAAAATATCAACCAAAACCTCAATATTATGAACCTCAAGAAATTTTTGCTAATTATATTGAATCATTCTTGAATCAATTAGGTGAAAATTCCAGACCAAGAGAATCAGATTTTGAAGCTATTAGAAATGAACAAGCAAGAATCCAAAGAGAAGAACAATTAAAACTTAGAAAGAGAGAAGAAGAAAGAAGAAGAGAAATCGAAAGAATTCAAAGAAAGAAAGAACAAGAAAGAATTAGAAAGGAAAAGGAAGAAAGAATCAGAAGGGAAAGAGAAGAAAGAATTAGACAAGAAAAGGAAGCAAGAGTTAGAAAAGTTAGGGAAGAAAAATTAAGAAAACAAAGAGAACAAGAAAGAAGAGAACAAGAAAAGAGGGAACAACAAAGAAGAGAAGAATTACAACGTGGCCAAGCTCAAGCTCAAGAATTTATGACCCATTTATTCAGTAATTTCTTCATTCCAAATTCTTCTGAACAACACGTTCCTTTCAATATCTTCCAAGCTCCTCAAAGAGCATACCAATCTAAACCTCAAACTCAAACCAAACCAAAAGCAAAAGCTTCTGAATCAAATATTAGATCAGTTCCAATTCAAAAACAAACTGCTCCAGAAGATCCTCCAGTATCTGAACCAGTTGCTGAAGTTGTTGAATCCACTTCATTTAATGAACCTATCGTTGAATCACCAGAAGCTTCAGATGCTGAACTTGATGACACTGCATCCATTCATTCAGACATTAGTGTTACTACCCCAGATTCTCCATTATCTACTTTGCATAAAAGTCCTTCTCTTGAAGAAGTTGAAGATGAAGAATTCATCATGCTTAGAAAGAAGTTTGGTCAATAATTATTTACGATTCTTAATAGTTACGGTATATAATATGAATATGATAGAATTATGATAAACTTTAATGTAGAAAACTCTATTCTTTAGACTTAACAGCTCTTATTAATAAATTTCTGCGCAAGGGATCCGTTTCCAATTACACTCTAGTATTATATTTTTGATCTCTCAGATGCATTCTGCTCCTCTCCCAGTCTCATATATTGAAATTTTTGATCACACCCATATTCCATTCTTGTCTTACAAGACCTAAAATTTCATTCTTGACTCAAATAGACTAGATTGTAGAAAGGAGATATGAACTAATACAACACTGCTCAATTACAATAAGAAATAGAAGTAATTATAATATGTGCGATAACAAACAGTTAAACTAGCGTTTACGTAGAAAATAGAGGATATAGGCACAGCCCTTTAACTATGTAGAATTGAACCTTCAATTATCATGAACTCCTACAGCACCTAATAATGTGCGGACATTAAGGTTTAGTCCTTATCAAATAAAGTTAGAAACTGAAACAACCTTATCCTTATAATCAGAGATACCTTATGACATCCATTTAACTTTCTCTGTGGCTTCATATGAAATTAATATTTTAATACAAATAGGGCATTACTTTCTCTGTTGAAACCAGAAGAATGATTTTTAAAATTGTATTCACATTAATTCTGGTTTACACAGTATCAATATTAGGAGCCTCAATCCCAGGCCTTCAAGTAAGAGACAATGGAGTTGTTACGTTGGATTTTAGCGTCCAATCTCATCAAGTAACATCCAATTCTTCTGATAAAGTCCCTTTATCTGGAAATTTTAGAGCTCAGTCCAAAGCAGTAAATCCAGATTTACCCTTAACTTGGTACCAATATATATATTTAACTGATTTGTACGTTGGAACCCCACCCCAGAAGATTTCTGTAGTTGTTGATACAGGATCTGCAGATTTATGGTTTCCTAGTGCTGCTTCTGGAGCTGCAGCACCAGGACTTGGATCATATAATGTTTCAAGTTCTTCAAGTGCAAAGCCTTTGAATGGAACCTTCGTTGTTAGTTACGGAAGTGCAGCAGTTGAAGGTGTGTGGTATAAAGACAATGTTCAAATTGGATCCGATGGACCATTGTTAAAAGATTTACAATTTGGAGATGGTGAATATGTTGAAGGAACTGCAAAATATGGGATTTTAGGATTAAGCTATCCAAAATTAGAATTCCAAGTTTATGAAGGGGATACAACTATTGAATATCCAAATTTACCAGTTGCTTTGAAAAATGCTGGGTACATTAATAAAGTTGCTTATTCACTTTATCTTGATCCAGAAATTAAAGATGGAGGTAAGGTAATTTTTGGAGGGTATGATAAAGAGAAATTTACAGGTGAATTAGTTGAACTTGATATTACATCAGATGCACTTTTATCAGTTAGTGCTGAGTCACTTCAATTTGGTAACTTGTCAGCTCCAGTTCTGGATGACACTAAATTTATACTTGACTCAGGTACTTCATTTACTTATTTACCTGAAGATGCATTTATAGATTTAATTAACGAGACTGGTGCCTCTTATGTTGATGGACAAGTGTTTTATGATTCCCAAGATCAAGTACCAGATGTTACCATTAACTTCAAAGGGATTTCAATTACTCTTCCTAAAGAAGAAGTTGCAAAGGAAGCTGATGGAAAATGGGTTCTTCAATTATACCCATCAGGAGATGAGAGTTCAATCTTAGGAGACACTTTCTTAAGACATGTTTATGTAGTATATAACTTAGAGGATAAGAAGATTTCCATTGCACCAATAAAGTCATCTACATCAGAGAATATTGTTCCTATAGTTTAATAAATGTACTTGGTCACGTGAGGGGCCCTTCAAATATCACCAGGTTGAAACCTCAATTTTTCGCAATGTCTATAGCAGTATTTGGAGGGAATGGATTCCTTGGACGTAAGATTTGTGAATATGGAGTACGTAATGGGTTCAAGGTCACCTCATTCAGTAGATCAGGAACACCCCCACAAATTCCCAACAAGCTTTTGAAGCAAGTGGAGTGGAAATCTGCAGATATCTTCAACGATTCCTCATACAAATCTCAACTTGAAAATTTCAATACTGTGTTCCACTCAATGGGGAAGATTTTTGAAGACGAAAGCTATAAGCAAAGCATCAATTCCAGAGGATTTAACCCGGGGTTCCTTAAGAACCTTCTTATGGGATCAAACCCCATGAAAAAGACTCCACATAATTCATTCGATGGTTTGAATAAAGACAGTGCGTTGATCTTGGCTTCAGCATATCTCAAGGCCAATAAGAAGGGGAAATTGGTATACATATCTGCTGATAAAGGATTGCCTATTGTCGTACCGTCAGATTATATCCGAAGTAAAAGAGAAGCTGAGATGGAGTTATTAAAGTCTAAGCTCAATACGTTGATAGTGAGACCAGGTATTATGTATGATAAGTATGAGAGAAACCAGAGATATCACTTCGTTAAGGGGCTACAAAAAGTCAGAAAACTCAAGGATATGACCATAGGTAGTAATGAGTGTATAGATGAACACATGAGGCCAATCTTGTCGACAGACAAGGTGTGTGAGGCTATATTCAGAAACCTTGAACTAGACAATAAGATCATAACGCTAGATGAGATGAGATAGGGATGGGAACGAATTCGAATGAATAGATGTATATAGTAATAGATGTAAGTATCACGTTCTACAGTGTCATTATTTATTAATTGTTTACATTGGCATATTATTTATTAATTGGCATATTATTTATTAATTGGCATATTATTTATTAATTGGCATATTATTTATTAATTGGCATATTATTTATTAATTGGCATATTATTTATTAATTGGCATATTCTTTATACAGTGTCTCTTCTTTATACAGTGACACTCTTCTTTATACAGTGACATTCTCCTTTATACAGTGTCTTCCTTATACAGTGACCATTCTCTTTTGGATACTCTCCAAGACTTTTAATTCCAGTGGATCTAAGGTCAATGAAGAAGGGATATCTATCAGGTCAGGTGAGATTGTTATAGGAGAAGGGACTTTAGACTCAGGAGGAGCGACCTTTGTTGAGTCAGGAGAGATGGGGGTGACTTTAGACTCAGTGACTTTCGGAGTTCTCAGAAGTGGTGTCCACCAATACGTAGGATATCTCCTTATGATATTCCCAGTAATAAGCGCAACTAGAGTAATAAGTATAGAACTTACTAAATGAGTTGGTAAGTACCACCAACTCATTTGTCTAATCTGTTCATCTATAAAAGGAAGTAAAGCAGAAGCACCAGCTGGTGGATGTACACAATTCAAAATCAGCATCAATACTGATGCCAACCCTACACTCAAAGCACCTCCTATGTACAAATGATCTCTTCCGCCTTGACTTAACAGAAACAATTTTTCAAGACAAACTCCAACAAGAGAAGAGAAGAAATGTCCCAAAATGATATTTTTTGGTTGAGCAAGAGGTGCTTGATTTGCATTGAAACAGAGAATGGCCGTAGCTCCATAACTAGCCACTATAATAGGGGCATGGTGATTATCAGAGAAGACATTTGGACTTCTAAAAACACCTTCAAGTAAAAGAATACCTGCGAAAGATGCAATTAATATTTCTAGCCATTCGAGGTATTCGGGACGGGGTTTTTTTTGGTTGTTGTTATTACCGAGGAAATGGCCAAGCCATTTAGGGAGTTTAGGGACTTGGTTGGGTGGGATATAGTCTTTTGTGACTTTATCCAAGCTGAATTTGAAGACCATAATCCGGGGTTACCTTGAGTAATTCGCATGAGTGATGCAGGGTGAGTTAATGAGTAGTGTACGCCCCAAAGTATAAACAGGAAGACTTCTAAAAGACAGATGTACTCATAGTCAGTAAAATGCAAATCATAGTGAAGCATGAAGCGAATTCTAGGGTAGTTATTGACCAACTAAAAGATCAGATAGTTCCGTCTTACCACCACCATTTACCATCTACCACCTTACTTTACCTACTACTTCATTTTAATCTCTTAGTTTCTTTAATAAATCAACTTAACAGTCCATTTATCTAAAGATAAGGTACATTCATTTAACAGATTAAGAACGGGCATAATCTCCAAATATCGGGAAACAGTACGTATTTTATATTCATTTCTATACTCATCACTATTCATACCCCATTACTTTACATTCAACCTATATCCTTTCTTGAGATCTGACTCGATATCTTCTAGTACACCCTCTAACTCCTTAATTTCATCTTTTACCATCTTCTTAAATGTTTTCTCCGGTAAGTCCTCTCTTAATTTAGAATGCCCAAAATCTATTATATAAGCCTTTTCACCAAATGCAATATTGTCAAACTTTATGTCATTATGGATAATTCCGTTCTGATGAAGTAAATGCAATTGCCATTTTAAATCACTTGAAATGGATTTAAACCTATCTAAAGTGATCTCTTTTGGCTTGATTAATTTCAGAATTATGCAATTTCCTATAACTGGTCTCCCGTATCCTCTATAGAGGTCTGCAAGAACACGAGGATGTCTAACATAAACAGTATCTAAGCCAAGAATATCTAACACCTTATGAACTATCCTTTCTTCCTTGAAATACTTTTCTTTTATATACTTCTTCATGAATTCAGGGTCCTCTTTACGATCCAAAGGTTTAAATGGATCATAAATCTTCAAAACAATCATTGTATCATCAGGAAGATCTTCAAAAATCACACCCTTTACGTATTTTGATTCAATGGTATAAACAGCTGTTAAGAATTCTGGGGATCTTGCTAATTCTTCAGTCCATTGACTGTAGGATATTTCTAATGTATACCCTAGAGGGCTACCATCTTTGCTAGATGAACTATTTGGTAAGACTTCATACCCTTCATCTCGTTTTCCTCTTTTGTTCTTATGGCCTTGATTTCCCAAAGGATTGGCCAGAGCAGAGTCCGTAGGACCCTTTCTAGTCGAACCAGAACCTCCTGTCGAGTCGGGCCTCTCTTTTATGGGCATTAATGGTGGTAATCTCCCATAAAATTCTGCAACCTTCAGTTCATCTACTACTTTTGCCAGATGTAATTAATACACCAAACCTTCGAGAAATGTGGGGGAGTGACTATTGACATCTAATATTTTGAGCTTCAAGGGGATTTCAACACCATCCTCTGGTTGCTTCTTCTTTGGTTGCTTTTCAAACTCAACTAATATCATGGATTTACCATTACTTAGAAAACCATGCATAATACCACATCCTACCATATTTACTACAAGTTGTCTTAAAGTCGGCAACACAGTCCCTTTTTCTAGAGATTTAAAAGGGGCATTACCCGATCTTATCGACAAAAGATCTTCTTGTATCGTGAAGTTTCCAGGTGCCGTCATTTCGCCTACACATTTGATGACATCTCCCTCTTTAATCACCAAATCTGGATTAATGAAATACGGAGCTTTACTACTGGATATCAACACTGACCCCAGAGCTCTTGTCGTATGATCCGGAAAGAATTGCAAATTCATTACATTGCAAAGGGCTCTTACAATAAGTTCCATCGGACGTTGCATTCGGCTTTTATCTGGATCCTCAAGAAGTTCGAAATCCTGGTGGTAAATATTGATTAGTTTAGACCATCGATACCCCTGGGTTTTTTGTGCCTCATAAAGAACCTTCTTTATTGAATCAAGACGAATGACACGAAACCTGCTCGGCTTAAGGTTTAGTTTTAAATCTTTACCTAGCTCGCTACTTCTGTTTGACGATTTAGTACCGTTTGGTGTATTTGACGATTTGTTTGATGATATTTTCCTCTTTCTTAAAGGTGTCTCTGTTCTCGAAGATGTCTCCGTTGGGGATTTAGTTTGGATGTCATAATGAATAATTGGTAGAGATAAGAGGAACTGTGGATATCTTTGGGTCAAGCGTTCAAGATGCAAGTTCATTTCACTGATACCATCGCTCTTCTTGTTAGATATGGTTTTATAAAACTTTCCACGATTAAGTAGAGTGCCAAAGTCCTTTGTGTATTCACAAAAGAAATATTCTGAGCTGTCTAGAGCTTTGAATTTATTAAGAAATCTTTCTATGAATTTTTCAATAATTTTTTTTAGGCTGGCCATATAGAAAAGTAGGAGGAACTACTGCGGTTTTATAATTGTAATAAGGTTGGGGTTCATACAGCCCAGAATTGTGGTGCTTGGATAGATTTTTCAGGTCTAGGAACTCATTGTATCAATGAATAGATTACCCAAATGAACAATAGATACTTAGAGTTAGATGAGAGTATGACTAAGAAGGAAAGGGATTATTATTTCGTATATGCGAGATGATGCAAGAGAAGAACTACTGCATCAAGCATAATTAAGGTATCGTTACCTTAGTGGTATAAAGGCTGCAAGTTTGCCTGGTTGCCAAGAGAGTAAATCAGACCTGCAGCTCTCCAATGTGCTTGTTATCTAAACCTAGTTTTTATATAATTTTCTAGTGGAATTGTCCTTATCTACAATATATATTATCTACAATCTGTCTAATCCATCTATCTTCTATCACCCCCCTCTCCTCTCCTCATACTTCAATTCTACTAGTGAATGGTAACTTCTGTCTAAAGTAATACTTTCTAATCTCATCAGCAATGAATACAGTACTACACAATAATACCAAATGGACTAAATCAATAAAGTATAATGCTTCAGTTTGAAAGATCCCTTGAAAGAATGGTACATATATAGCACATAATTGACCTATTAAAGAACCAGCTACTGCTAAATTAAACATCTTATTACTTAATCCAACACTAAAAATTGATTTTGAATAATGACGACATGCTAATGCATTAAACATATCGTAAAATACAAAACATGTAAACGTCATTGTTGTATCTCTTGCAGTAATTTCATTATCAGTCATCTCTTTAACAAAAATATATAAAGTACCAATGATAATCATTGCAGCAGATTGACCAACTCTTTTAAGTAAAGAATGAGTAAGGATTTTATCAGTTCTTTTTCTTGGAGGTTTTTTCATAACTTCATGATCAACAGGTTCAACACCTAAAGATTGAGCAGGTGGACCATCCATTAAAATATTGATCCATAAGATTTGCATGGCATTTAAAGGATTTGGTAATCCAAAAAATGTTGATAATGCAATTAATGTTAAAGCAGCAATTGAAGTTGATAATTGGAAAGTAATGAAATTTTGAATATTATAAAAAATCCCTTTACCTTCTTCTATAGCGTTTAAAATAGTTGAGAAATCATCATCTGTTAAAACCATATCAGCTGCTTCTTTTGCAACATCTGTACCATTTTTACCCATTGCAATCCCAATATCTGCTAATTTTAAAGCTGGGGCATCATTAACTCCATCACCTGTCATGGCAACAATATCACCTCTTCTTTGAAATGCTTTAACAATTGTAACTTTATGTTCTGGTGTAGTTCTTGCAAATACTGAAACATTTTGAATAACTTCTGATAAACCTTCTTCACTTAAATTATCAATTTGATCACCAGTCATGATACTTCTATCATTAATAATTGGCATTCCGATTTGTTTAGCAATATTAGTTGCTGTGGTTGGAGAATCTCCTGTAATCATAACAACTTGTACACCACCTTTCATTAAAAGATTAACTGATTTATTTACATTTGGTCTTGGAGGATCTTTCATACCAATAAGTCCACAAAACACCAATTCATTTGGTTCGATTTCTAATGATGTATCAAGTTTTTCATTAAGTTTAACTGAATTTCTTGCAAATGCTAAAACTCTTAATCCATCCATGGCAAGATCATGTGACTTGGAATGAATTTCTTGTTTAATATTTTCATCAATTGGTTTAATAGTACCATTAGTATCGTAGTACTTGGTACAAAGGCCTAAGATCTTTTCTGTAGCTCCTTTAGCAAAAATTTCAGATTTTTGTAAATCTCCTGTATGAGTATGAACTGACATATATTTTCTTGAACTTGAAAATGGTAATTCGTAGTATCTTTCTTTGGTGTTTCTACAGTCTTCTAACCCGAAATGTGGTAAACATTCTACCAAGGCAATATCACTTGGGTTCCCAACATATTTCTCGTTTTCAGTAGAATATTTAGAATTATTACATACATTACCAACTTCTAAAGTTTTCCTCATATTATCAGTCAATTGATTATGTAAAGTATCGTCATCCAATCTATCAACAATTAAAAATGGACTATTAAAACTACCTTTGAAATCATAAGACCAAATCTTTACTACAGTCATATGGTTTTGGGTTAATGTACCAGTTTTATCAGAACAAATAACGTTAACACTACCAAGGGTTTCAACACTTGGTAATCTCTTTACTATAGCTTTTCTCTTTGCCATTCTCAATACTCCTAATGCTAAGGTTACAGTAACAATAATTGGTAACCCTTCAGGAATTGCAGCAACTGCTAAACTAACAGAGATTTGAAACATATCTAACCATTCTTTACCTTGGAAGATCCCAATAAGAAAGATGATTCCAATAATTATAAAACTAAATAATGATAATTCTTTACCTAACTTATCCATTGCTTGTTGTAAAGGAGTTTTTGGTTTTTCAATTTCTGACATCATTTCAAAAACTGTACCAAATTCAGTTTTTGATCCTGTTGCAACAACAATCCCTGCACCATGACCATCACGTACTAAAGTACCCATAAACCCAATTGAATTTCTTTGAGTAATTGGAATCATTTCATCTTGTCCAAAAATTTCAGTTGTAAATTTCTTTACAGGACGATTTTCTCCAGTTAAATTACTTTCATCAATAGATAAATGAACTGCTTCAATTAATCTGATATCAGCAGGAATACGATCACCTTGAGAGAAATGAACTAAATCTCCTGGTACTAAAGTTGATGCTAATACATTCAGATTATTACCATTTCTTGTTAAATGAGCTTCAGCTGGAACCAATTTATTTAAAGCTTCTAAAGATTTTTCACTTCTGTACTCTTGTACAAACCCAACAGTAACCACAATGAATATAGCCAAAGTAATAGATATGGCATCATCAATATTTTTCATCCAAAAACTAATAAGTGCTGAACCTATTAATAAAAGAATAAGAGGATCTTCATAAAAGCTTGAAAGAAACTTAAGCGCCAAACTTTCCTCTGTATCATTGTTCAATTCATTTGATCCATGGATTGACCTTCTATTAAGTATATCTTGACTATCAAATAATCCATTTTTTAAGTCGGTATTAAAATCTTTGGCAGTATCTTCAATAGATTTTTGACTATATATTTCTGATGGTGAATTGGGTTTGGATGACAAGACGTTGTTGTCTGTCGGAAGGTAAGGGTTTTCACTCATTAAGGAATGATAGAATAGATATTAATGATATCTACTTGAGTAATCTAAACAGACACCTTGAAGTATTTTTCACTCGGTGATTTGATGCGGTTGGCCACACACGACCTTTGAGATACGTCAGAGAAGAATGGGTTGGTTTACGAGTCAATGACGTGTTTGACGTGTAATAAATTGTGGTGTTAGAAGCTTTTACTAATGTCGTATTTTATTTTCTACCTCCCTCCCCATCCACTGGTCTCTCTCTTTCCTATACCGTCGCCTATCGTTTCCTAATCTGTGAATCTCGCTCAATCTCGGCCTACCTATCCACACGACCCCGATATACGAACCTATCTAAGCCTGGTTACCAAGACCCCAGACACTACCATGATTCGTCTATTATCTATATTACATCTATACATCTGTACCCTGTACGGCCCGTACACACTGGTCACTATATTCTGACTCTTCATTTTCTCTTCTCCTATCTTCTCCCCTTCTCTCCCCTATCCCTCAATCACCTTCCCTGCTGCTTTACTAAGTCTATTCATTATAGCTAACCCTTCTTCTGACTCATCTACTCCCTCTACAAATATCATATCTACTCCCATCTCATCTACTTCTCTTAAGTACTTGAATAAATTTCTTGATATATCAACTCCTTTAACTCCGAGATCTCGTTGTACAGATATTTGATCAGATACTTCTTTTCCATCTTTGAAATATTTGGATTTAAGTAATCCAATCTTCTTGTTGTCTAAATTGTTGTCTCTAATAAACTCACCCATCTTGTCTTTCCCATCACCACAATTCAAGAATAATATAACATCTGCTGATGGTGAATAATGCTTATATTTCATTCCTGGGGTCTTAACAGGTTCATTCTTTCCTGCAACTTTCTTTGCAAGTATAACATCTTTCCATTCATCACCACCGATTCTTCTAATATCTTCAAGTGAAATACCTCCTGGTCTTAATAACATTGGAGGATTTGATAATCCATCAATTACAGTAGATTCTAATCCAACATCACATTGTCCACCATCAAGAATCGTTGGGATCTTTGTATTTAAATCATGATAAACATGACTAGCTAAGGTTGGACTTGGTCTTGTAGATGCATTGGCTGAAGGAGCAGCTGTTGGTGTATCACTTAATGCAATCAATGCTCTTGCAACTGGATGTTGAGGTAATCTAACTGCAAAAGTATCTTGTCCTGCAGTAACAAGTTTTGATATTGGACTTGACTCATCTACTGGTAAAAGGATAGTAAGAGGCCCAGGCCATAATTTCTCGAGTAAGTTGGTATATCTTGAAGGAATTTCATAATCTTTTGGTAATAATTTTCTCTTTAATTGTTCTATAGAAGAAACGTGAACAATAAGGGGATTATCAGCCGGACGATTTTTGGCAGCATAGATTGATCTTACAGCATCATCGTTCAATGCAGAGCCTCCTAATCCATAAACAGTTTCTGTTGGAATTCCCACTACTTGGTTACTCTTTAATTCTTCAGCAGCTAGTAATAAGTTTTTTTTAGTTTCTGAGTCAGAAATTTCAGGAAGAGTTTGGTTAGGTGGGAACGTGATAGATTCTGGATCTACTTTAAGGACTTTGGTTACATGAGACATTTTTAGTGGGGATATATATGGAGGTATTGAACGTAGGTTCTTGATAACCATAAAATTTTCAGTGCGATGCGATTGCTGCAAAAGATAAGAGAGTGGGTAGAGGAGAGAGTGGGTAGAGGAGAGAGTGGGTAGAGGAGAGAGTGGGTAGAGGAGAGAGTGGGTAGAGGAGAGAGTGGGTAGAGGAGAGAGTGGGTAGAGGAGAGAGTGGGTAGAGGAGAGAGTGGGTAGAGGAGAGAGTGGGTAGAGGAGAGAGTGGGTAGAGGAGAGAGTGGGCAGTAGAGAATGTAGTGTATATTTCACTCATTTATTAAAATAAAACATTCTCGGTAATTATTCTTCTTTCACCTTCTGCCAACTGGTCAAAGTATTTCAGAAAGTTCCCAAGATTTCTACTAGCACATTCTTTGAAGAAATGAATCAATAAATTCTTCAAATCATCGTCTTTTGGACTCTCCTCTTCGTCTTCTTCATCTGAATCGATGTAAGATTTTAATTTATCATAATTTGGTACCCCAATATCATCAAGATCTTCCCAACCATCATCACCATCATCAGCTTCACCTTCTTGTGGTAAATAATCTTGAGCATCAGGTTGTTGATATTGGAAATCAAGTTCACTTACCAATAACTTCAAAATCTTCAAAGATGCAGAGATCTTAGTATACCTATTTGGCATCAGTTTGGCCATTGATCTTGTTAAGATTTGATCTCCATCATAAGGAATTAAATCTCCATCAACAATTAAATTTTCAACTCTTTGATCAGCTAATGAAAAAATCTTACCTAAAGCTAAAGCATTTTGTTTAATCTTATCATACCCTCTTGTGACTTCAAAAGCTTGAAACCAAATTGGTAAAATTAATGATAAACTTGGTAATTGATCACCAGATTTTGGATCTTGAAGGATCAATTCATTACCAAGATAATTTACCATTGATTCAGGTGAAAGAAGTACTAAATTACAGAATAACATTATAAGGTTTTCTATAGTAATTACTTCATTTGCAATAATAAGTCTTTGACCGGTAGCAGAAAGAATACTTGATAAATATTCATCACCTAATTGATGTTCGAATTTATTTATTAAAGATGTTACAATGGTCCCACAATTTGTAGCAGCACTATCACTTAAATTTGGTGATAAAAATTTTGATACAATTGATAAAAGTGATTGGATACCAGATTCATTTGTTTCAGGATCTTTATAATCTAAAAAGTTTTTTGATGATGTTTGGATAAGATTATTAATAACTGAACTACCACTTTGTAAGATTTGATCATCATTAGAAGAGAGTAAAAGTTTTTTAATTGGAGGATAAGTAAAAGAAAAGATTTGATTAGGAAGATCTTTTGATGGATCAGGAACTGATTCGATTATAATTCCAATTAAATCCAAACTAAGATTTAACTCTGGGGTATAATCAACAGTCTCACTCTTTACAATATTATCTACAAGGAAAGGAAGAGATTTTTCACAAGTTGAAATATAAGTAGACATATCAATATTTTCTAATAACGTCTTTAAACATTCAGAAGATTCAATTATTGATTGAATATTTGAAGGGTCTTTAAAAGAGATTTTGAGTACTAAGTCAACTATTGAAGAGCCTGAAATTACACATTTTGAAGCTAATTTTGGATTAATCTCAATACCTGAAGAAATTCCTTCCAATAATACAGGTAAAGAATCTTCTTCACTATCAACAATTAAATCAGATATTAATTGAAAGAAAGATGATTGAGTTACTACAGCATTTTCTTGATTAAAATCTGATGAAAAATCAATAAGATCTCTATAATTACTTGAAGCAATAAGCATTGAAGATTTTATGAATTCAGATTCTAAGAGAGAACAGATATAAATAGAATAACTAAATATAAATGCAGTGATATTATTATTAAACCTTTGAAATTCTTGAAAATGATTCAAATTTGATGATGGTGATAATTTGAATTTTTCAAAGAATTTGGGGAAAAGTAAAATAATTCTACCAATTACAAGAGGATTTGAATCTGGAGATTCCACAAGGCCAGTTAAATAATTATAAATATCATCTAATCTATTATCATTAAGGTTGGTATCTTCATTTTGAAGAATACTTTCTAAGACATATAATCTACTTTCAACCAACTCCCAAGAATCAGAATTTAATAATTCAGTTACTAAACCATCAAATACTTGATTACAATCAGATTCATTCAAATCACTAAAGAATTCATTGATAGAATCACGAACTGTTACGAAACCAGATAATCCAGTATTTTCAGTTATATAATCATTAAAATCGTTATTATAACTATCTTCAGATGGGAGAGTACTAATAAGAACAAGTTGAGAAACAAGGTGTTGGAACGATGATTCATTCATTACAGACAGAAGTTTAATACTATGTTGAAGTAAGAGAATAAGACCAATAAGTTCAGAGATTGTGGTGGTGATATCTTTTAAATTATCTGAAGTATCAGATTTAATAACAAGATCATTTTTAGAGTTATTAAGTTGAATATATGGAGATGTAAGGAGATTGAAATCTTCCAACAATTCAAGTAAAAGAGACTTCTTAAAGTCAAGATCGATCTTTTTATTAAAAGTCCCAATTAAACTACTCAAGACTCCATAAATAGATCCACGATATTTACATTCTATAAGATCAAGACAATTATTAGATAAATTCTCACCTGTCAATTTGATAGACCCTTTAATAGACTCATAAAACAATTGACAAATATATGGCAAGTGTTGATAAACAGATTGTTTCTTAGTTTCATCAGAAAAGGCAGTTTCACTTGTAAGATACCCTAAGATATTCTTATAGAGTTCTACAGCGTTAATCTTTACCGAGAAGTTAAGATCAGCCAGTAAGATCTTAGAGATATGATTCATTAATTGATTACCAATTTCACCATCCCAAAATTGTTCTTCAGTAATTAAATCATCAAATAAATCATTAAACACCTTAAGAGATCCTTCTACAGCTTGTTGATCAGAGAAATCATTAGAGTAATTATATAACACTCCTAATAAATCAGGCCATTCATCAGGATAATCAGCTGCTGCAATTTGAACAATTACATATGAAGCACCATTTCTTATTTTTGATTCAGGTGTACTAACAACTAATTTGATAAGGTTTTCACGGATAAGAGATTTCAATTCTTGTTTGATGGGATTACCCGAGAAGGATTCAAAAGCCATTGACCAATACTTTGGTACTAATCTTCTTAAATGTAAAAGACAAGATTGTCTTAAATCTACAGAATGAGAAGATTCAAGGGAGGTAACTATTAGGGCATAGCAAACACCTGAAGGATTACTTTGGACAAGGGAATTGAATTGGAGCTCACTTGATCTTCTGAGGTTATTATCAGGACTATTCTGTCCATTGATAAGGGGGATGATCTGGGGGATCTGATTTTCCATAGTGGTGAATTTTTCACTACGCGTGAGAAGGAAGACGAGAAGAGAGGGGGATTGGACCAGAGGACTAGCCGACTAGAGGACCAGAAGACTAGAGGACCAGAAGACTAGAGGACTAGACGACTGGAGGCTATACTTAGAGATATGGGGTCAAAAACACGTGTAGAAATCACCAGATCAATTCTATTGTCATTTCTTTGTTCTCGTATCTGGTCACCAATCACGTGATTCAGTTACCATTCCAACTCCATAATCTGCACTATCCTGTAATTCTCTAGTCCCAGTCCGCCTACACCACCACCCCCTTCCATCTCTCCCTGCATACCCAACCAACCCCTTCAACCAACGGTCCCTTTCTCGTCCCCCCTCCCGTTCTCGTCACCCTTTCTTATCTTCTCACCTCGCATTTGTTATCATGTCACACATACTCTATCCAGCATTAAAAGATTTAGAACACACCATCTCCTTCGATAGATTGAAGATCCTTAAAGATCAAGTAGAATCCGAAAATCCAAATCCTTCACCACAATCACTTTTCAACTACGCCTGGGGGTTAATCAAGTCTCAAGGGTATAAATATAATCAACAAGGAGTTGATATCTTAAAGCAATTATATAAGAAGGAACCAGAGATCGAAAAAGATTGTTTGTATTATCTATCCCTCGGTACTTTGAAGCTTGGGGACTATACTAGTGCTAGACAGTACACCGAGGAGTTACTTAAGATCGAGCCGGAGAATAGTCAAGGTAAGGCATTAAAAAATGTCATAGAAGATAAGATCACAAAAGAAGGGTTGATTGGGTTAGGAATAGCTGGTGGTGTATTGGCGTTGGGAGTAGGGATAATAGGGGCTTTGGTTAGAAGAAAGAAATGAAAAGGAGGGAGGGAGTAGGTCCAGAGGCCGAGACGACTAGGCCGAGGCAGAATAGGCCGAGACAAACCAGACTAGATCTTTATCAGACTAGGCCGAGACAGACCAGACTAGATCTATATCAGACTAGACCTAGGGGTCAGGGCTTGTCAATATTCTTATACCACTTCCCTCAACGAACGTATGTATTTTGTCCATAAACTATTTTATTTAATGTTATACTGATTAGAACCTCTTCAATTTTACTTTTCTCTATCGATCCTGGGTTTCACCTCTTACCTAACATATGCCTTCCTCTCTAAAAAGCTACCACCCTAGTTGAACTAATCGTGGACGTATTCTAATCCCTAAGGAACGAAACTTCTATACCCCCACCGCATTATTTAGGTAACTAAGTGTATAAAACCGAAGTAGAAGGAACTATGGCTCTGGTATGTACTTTGCCAAGGGTCTCATGGGACTTCTGGTACATCACTTTTTCTCTCTTCACCCCATACTCCACACTTCCTCCCTCATCTCATCTCATCTCATGCCTCTCATGCCCTCTGGACAGGAAATAGCAGATACTGTCATATCAAAATTCAACTCACTTCGACTAAAATCAGGAAAACCAATCACCAGATCAAATGGAGTAAAAGAATGGACCGTAATGGCATCAATAGTTCTAATCAAATCAGATCAAATCATTCCTATCTCAATATCTACTGGAGTTAAAGCATTACCTGATAAGACCAGAAAATATTCACGTGGATTGATTGTACATGATATGCATGCAGAGATCTTGTGTATTAGAGCCTTCAATAGGTTTCTTATGGACCAATGTTTATTAGAAGACTCTGTATACTTAGACAAGGTGGACGAGGGATTCAAATTGAAAGATGAATATGAAATAGCATTATTCATTACTGAGCCACCTTGTGGAGATGGATCTATGGGGTATTTGAAACAGAAGTTTGGTGGAGAGGGTTGGTCGGATACGGGTGAAAAAGATACCCCTGGTGGTCTTAGAGGAAGAGCCTTTTTTGATAAACTCGGACTAGTTCGTACTAAACCTGGTAGAAAAGATTCTGTTGCTACAAAAAGTAAATCCTGTTCCGATAAATTGTGTCTTAGACAATATATAGGTATCACCAATGCATTGACTAGTCAGTATATACAACCTATTTATATAGATTATCTTGTTCTACACAAGTCAAAGTATCTACAGGAAGATATTCAACGATGTTTTAGTGATCGTTTCCAGGTAAAAAAACACGAGATAAAACTCATTTCCTATGATATAGATACCTACCCGTTTCATAATAGACCAGGACTAGTGCCATCACCATTATCGTTGATATATATGGGTTGGAATAATAAGATAGAAGTACTCAATAATGGGGTAAGAAATGGTAGTTTTGTTAAGAACAAGCCACCCAAGTCTGGTGGTGAAAGTTGCCTTTGTAACCAGTCGTTATATAAACACAGTCTACTCATTAACCCAGTAGAGTTTGAGGATTATATCCAACTTAAACAAGCACAAACTCTCAGAGAGAAGAAGAAAGAGGAAGGAAAAGAGATCTTAGGGAACTGGGAAAATACGTCTGAAGATAACTTCTAAAAAAATACGTCTGAAGATAACTTCTAGATCTTCTAGTTTATGCATTTATCATATATAAATTTATTCAGATTCAGAATCTGAAGGACCATCAGAATCTTCATCTTCTTGTTGGACTTGACCTTGACCTTGACCTTCCATTGAAATGGCATATTCTGCCCCTTCCAATAACTCGGTCAAGTTGGTATTATCCTTTACATAGTTAACAGGCTTTAACTTAAAGTTATCGATTATTCTTGGGTCAGCACCAGCATCAATTAAATTATCAACTACAAAGTATCCATGATCGATTTCTTCATTGGCATACTTAACCGCCAAATGTAAAGGAGTTTGTCCATCTCTATTAACAGGATCAATCTCTACCCCTTCTATATCTAACACGATATCAATGAACTCCCAATTCCCAAGGTTACAACTTAAATGTAATGGGGTATTATTTGAAATGACTTCACGAGTGGAATTTATGAGGGCAGATAATTTTTCAGAATCATTTGAAAGGTCAGATTTGATCTGAAGAAGTAGTTCTGTGTTATTTCTTCTAGCAGCTTCCAAGATTTGTTCACTATGAGAAGCACCGGTATCACCAGAATCAGTATCCATATTGAGTTCGTGATGTGATGTTGGCAGTGATGCGCGAGATATAGGAGAAGGTAGGAGAGGCACGGGAGGGGTGGGGAACAGAAGAAAGAAAACTCAGAGGAAGTGAAGAGTAGTTAAAAACCACCAATTCTTCTAACTATACAACATTTATAAAATTCATCATCGGCCGAAGCAACCTCAATCTCACATTACTTCGACTCACTCGCAGATCTGAAAAATATTATCAAACATGGTTAAACCAATTGTTGCTCCTTCAATTTTATCAGCTAATTTTGCTAACCTCGGATGTGATTGTCATAAGATGTATGACTCAGGTGCCGATTGGTTACACATTGATGTTATGGACGGTCATTTCGTACCAAATATCTCATTAGGTTTACCAGTTATCTCAAGTTTAAGAGGTGAAATTCCAAAATCTAATGAAAAAAGCTTCTTTGATTGTCATATGATGGTTGCCAATCCTGAACAATGGGTTCCAGAAATTGCCAAAGCTGGTGGTGACCAATATACTTTCCATTATGAAGCTACAAAGGATCCTCTTGGATGTGTTAAATTGATTAAAGAACATGGTATGAAAGCTGCTTGTGCTATTAAACCAGGTACTCCAGTTGATGTTTTATATCCATTAGCAGAGCATTTAGACATGGCTTTAGTTATGACTGTTGAACCAGGTTTTGGTGGTCAAAAGTTTATGGCTGATATGATGCCAAAGGTTGAAGATTTGAGACAAAAGTATCCAAATATGAATATTCAAGTTGATGGTGGATTAGGTAAGGACACTGCCCCAATTGCTGCTAAAGCTGGTGCTAATGTTATTGTAGCAGGTACTGCTGTATTCAAAGCACCAGATCCAAAGGAAATGATTGCTTTCTTGAAGGGGGAAATCAGTTCTTCCTTAGAGGCCAAGGGGATTCTAGACAAGTAGTTGAATAAATAGAGAGTAACTTTACGCTCCTCTGGACTTAATCCCCTACACTCTCCCCTACACTCTCCCCTCTTCTCGATCGTCCCTTTATTAGATATCTACCTACTAATTTACATACCTTACTCCCTAAAATGATGGAACTCCAATAGTGGTACCTTCACTATCCCCAACAACCTTGAACTTCAGTAAATCGTTGTCACTAACAACTTGCCATAATGCTTTTCTAATCTTTTCAATCTTGGTTTCTTCTTTAGCTTTGGATTTAACAAGAGATTTATTATCAACTTGCATTTGATCGTTAAGATCTTGTCCTAATCTCTTTTCTATGTATTTTTGGTTTCTGGCTAATTTCTTTGCTCTTTTATTTGATAAAGATTTGGTGGTAATCTTTGCAGTATCTGATAATTTCCCAGTATATAAAGCAACAGCATTGGATTCAGTTGGTTTTGGATCTGAGGATTCATTATATCTTGAAGTACTTGATCTTGTGTTTTCTCTTGGTCTGGCAGCTCTCTTCTTACCTATGGAAGAGGCATGACTTCTTTTAAGAATCTTATCTTTTGGTTTATTAACTGAATTTCTTGAAGGCATGAGATGAGATGAAAAAAATGCGATGAGATGGTGATGTATGAGGTGGAGAAGATGGTGATGAGATGGTCACTGAGAGAAGATGACTTGGGGAAAGGGTGTGGTATTGGGGAAGGGATACTATGAATGTGGTAAGAGATGGAGATATAGGATAAGTTTGGGAAAGAAGAAGAACGATGATCCTATTTCTGTTAGAGCCCAGGCTGCATTCTACTGCCAAACCGTAGTAATCCTACCGCGAGTCGAAGAATCTGACACTAGTGTCAGATTCATTTGTTCAATTGAATGATCCAAAGGATTTGAACATTGTACAGTGTGTAGTACAAGAAGAATATGAAGAGAGTAGAATTACTGGGTTCCTTAGGCTCTTTGAGATCGTCTGTGGTATTGTATCTGTAGAATCTCTAGCCTCAGCGGAACCTATTGCCTTGCTCCTCTTCCTTTATCGATTCTTTACTTATGGCTCTATGTTTTCTATTATACACATCTTTATCACTAAACTACTAGTATATCTTTTCCTATAATCTAGGACACCTTCGGTGGTTTTGAATTTTATGCTTTTTTCAAAATCACAATACTTCCAGTTTTTAAATTTACATTCCTAGTGGTATTATGATCGAAGTACTAGACTACGACTATAAGCCCTATCTACTTTTCTTAGCTCGACCAGGACTATTCTAATCATCTCGAGATTTCGTGATATTTTTTTGCAACCGTGAGCCAGCAGCAAAGCATTGAAACCACCCAGAAACAAAGAGTAGTAGCTACGAGAAAACCTAGTGTCTTACAGTCAGACACCAAGGTAGAGAAAATAGGACAATCGTTTCTACTGACTATGATCTTGCAGAAGGCCTTGAACAAGGTTCCACTCCAAACCTAGGCTAGATGGACACGATTTTAATAACATAAAGACACACTCAAACATGATCTTAACGTTTCTCTTATTTGTATATATACCCCAACATCTCTCCAGTCTTTTATCCCCCAGTAAAGTGTCCACATTCCTCTGGGGCTATGACCATTACTAATACAACGGTTTAAAAAAAGTAAACGGCAAAGAAATTCTTACATAATCTCTTAATAATATTCTCGTCCACATACTTAAGTAAGAACATGACGATTTGAGAGGCCAAATACGGGCAACACCGTTAACTCCAGCTAAGTTCTATTTTTTACCTTTTACGTTCTATTTATTAAATTGCATTCTATTTGTTACATTACATTCTTCTTGTCCTACACGAATTCGCCTAACCAACGATCTTTATACGACATTGTATGGTAATATAGACCCTTATATATTAGAAGAAAAGTTATATGATGTCATTATTAAAGATGTTTTAACCTTAAAAAAGTAAAACATAAATCGTGGTATGCTGGAACAAAGAACGGAATAATCCCCCAAAACAATAGCGGCTATATGGAAGGGTGTACGGCAGATACAACCTTAAGAATATTTTCAACTAATTACGCCAAGTATTGCTCGGAATACTAGAGATATAAAGCGAGGTACAAATATAGTAACCCCGAGATTATGAAACGGAGTTACAACCTTACAAGAAATCTACAACATACGTTAATCTGACGATAAATGACACCCCACACACTTAAAATCACCCCATAACATTTGGTGTTTCTTTTGTTTTCTTGACAGCAAAAACCTGAGTGCCCCTCGGACAATCTAAACTGCCGATCATTAACCCTGACATAAGATTGACTTTTAGGGTATATAAATCTGGACTTACTTTAAAATAGTGGGGTTATGCCCCACTTGCGATTTCATTTACTCCCGGACTATTTATCCTTTTATCCTATACCATACTAACAATAACTCGCTCGGTACAGTATACTTTCACTATATTGAATTTTGAGCTTTGACGTCTCTAGTACTGCACATAATCAACGGGACCAGAAAATATATAAGGCTCAAGAAAATCTTGTCCACCTATTAATTTCTTGGTAAAGGACTTATTGCTACACCAAGAAAAATATGTTGATGTTAGACGATGTCAAATTCTTCCAGAATGACATTTGAATGGTAATCTGCGGTTTCCAAACCAATTAAACCGATACCTTGGTAAAATAAACTGGTGATAAAATTTTTTAAGATAAGGTTTATCCTACATAGTAACATAAGTAAGGCTGAAGATATCGAAGGATTTCCCCAGGTTTTAACCGGTATACCTATTATCCCCCAACTTTCACTAGGGTCTATGTTCCTAACACCTAACCTCTTACATCATACCAACATTTAGTTTTCCCCATTGAGTGATATTTTGGTGCAACGTCTCCCCCAAAAAGAAAAAAAAAATATTTGAAAAAAAAACAAAAAAAAAAAAAAACTAAAATTTTCATGGCATAGGTTTAGCGTCATTAGACAATAAGTATGAAATTCAACAAGTATAAATATAAGTACAAATCGCCTAAAATAATCTTTTCAATAAACAAATACGATGGGTTTTTCACTTACAGCAAGAACCGGTAGTTGGGGTTTAACAGGTAGACCATTAAGATGGGCAGTTACATTCGCAGCCGTTTCAGGGTTCTCTCTTTTTGGATATGATCAAGGTTTAATGTCAGGTATTATTTCAGGATACCAATTCAACTATGCTTTCCCAGCAACTTATAATAATAAAACCAATCAAGGTGCCGTTACAGCATCTTATGAATTGGGATGTTTTTTCGGAGCTTTATTTGCAGTTTTCAAAGGTGATCCAATTGGTAGAAGACCATTAATCATTTCTGGTTCTTTTATTATTATTATTGGAGCCATTATTTCTACCGTTGCTTTCAAAGATCACTGGGCTTTAGGACAATTCGTTGTTGGTAGAGTTATTACTGGTATTGGTAATGGTATGAACACTGCGACTATCCCAGTTTGGCAATCAGAAATGTCAAAAGCAGAAAATAGAGGTAGATTAGTTAATATGGAAGGTTCAGTTATTGCTATTGGTACCTTCATTGCTTACTGGGTCGATTTCGGATTAAGTTATGTTGATACTTCAGTTCAATGGAGATTCCCAGTTGCATTCCAAATTTTCTTTGCTTTAGTTGTTTTAATTGCCATTGGTGATTTACCAGAAAGTCCAAGATGGTTAATCGCTCATGATAGAATTGATGAAGCCAGAATTGTTTTAGGTAAATTAAATGCTTTACCAGCTGATAGTGATTTAGTTGTTGCAGAACAAACCGTTATCTCAGATGCTATTGCTCAATTTGATAAAAAACAAAGTGGATGGAGAGAATTATTCACTGGTGGTAAAACTCAACATTTCCAAAGAATGGTTGTTGGAGCTTCAGGTCAATTTTTCCAACAATTCACTGGTTGTAATGCTGCTATTTATTACTCTACCCTTTTATTCGAAGATCCAAACACTATTAATATGGAAAGAAGAATGGCTTTAATTATGGGTGGTATTTTCTCAACTGTTTATGCCATTTCTACCATTCCTTCATTCTTTTTAGTCGATACTTTAGGTAGAAGAAAATTATTTTTAATTGGTGCTGTTGGTCAAGGTTGTTCCTTCTTAATTTCTTTTGGTTGTTTAGTTAAACCAACTGAAAAGAGTGCAATTGGTGCTGCCGTTGGTATCTTCTTATTTATTGTATTCTTTGCTTTCACAATCTTACCAATGCCATGGATTTATCCACCAGAAATTAATCCTTTAAAAACAAGAACTGTTGCATCTGCTGTTTCAACTTGTACAAATTGGATTTGTAATTTTGCTGTTGTTATGTTCACACCAAAATTCATGGAAGATTATAAATGGGGATGTTACCTTTTCTTCTCTTGTGTTAACTTCTCATTCGTTCCAGTTATTTTCTTCTTCTATCCTGAAACTGCTGGTAGACAATTAGAAGAAATTGATATCATTTTTGCTAAAGCTTATGTCGAAAAGAGACAACCTTGGAGAGTTGCTGTTACTATGCCAAAATTATCAATCGAAGAAATCGAACAACAAGCTAAAGAATTAGGATTATACGATGATAAATTTGATGTAGAACAAAAAGGTAGTAACGACTCATTAGTTGAATCTAATAAGGGTGATTCAAGTGTTGAGAACAAGTAGTGTAGTATATATTATCAATAGACGAATATAAAGAAAAATAATCCAGTCTCTCTGGTCTCTCTAGTCTCTCTCCTTTACTTCATCCTCTCTAGTCCCTCTCTCCAGTCCCTCTCCTCACTGCCTCGTCCAGTCTATTCCCATCTTCACATCCCCCGGCAATATGTATATCGAAAGTATTGGTAGAAGGTATATCTTTTGATCTAATTCATCCTTAGGCTTTTGCTGGCTCAAGTTAGGATTATTCACTGAGCTTTGTTGGATGAGTTTATTGTATTGGCTCACGCTTCTTTTAGTCTTTAGTACCTCCACTATGGTAATGAGCTTATTAAGGTTATTGGATTTGGCTGAAAGTAGTATAGGCTTATTTGTATCTATTATACCAATTATTCTATCAACCATCGTAGTTATCTCATCATTTTTGGTGATAATTATTGGGTCTTCAAGTGAGGCGAATTGACCATTGGTTTGGTCAAAGAGTTCTCTATTCATCTTGGTCACTTCGGCTTGGTACCTGTTATCCTCTTCTTGTTGTATCGTGTTATCTTGTTCCATTCTTGTAGAGTTTTAGAGATGAGATTATTTCGCAGTTGATTCTATTACTTATTTTCTCTACTATTTGCACTATTTATGAATTGAGCTGATGTATCATATTTACCGTAACGATTGGTACTCATAGGGATTGAATCCAATCCTGCTGCTCTAAGCATACTCTCTTGTGATTCTTGTAGTTGTTGGATCGAGGTATCTCTTGTAATATCAGGTTTCAAATGATGGAAACTTGGACTCTGTTGTATAGTTACAGATCTTGGGAATAATGAACTTCCTGATCTTGGAAATTGATTGATAAATGAACTGCTGTTTGTACTGCTGAATCCAACTGGTGTTGGGCTCATTTGTACTTGAGGGGTCTCGTTATTTTGTACCTCCTTTGAATTTTGTTTTTTTGCAGCCACATTAAATGATTGAGTATCATAAAATGTATCAGCAGAATAATCATTTACCAATTCTTTTATAGCAGGATCAATACTTACAATAGAAGCATTATCTGGTTCAGGTTGGATTTTGTTAACCATCATAATTATTGGGTATGAGTAATTAGTTGAATTTTTGAAACCTTTTGATTTATAGAAATTAGGTTGTTTATTTTGATCAAGGGTTTGAAAGACTCTAGATGGGATGTTTTTGGTAATAGGAATATGTGGAGGAGATTGGGTATTGGCAGTATTTCTATGTATTTCCTTTTTCTCTTCCTTTTTTTCTTCGAGATTCAATGCTCCTAAAATATTTAATGGATCATCAATTTGTGGTGTCTCCTCAAAAGGTGTTGAGTCTGTTACATCAGTTGGTAAAGGTAAAGGGTTAAAAGGATGGGAGTTCATCATGTTATCCACTGGTTGAATACCTTTAACAGGTCTTGGAACTATCAATTTCTTTTTTAAATGGAAGAAACTTGAATCATTTGAAGTTCTTATCATCACCATCTTTGAAAGAAAACCATTGATAGATTCTAAAAATCCAAAATCCAAACCTAAATCAAATGAATAATCTAATAAATTATATAAAGTACTTTGAAGAGAAACATCAAATCCATTAATAAAGTTATAATAATGAATATTATTATGTAAATCATTAAAATTATTTAATATCAATTTCTTTGATTCCATCATTTTCTCGTTTTCCATTAAAATCATTAATTGTAATAATTCTAAAGCTTCAGAAGATTTTTCTTTTGGTAAAAATTTTAATCTTAATTTTGAACACAACATTAAAATTTCATTCATGCTTCCTTTCATTAAAGGAAGTGCAATTGATTTTGATAATTCAACAATATCTGGATTATCAAATATTATTGTAAGAGAATAAAAACAAATTGATACAATCAAATCTTTCCAAATTAATTTACTGAGATATTTAAAAGAAGAAAAAGGGATTAAACAAATTTCAACATGATGTTTCCAACAGAGTTCTCTTACACTACCAATAACATTTTTACCAGGTTTTAATAATAAAACTTGGATATCAGATTTTGGAGATTTATTTGATAATACACCAATTGATATCTTCCAAGTATTTGGGTTACCAAGAATAATAAAAGAATTAGGGTTTAATGATAATCTTCTACAATCGATTGTTGAATAAATTGCAAAGACATCGTTTTTAATATTATCATTAACTCTATTAAATAACCAAGGACTATCTTTACAATCCACAAATATATAAGTTTCTGTAGTTAATAGAGTAAGGAATTTATTGAATCTCTTTCTAAAGGTGGTGTAAAATCTATCTGTGAAAATGATCAAATCAAACACATCATTTGTTTTATCTATATGGTTTATAACTTCAAAAGGTTGAAAAGGGTAATGAGAACCACCAAATTGTAAGGACCAATTTGCATTAAATTTGATGGAGTTCGTATTACAGATGGTGACATCCCATTCGGAGGACAAGGCATAGGCTAAAAAGATCAAGGGAGAAGATTCACCAATTATCAAAGCTTTCATGGTTGCAAATAACGGTTGCAAAATGCGAAAAAGGCAAATGTGAGAGGGAAGAAAGAGATAAGGAGAGAGAAGAGAGATAAGGAGAGAGGAGAGAGATAAGGAAAGAGACAAGAGAGGGGAGGTTACAGGAGAAGGTTAAGGATACAGGCTCTAGATCATAGAAGGGACAGTACAAGTGTAAAAAGTAATGGCAATGGTAGACCTAACAATCACTATCACATCTTCCCGGTGTTAACCCGTTCCATTAACCCGACCCCTCGCATTTACCCGTCAAATCGGTCCGCAATCGTGGGGTCGATATCGCAGCCCAATCATTATTTCACATTCAGTTTATGAACAAATTGATTTCAAATAGACTATTTAAATCAATTAATTATATTAAACCAATTGTTAAACCAAGAGTATTCTCCACAGCCAAAATGTCAACCGTTCCATTCAAACAACCAGAACATAAATTAACCTTAATTCCAGGTCCAATTGAATTTAGTGATGAAGTATTATATGCTATGGCAACACCATCTCAAGCTCATACATCACCAGAATTTGTTAGTACTTTCCAATCAACCTTATCTAACTTAAGAAAGGTCTTTAAATCAACTGATAAAGGAAGTCAAGCTTTTGTATTAGCTGGGTCTGGTACTTTAGGTTGGGATATTGTTGGTACTAATTTAGTCAATCCTGGTGATAAAGTATTGGTTTTATCAACAGGGTTTTTCTCTGATTCATTTGCTGATTGTTTAAAAGTTTATGATGTTGATGTTGATGTTTTAACTGCCCCAGTTGGTGACGTTGTACCATTCAAAGACATTGAAGAAAAATTAAAATCAACAAATTATACAGCAATTACAATTACTCATGTTGATACTTCAACATCTGTTGTTAGTGACGTTGAAAAAATCTCTTCAATTGTTAAAAAAGTATCACCAGAAACTTTGATCGTTGTTGATGGTGTTTGTTCTGTTGGAGTTGAAAATATCGAATTTGATAATTGGGGACTTGATTATGTTTTAACAGCTTCTCAAAAAGCTTTAGGAGTTCCTGCTGGATTATCAATTTCTTATATAAGTTCAAGAGGTTTAGAAAAATCTCTTTCAAGATCAAAAGATTCTTCATTCTTTGCATCTTTAAAAAGATGGACACCAATTATGAAAGCTTATGAAAGTGGTAATGGGGCCTATTTTGCAACACCTGCTGTTCAAACAATTACTGCATTAAAAGTTTCTATTGATCAAATCTTGAACGAAACTTTAGATAAAAGATTTGAAAATCATAAAATTGCTTCAGATAATTTTAAGAATGAGGTTGAAAAATTAGGGTTAAAGATTTTACCAGTTTCAAGAGAAGTTGCAGCTCATGGATTAAGTGCAGTTTATTTCCCTGAATCAATTAATGGTGGTGAATTATTAGGAAAATTAGCTTCAAAAGGATTTACAGTTGCTGGAGGTATTCACAAAGCATTAGTTGGTAAATACTTTAGAGTTGGACATATGGGATATTCTGTTAGAGTTGATCATTTAGATCAATTATTAGAGGCTATTAAGGAGAGTTTGAGTGAGTTGGGATATAGTAAGTAAGTAGACAATAAAGAGAGGAAGAAGAGAGAAGCACCGTAGGGGAGAAGCACAGACCGTAGGCTGGGAGCGGCATCACTCACGCTGCAGGGATATGCAGCCTCTTATAATACCCAATGCATTCAATACACCACATCCACTCCCTCTATATTTCTAAAACTATACCTCCCACAACACCTATATCTCTTCTCCTAATATTATCTCCATTCCTCTTCCCCTCTCCTCATTCACCCCCTCTATCCATTCTTAGGGTCTAACAATAAAAAGAAATCTCGTAAATTACGAGAAAAATCTGAGGCGGGCAGAAATAAAAATATAAATTTCAACGTTTTTAACCAAATAATTATGAGCTATTATTTACCACAGATTGGACAAGTCCAACAAAATCAACAATCACAACCTCAACAACAATCAGGTCAATACTATCCTATGCAACAACAAGGTTATAGAAACCAACAAGCCCAAATTCAAACTCAAAGCCAAACACCACACATCAAAATTGAAGATTCAAATTCACACTCTACACAATCACAATCACAACCTACCCATCAACAATCACAAAGTCAAAACCAAACCTATTACGAGAACCAAACATTACCACAAATCTCAGCTCCTTCAAACCAATACTATTACAAATATTCAACCCAACAATCTCAATCAAGTCATCAACCTCAATCCCAATCTTCTTATAACAGTGTAGATGGATTCACTCAAGATGAAATCAAGACTATAAAGGAGTTACTTACCACGGGTGAAAAATATAAATGGAAACAAATCACTAAGGATATTAACCAAGCAGCTATTGATAGACAACTGTCACTTGGCTTAACAGGGAGTAATAAGAATGTTAGTCCAACGTTTGTTATTAAGCAATATCAAGCATTATTAGGGTTACCAAATAATCAAGCATTTTTTGGTCTTTTAGGTAGTTCTTTACCGTATGTGATTCACGGGTGGGACTCATTAGAGGAGGTAGATTAGGAGAGAATGAAGAAATGTGTAATGTAATGAACGTATTGTATATTATTCGTAGATCGTAACTATTCTATCTAACACACCCTTCTTCTTGTTCACATGGTATGCATCTTTCGTCTGTCTTCTCTTTTTCTTCCCCACCATTTAGTGAAAAATTATTATACCTATCGAGATGACCCATTTCATTTCCTGGTGATATTTCATTCCTTACTAAGATTTTCAATAGCTTCGAATCTGGGAACCCATCGAAATACCATTCATCGTCTTGTTTCTCCTCTGTTTTTTTCATTCTTTTTTGGTAAATGATTTTTTCAGTTTCCCCATGATATAATCTTACTATGAAGGTACCAGGTTTCTCATTATTTGGGATGAGGGATACTTCATTGATTTTACCATCAAAAGTCATGAGTAGCTCTTGAAGGTACCACACAGCCCTTTGTTGCCATTTGCATTTGTTACAGTATTCTATGGAGATCTTGGTGTACATGAGTGAGTGAGGTGAGGGATTGGGTGTCTCTGTATCTGTCCTGTCATGTCCCTGTCTCTGTCCTGTCCCATCGTCTCCCTGTCCTGTCCTGTCCTGTCCCTGTCTCTGTCCTGTCCCGTCCTCTGCCTGTGCTATCCCTCTCCCTCTCGTCCTCTCCCCCCTCCCCCCCTACAACCTACTCCCCCATTAATCTATTATAATACAAAATTGAAATAAAATACTAGTACAACGTCTATATCTATAATGCCATACTGAGCCAATCTAAATTATCTTCAGGAACATATTCCAGAGTCAAATAATTATCATCCAATTCATTTATTGTATGAATATCATCTTCTCTTTTTATATTTACCGAACCAGGTGTTGAATTATTTGTTGTAGGAGTTTGATCAATTCCTAACCCAAAAGAATTTAAAGAAGAATTTGTTGATTTTGGTAAACTATTTGATTGTGGGATTGATACTGGTTTCCTCTTTCTAGGAGATTTTTTATCTTTTGGTTCCTGACCAATTTGAATATTCCCAACACTTGTTGGATTTAAATCATCACCATCTTTTAATAAAACTTTTTTGGAACCATTTGAACCTCTTTGTCTTTTTTTAATTACATCAGTTTTTAAACTTAAAGGTCTAACAACTCCATGTAATTTTAAAAATAATCCACATGCATTACATAAAGGTTTACCCTCAGGATTTCTTCTCCAAAGGGGTGTTGTTGTTGTATGACAATTTGTACAAGAAGTATTTTGATTTAAAAGATCATTATTTGATTTTGGAGTGGGTTTTGATGAATTATCAGGACTATTTGATTTTAATTTTTTTGGTTTCTTCTTTTTGGGTTTTGAAAAATCTTTTACATCATCAAAATGTATTGGAGAATAATGAAATGATGAAGTTATTGGTAATGATGAAGATGTTGGTAAAGTTGAAGAAGTTGGTAAAGAAGAAGAAAATGGTGTTGTTGAAGGTATTGGAGTCATTATATTTGGAGTCATTATATTTGGAGTTCTCATAATTGGAGTTCTACCAGGTGATTGATTACTTGAAATAGAATTCGAATAATGATGATTTGAATAACTTTTCATTGGTATTGGATTACTGATTGCTATTGGTTCATGAATATTTGATAAACTTGAAGTATGATGAATTGAGGGAGGTCTATTATTAAGATCCGTAAGATTAATAACACTATTTTGATGACTATGAAGATTCATATCAAAATCCTTAAAATCTGGCATATCAAAATCTTCAAATTCAAGATTTTCAATTGGATTTGATGATTCTAATTCCATATAATTATCATTAAAATCTTGTTGGAATCCATTCCATTCATCCTTCTTAGTTTGTTCTTCTCCTATCCTTTTTATATGGGCAATATAATCAAAATCTTCTGCAGTTGGATCTAAAGCAGGTTTTAATTTAAATTTCCTAGTATTAATGTACATCATTCTCCAAGTTAAATTTTCCATTCGTTGTCTATAAGGTAATGAATCTTTTGCTTTATTATATAGTTTCCAAATCTGATTGGTCTTAGAGTCATCATCCATCAATGTAGATATTGAGTTATCAATAAATTCACTCATGATGTTTAGTTAGTTTGTTAAGGATGGAATTTGGGTATATTACAATTTCAACCTAATTTGGACTGCTGCTTAAGTAAGCATAATTATCCGACAATTTAATTGGATAGAGATAGAGCGAGAAATACGAAGGAAACAACTAGACAAGGTATACACTTGAGGTTTATTAATGATAAGTGGAATATAGTAGAGGGATGCATAAGATATATATCTTAGAGTACCTTGATTTATATCACCTTTTCTCTAGCCCCACTTATCTTATCTCGACGCTCAACGGTTTTTATCGGTTATTATCCCGATAGATCTGCATGTTCGCTGCAAACCTTTATCTGTTAGGCCCGTAACAGGGTTTTAAAACGCGTTACTTATTGGTTAGATTGTTCCGGGTTCATTTAAGTTTAGGAACAGGTAGGATCTATTGTTAGATTCTAGAAGATCAAGAGAAGATTAAGAGAGATCAAGAGAAGATCAAAGATACAGCAGCTATTGATGTCTTGTCACATATTGTCACATACATATCACACATATCAATTATGTCACATATTTGTGCCAAACACGTTCTAAGGTACATCGTCGTCCAATTCGTTAGCCTGTTGTAGTTTCAACAGAACAGTTGCTCCTAGGGGTTCCGATGGTTGCAAATCGCGAGGCTTCGACCGACCAGGTATTCGTATTCTTTCCTTGAAACCTTCTTTGTTTCTTCTTTTTACCCTCTACTTTTTCTTTTACTTTTTCTTTTACTTTTCTTTCACTTTTCCTTCTCTTCCCCTTGTCTCATCCTTCGCTTCCTTCCCTTCGCTTCCTTCCCTTCTTCCCTTCTCACCTCACTCTCACCTCATCACCGCAATTACTTCATCATGAATGATTCAAACGAATCTTCAAAATTACTAAACCCAAATTTCGATTATGGTACTAATAACCGACAAACCGAATCTCCCGTACCAGAGAAACCTCATGATGAAACTTCAAACAAATTAGGTACAATTCATGGTGTATTTATACCAACATCTTTAAATGTCTTATCGATCTTGATGTTCTTAAGATTTGGTTTTATCATTGGACAAATGGGTATCCTTGGTAGTTTAGGTCTTTTGGTACTAAGTTATATGATAGATATGTTAACGGTGTTAAGTGTTAGCGCTATCGCTACAAATGGTACCGTTAAAGGTGGAGGTGCATATTATATGATTTCAAGATCATTAGGTCCAGAATTTGGTGGTGCAATTGGTATTATCTTCTTTATGGGTCAAATTTTAAATAGTGCTTTAAATGTTGTAGGTTTTATAGAATCTTTATTGGTTAATTTTGGTAAATTAGATGGTGATATTTATCAATTATTACCAATAAATTATTGGTATTCCTTACTATATTCAACCATCTTATTAGCCTCATGTATGGGGATTGCTTTAGTTGGGTCGAATTTAGTATCAAAAACCGCTTTATGGTTATTTTTCTTACTCTTTTTATCAACTCTATCAATTCCTATATCAACTTTATGGGATAAAATTGTTTATAATGAACAAGTTTATAAAGTTGGTATTTCATGGAAGATTTTCAAAGAAAATTTCTTACCAAATTTTACTCAAGGAGCTGCTGGTTCAGTTCTTGATACCCCAGAAACTTTTAGAAATTTATTTGGGATTTTTTTCCCTGCAACTTCGGGTATTTATGCTGGTGCTTCAATGTCTGGATCTCTTAAGAATCCTTCAGGTTCAATACCTCAAGGTACCATTGGTGGATTATTCTTAACTTTTGGTCTTTATGCAATGGTGATTTTATCTGTTGGATCTGCTGTTCCAAGAGAACTTTTATATAAAGATATTAAAATCATTCAAACCATTAATTTACAAGGATTAATAATTATTGTGGGAGAATTTTCTACATCACTTTTCTCAATTATCATGGGGATTGTTGGAGCAGGATCTTTACTTAATGCAATTGCTGATGATAAAATTATACCAGGATTATCATTATTTTGTACAAAGAAAAAGACCCCACAAAAGAGTAATCGTGCAAAATATTATTCAATTTTAATTACTTGGTTCCTTGCACAACTTTTTTTATTTGCAGATATTAATCAAATTGCAGTATTTGTTACAATGGCATTTTTAATGACTTTTATTGTAACCAATTTAGCATGTTTTCTATTAAAAATTGGATCTGCACCAAATTTCCGTCCTTCTTTTAAATATTTTAATGTTCAAACTGCATTTTTAGGATTGGTATTTTCTGTTATTGCAATGTTTATTGTAGATGGAATGTCTGCAAGTCTTGTAATCTTATTACTTTCGATCCTTATTATATTAATACATTATTCAACTCCACCATCTAAATTTGGTGATATCTCTCAATTACTTATTTATCATCAAGTACGTAAATATCTTTTAAGATTAAAAGTTAATATGAATGTAAAATATTGGAGACCTCAAATTTTATTACTATGTGATAATCCTCGTACAAGTTGGAACTTAATTGGATTTTGTAATCATTTGAAAAAAGGTGGTCTTTATATACTCGGACATGTTGTAATTTTAAATGATGATACCATAACAAGAACAGAAAATGAAAATGAACTGGAATTTAGTATAACTGCTTATAAAGAAGTTCAAAAACAAAAATCGGCTTGGGTCAAATTAAGAGATTTAGCAAAGATTAAAGCTTTTGTTCAAATTGGTTTGGGTCCAACATTACCTTGGGGTGTTAGAAATGTTTATCTTGGATCAGGATTAGGTGGTATGAAACCAAATATAACAGTTCTTGGATTTTTTGATTTTGCAAAACATGGTTTACAAATGCCAATCTTACCTTCAACATCTAAAAACAATTCTAAATTTAGTCAATTACCAACTGATGATTGTAGACAAGAACAACAAGTATCAATAAATCAATGGGTTCAAGTTGTTGAAGATTTAATTATTATGCACAGTACTGTAGCAGTGGCTGCAAATTTTAATAAACTTGAATTACCCAATTTTATTGAAAAGAGTACTTGGTCAAAAATTTGGGGGTTATCAAAATATACTACGAGCGAGAAGAAATTTATTGATTTATACCCTATACAAATGTCATCAATTAATGTTATCGATGGGAAATCTGTTCTCTCTACCAATTTTGATACATATACATTAATTCTTCAACTTGGATCGATTCTTTCAACAGTACCTGAGTGGAAATACACTAATCATAGATTAAGAATTATTGTTTTTGTTGAAAATAAAGATGAAGTTGAAGAAGAAAAAACTCGAGTTGGAGAATTACTTGTAAATCTTAGAATTGATGCCAAAGTTAAAGTAATCTGTTTAAACGATGGATCCTTAAACTCATATAATTATATAGTGAAAGGGTTCAATAAGAATTCAAGTAACAAATTAGAATACGATAGATTTGATAGACTTCTTCGTACAGAAAAATGGTGGAAGAATTTAACAAGTACAAGAGATACATTAAATCAAATTGAAAAACAAAAATTAAAGAAAAAATTAGGAAAGAATATATCAAGAGAAGATTTTAGATCACTTGGACTTAATAGATCAAATACGATGAGTGGGAATGGTAAACAAACAAGAGAAACCATTTCAAATCTTCATGATCAAGGAGTTTCACTTAGTTTTAATATGAGAGGAGGTCTTATAAATTATGATGCTTTAGAATATAGTTCAGATGATGATGATGAAAGTATTATTTCTCAACAATCTTTTAAACCACCTCAAAAACCTGTAACTCCAACACCAAAGAATTTCAAACTTCAATTACCATCTGATCAAGTATCTCTTAGATCAACTAGATCAAATCTTAAACCAAATTTTGTTTCTGTTAAAACTCCTGCTGCTCATTTAGAAGATGATAATGAAGGAGTTGAAGATGAAGATGGACCAAAACCATCAGTTGGATTCATTGATGATGATGCGCTTCCTTCAAGAGATGTTAGTCTTACAAATACACCAAATGAAAAAGATAATGATAAAACTGATTATTTCAGTTTACAAATTGATAAAAAGAAAAAATCTTTTGGTAGACTTCAACCTGATAAATCAGGTTTAAAATCTCCTTCAATTATTTCAAATGATGATGGAATAATTCAACAATTACAAACTCCTCAATTTCTTGCGTTAGAACCTGATGATGAAGTACCTTCTCTTAGTTCAAGTAGTCTTAATCTACCAGCTACAAAACAAAGACCAAAAAAGAGTCCATTAAATACTACTCAACAATTTGAAGAACCTGTCATAACTCAAAAACAATTACAACAAGAACTTAAAGAACTTTCTTTTGATGATATACCTGCAAAAGGTCAACATATCATTTTGAATGAAATCATGAGATTAAATTCTTCAAGAGATCAAACTGATGTAATCTTTTCAACTTTACCTGCCCCATCATTAAATACACATTTGGATGATGATGAATCTTTTGAGTATACAAATAATTTATCAATTTGGTTGAATGAGTTACCACCAGTACTTCTTTTTAATTCACAAACGGTTACTGTAACCACTGCATTATAGTCAATAAACAACTTACTACATTTTTTATTAATTCACTACATACTCTACTCATCATAAGATCCATCGCTTTCGACAAAACTTTCTTCTTCTTCACTCTCGTCAAATTCAACTTCTTCACTACTTTCATCAGAACTGAGTTCAACTTTTTTTCTTCTCTTTGAAGGTTTTTCAACTGGTTCATCATCACCTAAATCTGCAAGTTCTTCAGCAAGACTTTGAGTTTTCTTCAGTTTTGGTGTTGATTCAGGTGGAAGTTCTTTACTGAAAAATGTAAGATTTGGTTTTGAAACTTTTGCAAGTGGAGATTGACTAGTTGAAGCTGGTTTTGAACCAAAGATTTCATCATCTTCACTATCACTAAATAAACTAATAACTTTTGGGGGTTCTTTTTTAGTAGGTTTTGATGATGATGGAGAGAAGAAATCTGGTAATTTTGATTGAGAAGATTCTTTAGGTTTAACAGGTTCCTTTTTAACAGACAATTTTGGTTCTTTTTTAACAGACACTTTTGGCTCTTTTTTAACTGGCTCCTTGATTTCTTGAACTTTTTGTTTCTTTTTTGGTTCATTTGTTCTTCTAGCCTTTCTTTTAGTACCCTTCATTGGTACCATATTTGCTCTAGCAGTAGCATCAGCTTCTAAGAATTTATCCCATTCAATCATGAAATCATCAAGATCTTTATTCCATAAATCTTTTGCAGATAATCTTAATAAATCATTTAAATCCGATTCTTTATCAGATTTTTGTTTTAATAATTTCTCATATCTTTCTCTTGTTAAAGACCATAATGACATACCTAATAAATAATCATATTGTTGATATATAGTTTCAGGTTTATTTTCAGATTCATCTTGAATTTGACTTATATTACCAACATTTAATTCACTAACATCAGCATTGTTTTCTTCTTCAGAAATCTCTTCTTCTTCAGTAAATAATCTTGAAGAATCTGATACAACATCTTTAATTGCTTTATTATTTTTATCAAATCTAATGAATTTATGATTTTGTAAAATTTGAATTAATTCAACTCTTTTTTTATTTGATACAGAAATTTTTTTTTCAATAATTAATTTAATAAATCTTGCTTGTTCAGATAATCTATCTAATTGATTTTTTAATTCATCAATTAAGAAATCTTTACGTCTTTGATAATATTCTAATCTTACATAATAAAAATCTTTTAAAATTTCTAAACTTGATTCATATTTTTTAATCTTACCTCTTGGATCAAAAGCAACCATATTAGTTAAATTAATACTTGAAACTAATTTAAATTTTTCTAATAATCCAACATTTAAAGCTTTTGACATTTCTTCTTGACTTAATTTCACTACAAATCTAATCCCAACTCCATGTTGTTCTTCCATATCTTTAATCCAAGGTTTAACCTTATCAGTACCTAACCCATTTAATAAGAATTCTTTAACATTATTTGTCCAAGTTTTAATTGGAATTTCAGTAATTTCTAAAGTTTGATCATCAATTTGTTCAATTCTACCACTAACTTTAAATTTTTCTTTACTAATCATTTCCATTTCTCCTTCCCAACCTCTATACCATGGATACATTTCTTTTGGTTCTTCATTATTCATTAATTTTTTCAAATTTTCAACAATATCTTTTGGATTATAACTTGGAATATTTGTTGACCAACCAGTACCAATACCTTCACTACCATTAACTAATAACATTGGTAAAATTGGTAAATACCATTCTGGTTCAACAGTTTGTTCATCATCTTGAACATATGTTAATAATCCATTATCTAAAGGATTAAAAATTTTTCTTGTAATTTCATTAATTTCTGTAAAAATATAACGAGCAGCTGAAAAATCTTTACCACCTGCAGCTCTTGTACCAAATGCACCATTTGGTTTTAAAATATTTAAATTATTTGATCCAATAAAATTTTGTGCTAATCCAATAATTGTTTGAACAAGTGATTGTTCACCATGATGATATCCTGTATGTTCTGATACATAACCTGCTAATTGTGCAACTTTAATTTCGGTTTTAAGATTTCTTTTAAAACATCCAAATAAGACTTTTCTTTGACCTGGTTTAAATCCATCTAATACTGAAGGAATTGATCTAACATTATCTGCCATTGAAAATAAAATCAATTCTTTATTAATAAAATCTCCAATTGGTATAATATTTAATTCAGGATCTAAATGAGTACCAGGTTGAAATTCTTGTAACCAATTTTTTCTATCATCTGCTTTTTTTTTAGAAAATGCAAGATCAATTAAATCTGGATCATTACCTTGAATTGCATGGAATTTTTTCATATGTTTATCCAATGCAGAAAAATATTCTCTTGCTTCAACATCTGTTGAAGTACCTAACCCTTTATAATATTTTTGTTTCCATCTACAATTTTGTCCTTCAGTATCTCTCCAATTTTCAAATTCTGGCATAGTATAAAATGGTAGAATTTTTTTTTGACTTCCTCTACCACTAACTGTAACTTTAACAATTGGAGTAATAAATTCCATCAAAAAACCTGGGATTTCTAATAATCCTGGGAAACTTGATTCTAAGAAATTAATGATTAATCCTTTAATATGGGAACCATCTTGATCTTGATCAGTCATAATCATAATATGACCATATCTTAATTGATGAATATTTTCTGGAGTATATTGTTTTTTATGTTGTAATCCAATAATTTTTTTTAACGCATTAATTTCAACATTTTTACTAACTTGATCAGTTGAAGCTTCTCTAACATTAAGTAATTTACCTCTTAATGGGAAACATCCATAATAATCTCTACCAATAACTGTTAATCCTGCAACTGCTAATGATAATGCAGAATCTCCTTCGGTTAAAATTAATGTACATTTATATCCTTCTTTTGTACCAGCTCTATTTGCATCAACTAATTTAACTTGACCTTTAACTCTTGATTTTTTACTTCCATCTGCTTTTTGTAATGCTTTATCTTCATTTGCATCAGCAATTGATCTAATCTTATCAACAATTGATGTTTTAAGAATACGGGTAATGAAGTTATCATTAATAACAAGTTTATCACTTGGTTTAGAATGGAATTGACTAGTCTTGGTAGTTAATTGTTCCTTTGTTTGAGATGTAAATGCAGGGTTTTCAATTAAACTATTAATAAAAATAAACATATTATTTTTAACTTCTTGTGGTCTAATCATTAATTTTTTTTTACCACGTTCTTTTTTATTTAAAGCTTCAACAAGTTTAGAAATAATTGCATCAGAAATAAATTTAACATGAGTTCCACCACTTGTTGTTGCAATTGAATTAACAAAACTTACTTGATTAAAAGTTCCATCACTTACAGCAAATGCAACTTCCCATCTATCATTAAATACTTCATGAATTATCGTTTGATATTTTTTTTCTTCTTCTTCAGGTTGTGGATTTCTTTCTTTAATTGCTTTAATATACATCTCAACATATCCTTTAAAATTCTTAATATTTAATTTTTTATCATTAAGATATATATTACAATCTTTTACAGTACCACATAAATCATAAACTCTTCTTCTCATAACACTTAAAATCTCTTCATCTAAACTTTCCATACCAAATTTTGATAAATCTGGTTTAAAAATAATTTTAGTAAATTCTTTTTTAGATTTTAATTTGGTGATTTTTGGTTTATTAACCTTGGACATATTATTACTCCATAATTGTTTATAATTTTTTTCATTTGTTGCATCAGAAGTTTCTAATTGAAATTCGGTTGAAAAAATATTACATAATTTTGCTCCATATCCATTTCTACCACCTGTAACTTTTTTTTCATCATCATCGTAATTTGATGATGTTAATAAATTACCAAAAATCAATTCAGGAATATACATATTTTCTTTTGAATGAATTTCAACTGGGATACCTTTACCATCATTCATTACTTCAATAATATTATTTTCAGGATCAATTTTAACTCGAAGATTTTTCATACTTGGGTCTCTAATTTTATTATCAGCAGCGTTAACAAGAATTTCATCAAAGATTTTATATAATCCAGGAACAATATTAACTTCTTTATAAACCATTGATTCTGTACTTGCATCATAACACCACATTTCAACTGGGGATTTTTCAACTGATCCAATGTATGTATCTGGTCTTTTAAGGATATGTTCTAATTGGGACAATCTTTGGTACTGATCTGAAGCTCCTTTGGATTTGGTGGTGGTGGATGTGGTAGAAGATGTGGTTGAAGAGGAGGAATTACCACTTAAAATTGATGAGATATTGGTTGAATCAGAAAGGGGAGTTTTCGATTTCGATTTTGACGAAGAAGGTTTGGATTTGGTGGTGGGTTCATCTGGGACGAACTCATCGGTTAAATCCATGACGACATCTTCATCTTCACTGAAATCTGAATAATCTGAACTCATGATAGATCAGAATGAATAAACAAACGCGGACCGCGTGAGATGAGGTAGGGGAGGAGAGGAGAGGGAGAGGGAGAGGGAGAGGGTCAAGGCGGTCAGGTGAGGGAGACGGGGAGGGTCATAGGGTCAGGTGAGGTTGATTGGTCAGATAGGTAGAATCAGGGAGGATATACCTTCGATCTTTTCACTGCAATCCCCTCTTGTCTGCATCGGTCTGCATGTCTCTGTATCTCTGTATGTCTCATCTCTCCCATCTCTCTCCATCTCTCCAGTTTCCACCTCTCCCTCCAGTATCCCCGCCTCCATCTCTCTATCTCTCCATCTATCTACACCCCCCCCTCCCCATCTCCCTCCATCTCCCTCCATCTCTTCATTATATTTATTACTATGCTACCTATACCCTCCTCTTCTTCATATTCTTTTGAATCCTCTCAAACTCCTCATCACTAATCTTATCAACCTTCAGTCTCTTCTTCCCCTTCTTATCCACATATTTACTCTCTAAATTACTTATCAAATCATCTAATCTATTAGCTTGTCTTGATTGTATAATACTCTTTAAATCTTTCCCCTTATTTCTATCTTTTATCATTCTTTCCAATTCTTCTGCTTCTTTGGCTTCTTTTGCAAGCTTTTTTAACTTATTTTTCACCTTGGTTTTCCTACTTTTTTTATATTTTTCAAATGCTTTTATAGATGATTTACTAAATTCATTAGGATATTCTTTCATTAATTTTTCAATGATTTCAAAAACTCTTTGTTCTTCATCTTCTTGAAATTCAAGATGTGGAATCACTTCAAAAAGTTTTAAAAAATCTCCTTCATAAAATATAAAATTTTGTAAGATATCAGAAATTTCTTCATCACTATTTTGATACTTTAATTTATCTTCTTCAATCATTTCTACTGTTACTTTATCATTCAACGAATCGAAATAACTCTTCCAATCAAATGCTTCATCTACATCAACATCATTTAAAGACCCGGTGGTATCATATCTTTGCTTTTTTGTTGGATCTGATAATATACTATAAGCAAATTGAATTTGTGGGAATAAATCTTGTGAAATATTAACATCCTGATTTTGTTGTAATTTATCAGGATGATATTTAAGACTTAGCTTCTTATATGCTTTCTTTATCTGTATAGGATTACTCTTTGAATCAATCCCTAATACTTCGTATGGGTTAATATCTGGATAAGGTATGGCCATTAAATATATTTTTCGCGCAGCCATCACTATATAAGTAGGTATCAATTGGTATAGATGAATACTACTAACGATGAAGATAAGTTGAGAAAGAGACAGGAACAGTTGGCAGCATGGAGAAAGAAGAAAAATGAATCCAATGGTCAAAAGGACACGAATCAGTCTGATCGTCAAAAGAGAATAGAAGAATGGAAGAGAAAGAGGTTAGATAAACCAAAACCTACACCTGTATCTAAACCTATTATATCTTTGAAACCCATAAAGAAACCTTCTGTGGTACTTCCAAAGAAGAGATCTATCAATTCTGCCTTCTTAACTGAAGATGACGATGTCAAACCTGTTTTTAAGAAACCTACGGTAGCAGTTACAAAAGTTGAAGATGATGATGAAGATGACCTTGAAGCCTTTTTCGATAACCTCAATGAGAATGAACCAACTCAAGCCAATGTTATTGATTCAGATTCGGATTCGGATTCTGAAGATACATCTGATTCAAATACTACTTTACTTGCTGATAAACTTAAGAAATTACAAGAAAAAGAAAAGGTTCTAGATTCTATAGATCACTCGAAAATGAACTATAACCCATTCAGAAAAAACTTTTATAAACCTCCTAAAGAGTTTGAAGATTTGACCCCTGAACAAATCTCTAAGATCCGTCAAGATTTAAGTCAAATTATAGTCAAAGGTAATAATTGTCCTGTCCCTATAAATAAATGGTCACAGCTTGGTCTCACCAGTACTCTTATTGATACATTCAAATCTCTTAATTATAAGGAACCATCACCAATTCAATGTCAAGCATTACCTGCTATAATGTCAGGTAGAGATATAATTGGAGTAGCTAAAACTGGTTCAGGTAAAACTCTTTCTTTTGTATTACCTATGATACGACATGTCTTAGATCAAGATCCTATAGAATCAGGTGATGGTCCCATAGGATTAATTTTAACCCCTACAAGAGAATTGGCTATTCAAATCAATAAAGAAATCAGTAACTTTAGTAAGAATATTAGTTCATGTTGTTGTTACGGAGGATCCAACATTGAAGGACAGATCGCTGAGTTGAAAAAAGGAGTTCAGGTTATTGTTGGAACTCCTGGTAGAGTAATAGATTTATTAACAGTAAATAATGGTAGAATCACTAATCTTAAAAGAGTAACATATCTTGTTTTAGATGAAGCTGATAGAATGTATGATATGGGATTTGAACCTCAAGTAAATAAAATCATTAATCAAGTAAGACCCGACAGACAAACAGTTTTATTCTCTGCCACATTTCCTAAAAAGCTTGAAAAATTAGCATCTCATGGGTTAAATGATCCAATAGAAATTGTTGTAGGAGGTATCAATACAGTAGCTAATGAGATTGACCAACAGGTGGAACTTTTCCATGTTGATGAAGACATTGAAAAGAAAAAATTCTTAAAACTTATAAAAATTGTTGAAGACTTTAGTGAATCTAATCCTTTATCAAAGATTCTTATCTTTGTTGAAAAGCAAGATCTGGCTGATTCTTTAATGGTTCAATTAATATCCAATGATACAAATTGTATTTCAATCCATGGAGGTAAAGATCAAATTGATAGGAAATCAGCTATAAAAGATTTTTCTTCCCAAACTTCAGGATTAAATGTTCTTATAGCTACTTCTATTGCTGCAAGAGGATTAGATGTAAAAGGATTAGATCTAGTTATCAACTATGATGCTCCAAGCCATTTGGAAGATTATATTCATAGAGTTGGTAGAACTGGTAGAGCAGGAATGAGAGGAACTGCTATAACATTTGTAACTAACGAACAAGAAAGAGCTATCACTGATATAGTTAAAGTAATGAATGGTGATATCAATGCCGAATTACTCAAAATAAGTGAAAAATTTTTATCAAAAGTAAAATCTGGTAAAGAGAAATATTCTTTCGGATTTGGAGGTAATGGATTAGAAAAACTTCAACAACAACGTGAAACAACAAAAGATATTGAAAGACAAAAATATGATCAAATTGACAAACCTAGTCCAAATCCTAATCCAACCCCACAAAATCAAGATTTTGATTTACCAGATTTCGATATTGTTGAAGGTATCCCACCAGATTCTTCAGGACCCGATAGATCAAAGTTTCATTCCAGAATTACAATCAACGACTTACCACAAGGTGTTAGATGGAGTGTTACAAACAGAGAAAATATATCGAAAATTATTGATGGTACAAATACATCAATCACACACAAGGGTCAATTCTATGGAGGTAATAGTAAGCCCAAAAAAGACGGTCCACCCAAATTGTATTTATTGGTTGAAGGACTCACACAAGCATCAGTTGCTCAAGCCAATGAGTTGATTAAGGAGAGTATGATTAAGGCTCTTGAACAAGAGCCTACAAGTACTACTGGTAAATATACTGTGTAGAAGAAGAGCACACAATAGTAGATTATGATTCTGCCCTCTTAAATTTGAAGAATATATATTAATATAAGTATTTCGTCACTAAGAGCAAAGTCAACTTGTTAGATGATGCAGTAGATCGAGAAGCATTATCACGTAAAAGAATTGAAATATCAACTGGATTACAAAAAGTGTCATTAGATGTGGATAATCAGTTGTTGATTCATCAGGTGCAGTCGATCTTAAAAGTACTGGGTTCCCGAAGTTAAACTTTACAAGAGAATCAAGATAGTTAAAATTGGAGAAATCACACAATATCACAAAAGGGATTTGTTGATAAGGTTATATTAGATAACGAAGATTTTATTAGAGCAACATTAGCTGAAAATGATTGTAAAACAGTTCCATCAGCCGTTCGTGCTTATTGGATATTTATCAATATATGAGAAATATGCAGAACAAAACCTTTCCAATTGATTTGATCCAAGGGAAACATTAAAAGTGGAAGTTTTTGTCTTAGTACGGTATATGTGGATATAGTCCTATGATTTTTGTCTCCTAGAATTTCACTTCGGTTGAAAATTGATTAAGTCTTTCTACGGCTTTCCTAATTTTGCAACCTTTTTCACGCACTTTTTTTTTTTTTGCAGCCATGGAGCATAATAACCTTGTTGGACAAGAAGATAGTGAGATAGAACTTGACAAAAAGACTGATTCCAGTATGATCAACACAAATATTACTGAGATCAAAACTAATTCGGGTGAGAAAAAAGCTGGACCAGTTGCACTAGAAGAGAAGGTGCCTGGCAGAGAAAAAATGTTTCATGAACGAAAAGAGAAATTGAATGAGGAAAAGAAGGAGTTTCATGAACGAAAAGAGAAGTTTCATGAACGAAAAGAGAAGTATCTTGAACGAAAAGAGAAGTATCTTGAACGAAAAGAGAAGTATCTTGAACGAAAAGAGAAGTATCTTGAACGAAAAGAGAAGTTGAATGAGGAAAAGAAGGAGTTTCTTGAACAAAAAGAGAAGTATCTTGAAAGAAAAAAGAAGTTGAATGAGGAAAAGAAAGAGTTTCTTGAACAAAAAGAGAAGTTCAATGAGGTAAAGAAGGAGTTTAATGAGGAAAAGAAGGGGTTTAATAAGGAAAAGAAGGAGTTTAATGAGGAAAAAAAGGAATTTCAAGAGGAAAAGAAAGAGTTTCAAGAGGAAAAGAAAGAGTTTCAAGAATGGCAAGAGAAGCTGGCTAAGTCAAAAGCTAATTTGGCTGAGAAAGAGGCTAGGTCTGTTGAAAGAGAAGCTGAGTTGGTTGAGAAATTAGGGCTGGTTGACGCAGAAGAAATGCTAAGAAAAAGGTATAACCTTTTGGCTGCTCAACGATTCTTCCCAGAATACAAGGAATTAAAGTCAACAGGTAGATATAGTATTTTTGATGATAAAGTTATTAAAAAGCATTTGGAAAGATTTTTCAAAAATCCTTCAAAATCATCAAAGTCGAATCATAAAAAACCTACTATGTACAAACGCTTGACAAAAGAAGTGTTTACAAGTGAAGATTGGCCAAGATTGGCTGAAATTCTCTTAGAAGATTGTCAGTCTTCTCTTTTGTTACCCATTTGGTTAGATATTGTTACACACTTTCCCACAAAAATGCATAAAGATCGTGCACAGGTAATAAAAACTACAAGATCGAGTGGTTCAATTTCAAGGTTTATAAAAACATTAAAAACCATTGTTGTTGTATGTACAAAAATTGAAAATTCAGTAGTTTTAGGGTTGTTCAAAACTTTTCTTGAGAATTTGGAAATTTCAACCAAAACAGTCAATAGGTTAGGTGGTGTTACCCGTTATTTAATTCAGATATTTAGAATTGGTGTCACAAATGTTGATAATAATACATGGGAAACTGTTTTTGAGATGTTTGTCCAGAATATGTGGAGCATAGGTTTGAGAGTGTTTAATTTGATTTATCAGGAAGTTCCCACGGAGTTTAAAGTTAGCGCTATGAAACATAAGCTTCAAGTATTCCCTGACTTAAAAGCATTCAGACTTAGTGATTATGGGATCATATTTGCTGGTGAAGTTAAGCTTCCACATCTAGACTTGGCAGAACTCTTTAAAGGTGGAACCTTTGTTATCGACATAGAAGATGAAAAAGATAAAAAAGGAAAAAGAGACCGAAAAAAAGTAAAGAGAAACAACCAAATGGGAATTTTTTCACAAATACTTTCATATATGGTTATGTCTCAAAGTCGTCATGGTTTATTAACGGACTCTGAGGTTTATTACTTCTTAAAAATTACTCTGGTGGACAAAAGTGAAAACGGTACAGAAGTACAGTTGGAATACTTTGAATGTTATGCTAATGATAAGTATGACGACTCTCCTGGTTATGTTTCTCCTTATGCTGCATTTATAGCTTTCATGTGGGAAGCCATTAGTTTAGGAGAAAAAGAGTGCAAGAGCCAGAGTGAACGAGTATATGGTGATTTCAGACCATTTGTTTGTGAAAGATATATTGATACATTTTTCGACAGTGAAAGCGTCCAAATTAATTTGAAGCATTTTAAATCCACATATCCTTGTTTTGACCCTAAAACATTCAAGTTCGACATTTCAACACTTCCTGAACGGGTCGTTAAAAAGTATAAGATGTTACACTTCGATGAAGAATTCAATTCACAAGTGTTGAAATTAATTGAGCCAATATTTGGCCCTAAATATGTAGTGGTGAAAGTCTTTGACCCTTCCTTCTTGATGATTTTAAAACATCAGAGGAAACAGAAGTTTGTGGCAGAGAGTATGTGGACAAGTTTTACACAAGAAATAAGAATTTATGACAAAATAAGAATCTATAATAAAGAGGATGGGTCATTAAAAATAAATACCGTTGATATTAAAGAAATTGGTTTCTGTTCGTTCTGGTCTTCTGACAAGAGGAATACAGAATCTCATATAGCTGCAGGGCCTATGATTGTTATGGAATTGTTGGCTAAAAAGCCTATCAGCATAGAAGATTTTAAAAAGGGAATTGAACAATTAATAGCTTTAAGAAAGGCGGGTATATATCATGGAGATGTGAAAATGGAAAACATTTTCATGAACAATGAAGGAGAGTTTGTTTTCATTGACTTTGGTTTATCTGAGTTTTTAGAACCTAAATCTCGTCCAACATCGAAATCAAATGAGCTGTCAAACGCTGTTACACCAACCAGTGGGAATGATTTATTTGAAGATGACCTAAACAGTCTCCTTTTATGTGCAGATGTTCCTGACAGAGAATTTCTTAGAAGTGAATATGATCGTTTGTGTGAGAAGTATAAGTTGTAAGAATGAGTTTGACCTAGTTTAAATCCATAGAGCTTCAGAATTATATATATTATTATAACTGTAGTGTACGGCCTTCGGCTCAAATAAATATTGAATCAATTGATAATACTGTTGTCTGAATTAATGGATTAACCGTTTCCTGCATTTAAGCCCTTAAACAACCGATGGACCAAGAATAGGTCTACCGCAACCAAGAGGGGTTCGGAGTTGGTCCGAATTGCTCTATGACGACACGAAGAAATAAAGTATTTGGTTCGGTATCTATCGGTTTAAAAGAGTTGTTTTCGACTGGATTCACAGATACTTTGGGGATGTTCTTGATAGAGGATTGAGGATTATGGTTATTTCCAAACAACCCGCTCTGATTGGTTTAGATGATGGGAAATTCTTCCTCCTCTACCATTCCCATGTCTCCGGTTGTAACCATGATTCCTAACAACCTTCTTGAATCTGTGAAACTGAAAATACTACCTCCGAGGACATCAAGCTTCTATACTCTATGTATGATATTCTGCACCCCGTTTAGCAATATCAGTTCTTGTAGTCCGTCTAATATCTACCCATCCCACTCAATCCACTTGTGTCTATCCCAGTTTTAACTACATATCCAACCTACCTACGTATCCAATGTCTATCTTGTCTACTATATGTCGTGTCCCACCCGGTCTTTCATATGCTTTTCGCAACCCCATATTTGAACCGTGGTATTCCCCATATTTCGTCCCCATTTTTATAATGCCTTTCAATCAACAAGATTATAACTTCAAAGAACACAAAGTCAAAGAAATTGAAACTGGATTCATCAATGTCCAATTTAATAACCCAAAAACTTTAAATGCTTTTGCAGAATCTACTTGGAGAGAATATCAAAAGATTTTAGAAAAATTAGATGCTGATCCTGATACTAATATTATACTTATTAGTTCACCAATTGAAAAGGCCTTTTCTAGTGGATTAAATCTTAAGGCAGCAGCGGGTTTGCTTGAAGGTAGATCAGATACATCCAAAACTGATAGACAAAAATATGATCAATTATATGAACACATTATTGATTTCCAAGAAGCAATTAGTACACCAGCTAAAATGAGAACTCCAACTATTTGTATGCTTAATGGGATAAGTTATGGATTAGCTCTTGATATCGCAGCAGCTTGTACAATTAGAGTTGCAGTTGAAGGTGTAAAGTTATCTATTAGAGAAATCAAAATCGGTATTGTTGCAGACATGGGAAGTCTTCAAAGATTACCATTTTTAGTTAATAACAAGTCCAAATTGAATGAATATGCATTAACTGGTGCAATTTTCAGTGCACAGGATGCATTAGATATTGGATTAGTTAGTAAAGTTGTACCAACATTAAAAGATGGATATGATTATTGTATTGGGCTTGGTAGTGAAATTAATCAAAGTCCCCAATGGGCTATTAAAGGAACAAAAGATTCTATTCAAAAGATCAATAATGGTGAAACTGTTAAACAAGGGTTGTTGGATATTGCGGATTATAATGCTATTAATATTGGGGGTATTGAAAAGAGTAAGTTATAGGAATATAGGATAGTCGTTTCTAGTAGATGTCTGACTCTATGATACTCTACTCTCTGCCCTACTCTACTCTCTTCTCTCTTCTCTCTACTCTCTACTCTCTTCTCTCTACTCTCTACTCTCTACTCTCTACTCTCTACTCTCTACTCTCCTTCTCTCCTTCTCTCCTTCTCTTCTTCTCTTCTTCTCTTCTTCTCTTCTTCTCTTCTTCTCTTCTTCTCTTCTTCTCTTCTTCTCTTCTTCTCTTCTTCTCCCTTCTTCTCTCCTTCTCCCTCCTTCTCTCTCCATGTCCTCTCCATTTTCCCATTTCCCAGTGTCCGGTCCGCGAAAACTTTTCAATGCTTAAAAGTATAAGGTATGGGAATAGATTCCTAACTACCTCCACCGTTGCTATACCGAACTCATCGGTAACCTCGTCAACCGAATCCAAACCCCAATCCTATTCATCCCCCCAAATTTCAATATCTCATCATATTTCCTCGTCCCCAAGTAACACATTCACTAAATCATTATCTCAAAGTCATTTTAACTCTATAATTGATCATAATTTATTCGTTAAAAGTTTACTTTATCAACTTGTTCGGGATAAGCAGTTCGATAAACTCTCCGAGGCCTTATCTTCTATAAGTTCAAATCAACAAGTCAAACATCTTTCAAATAAAGAAATCACATTTTTCATGAGAAAACTTATAGACAATCATCTTACAGAAATTCTTGATCTTAGTAAATTAAAACAATCTAAACTGAAAAGTCTTATTATAGAAAGGTCACAAAGTAAAGTATATAATTGGAGATTCAATATTAGATCATTATATTCGAACTTTATAACTGAATCTAAATCAATCTATTCAAAAGATTTTAGACAATCTTGGATACCAAAATATCAACTACAAATTGGAGACTATGAGAATTTAATATTATTTGAATATGGTAATAGGAAATTTGATCTTGTTAATAAATGGTTCGAAAGATTTGAACAAAATTTCGATATTTCTCAATATACTAAAAAAATGTGGGAGATTAGATTTAATCTTCATGGAGGAGATTCAACCTTATGGGAAAGATATACATCAGATGTTTATCAGTATCAATTCAAAGTTAAGAAATCAAACTATCAAAAAGTTGAATTCAATCATCTCTTAGAACAATATCTTGAACATAATAAGTTGGATGATAATTTAGAAAGAATCATTTTATGTCTTGGAAACAATGGTAATGTCGATAGTATATATAAGATCATATTAGATAAATATGGAATTCGAAAAGATGGTGTAAAAATTGATAATAAAGATACCCCAACATTAAATATTCTTAATTCTATAGTTATTGCATTATCAAATAATCAACAATTATTTGAATCCATGAAGTTTATAAATTCATTTCAAAAATATTTCGATATTGATCTTTCATCATCGAATTTTTTTTGGATGAATCTTATGAAATGGACTAATCGAACATCAAAATTTAAAAATAGATTAGCATTACAATATTATGTTAAAACATATTGTCCAAAGGCAAAAGGTACTAAATTAGATGATTTACTTGATGATGTTAATTTCGATTATGAACAGTATCTTCAGTTTATTAATGGGTTAAAATTACAAAGACAGAAAGTTATGACTGAAGTATTTGATTTATATAGTAAGAATTGTAGTAGATTTTCTGTTGGTGTTTTCAAGGTATATTCTATGTTTTTAAAAGAGTATAATGATGAAGAAGAATTTTATAAGGTATTAAGTAAACTTGGAGAATATCATTATCAATATGATGTAAGCAAATCATCATTTAATTTCAGATATCTTGGTTTAAATAAGACACATGATTCGATCTATGGGAATTATATGACGAATTTGAAGAGTCTAGTTGATTTGAAATTATCTAATGAGTTGATAAATCAAGTACCAATTCTTATAGGGAAATGGTCATTAGATGAAAATATGAGAGGGATAATGACAAGATACTTTAATGATAAGTTACCTGAATGTAGGGAAGAAATCGAGAAGAAGAGGCACGAAGAGATGATAAAGCAAAGACAAGATGATGAAGGGTTGTTAGAGTTGTTTTAGGCTGCTGGCCCTTAACTGGTCCTCCACTGGCCCACTGGCCCTACACTGGTCCTCCTCCCCACCATATATACTCACCTACATAACGAATATACTCACGTCTCAATCTCATGTCTCGTGTCCTCTCACCTCACCTTCGCGAATTTATCAACGAAACTTAACAACTAATCACCCCAAGAATGGCAGAAGGATTTGAAAAATTAACCGAAGTTCCAACTGAATTCCTCAAAGACGGAACCGCTTTCATCAAGAGATGTCAAAAACCAGATCAAAAAGAATACTTCAAAATCGTTAAAGCCGTTGGTATTGGTTTCATAATGATGGGTGTTGTAGGATATGCTGTTAAATTATTACATATTCCAATCAGATATTTAATCGTTTAAGATACTTAATCATTCAAAACACACTAGTCCGAGCTGGAATTTGACCATAAGTTCATAATCAATAAATAAGTAATCACCATTTTTATATGTCTTCTCTATACTTTTATTCTCTGTGCGATCGCAGAAATTTTTCACTTTATCATGTCTAGTAAATTAGTTAAAGCATTAGCTTCATCTCATGAAGAAACTCGTGATGATGCTATTGATTCATTACAACAATACGTATCTATAAATGGATTTAAACTTTCTCTTCTTGATGTTGAAAAACTTTGGAAAGGTTTATATTATTCAATGTGGTTATGCGATGGGGCAGAGAATCAACAAAATTTAAGTGAAAATTTAGCAAATATGTTTAATAATTCTCAAGTTAAAGTTGAAGACTGGGTCAAATATAATAAAGCATTTTGGGTGGTTCTTATAAAAGAATGGGAAAATATTGATCAATGGAGAATGGATAAATATTATATGTTAATAAGAAGATTTTTAAGATCAAATTTTAGATATTTAAATGTTAAAGGTTGGAATAAAAAGATTGTTGATAAGTTTATTGACTTTATTAAAGTGCCGTTAAGTCTTAATAAAAACATGTCAATACCATATCATTTATGTGATATTTATTTAGATGAATTAGAAGGTATAGACACTGAAGCTCCTGAACAAATCATTCAACCATTTAAAGATTTGAGTAAATCTCATAAGTTGAGGACATATAGGGATAAGATTAAGGAAGATATTTTACAAGATTCCAGAGCTAAAGAATGGTGGGGAGATGAAGAGGAAGAGGAGGAGGAGGAAGAAGAAGAAGAAGAGTGGACTGGTTTTTAATGCATGTAGATAATATAATGAAGAAAGGGTGTGGAAAGTATGTGGAAAGTATGTGGAAAGTATCTTGTCTTAGAATGCCCTGACTCTGCCTGTCTCTGTCTGTCTGTCTCTCTTGTCTCTGTCTGTCTCTCTTATCTCATCTCATCTCATCTCATCTCATCTCACTACAATCTCAGACATGGATGATAACGTAAATATACCCAAGTTCATCAAAGCAACACCATGGTATAATGATGGTAAATCCGAAGAGATGAAGGACCATAGTTATTCCAAACATGGTGAAGGAGTACAACCAGACACATTTGATGCTAAACGAGATCAATGGGAAGGATTTGAGATAAAATATAGTCAACCAGAATCTGAAGATACCCAATTGAAGGAATTGATTGAAGAGTTGGAACAAGATACCGACTACGAATTGGAATTGGAAGAGTTGGGATTGAACAGAAAGGATATTAAGGATAATAATAAGCAAGATAAACAAGAAAGAATAATGAGAAGCAGAGACGATGTTCCAGATTATATCAAGGGGATTGGGGGAGTTTATACGAGTGGATGGGAGAAGGAGGGTGAGGGGAAGGGAAAGTAGGTGGGGGAAGGAGAGATAGGAAGGGGTTGAAAGAGAGATAGGAAGGGGCTGAAAGATTGGACTCTGTGAGGAAAGACCCTGGACAGAGTAATAAGGACTGGGTTACCTCAATTAATATCACACTACCAGCCTGCCGACCAAAAAGTCCACAAGACCCTGAAATCCAAGACCCCAAGACCCAAGACCCAAAACCCCAAGAACCTAAAACCCAAGACCCAAGACCCAAGACCTAAAACCCCAAGAACCAAACACCCAAGACCCCAGAACCAAGACCCAACCCAGAACCTCCTTCATACTTAATTTACGAGACACGCTACTTCTCTACGGCTCATGTCAATGTCGCAAATCTAGATTAATTATTCCGGATCTGTCACATGTACAATGCGAGTAATAAATACATACATTCTGATTATCTATATACCCCTTTATCTAATTCACCCTTCTAATCTCGTGCCCTAATACACTCCTAATCCATATCTTTGTCCCCACCGTGCACCCTTTACCTTACCCCCACGTTATCTAAATCGTGGGTTATTATCGCAATGGCTGCAAAATGAGGCTTGACGGCCCCACGTGGTAAATCCTATAAATAAATTCGTCACACGATCTATCTACAAAATTATACACGTTTAATATATGAATAATTTATTGTCACACGTTTGTTATAAAAGTAAGTAATTCCCCAAAATCAATAAGTCAAAATGACCCATTTTAACTTACCAAATCCTCCAGTTCTTAAAACAACAATTATTCAATTAAATAAAGAATTAGATCAAGAATCTGGAAATTTTGAAATCCTTACAAATGACTATAAATCCGTTAATGATAAAATTGTAAATGAAACCCCATTTCAAAGTCCAAATTTATTATCAACAGATTCTAAAAAAAAGAGAAGAAGATCTACCACCAATGTTAATCAAGAAGAATTAGAAAAACGTAAGATTGAAACAAAACAGTTACACTCAATCATTGAAAAGAGAAGAAGAATTAAAATCAACAGAGAGTTTGAAGCTTTAAAGTATTTAATACCTGCTTGTAGAAATAGTAAAAATAGTGAAAAAGGTGGGAATAATAATTCTAAAATTGATGGAATGTATAAACTTACCATACTTAAATCATCTGTTGAATATATTCTTTATCTTCATCATTTAATTGAAAAACAATCTGAAATCATTAAGCTGCAAAATTCTGATTTTGAATTTGATTTAGATTTTACAAAATTCCCATTAAATGTTAATGAATATAGAAATATTGATAAAGAATTTGTATTTAAAGATCTTATTAAAGATGGGATTCCAGAAGAAGAAGATGTTGATGAAACTAGTGAAGGGTCAGATGATGCGAGGAATCGTAATTCCTTTCAACAACCCCAACTTCCACAACCAATCAACCAATCATCACAACCCCAATCAATCCAATCATCCCCAGATTCTTTCCAGCTCCCTAGCCCCATTATAACTCCAGATATTCCACCAAATAGATTCAGGTATAATTCGAAATTCCAATTACCTGATCCTGCTTTACTGTTCCCACAGAAGAAATATTTTAAATCTGCTCCAAAGCAATATGTTATAAATGGGGAAGGTGATGATGAAGAAAAAGATGCCACCAAGACTTTATTAAGTTTAAGAAAGAGTAGTATAGACAATTTGTTGAACTAGTATAGAATGTTATGAATTATGTTACACGGCTTTCTCTCTCTCTCTCTCTCTCTCTCTCTCTCTCTCATACGTCATTACTATTTACACGCTATCTACCTCTAAACAACTCGTCCATCACAAACGCATCAACATTACTTGGTGTATCAGCCTTTGGGGTACGCAACAAATCATGGAATGGCTGTTTTGAAGCATCTTGATTCGCCTTATTTACAAAACTCTCATACGTTGCATGTGGTACATCAAATGGGAATTCTTCAAGAGTTCCTTCTTTACCTCCTAATAATTGTAACCAAATATTATCAACTTCTTTAGAAGTTATTGATGCCACATCAAAATTCTCTGAAGAATTTGAACCTGGAGTCATACCAACTTTTATATCACCAATATCTATATCATTAGATTGGAAATTATTTAAAATTGGTGTATTACCAGGTTGAAGAGAAGTTGGATCAACCCCACCAAAAATTCCAGGAGTTGAAGGAGATGCAGAAGTACCAGGACTACCAGAATGACCAGAATTTGAATTTGAACTTGAACCAGGGATTGGGAATGTTGGGAATGACTCTTTTGGTTCTGGCCTATTCCCCCAATCCATTGAAGAATCTGAATTCTTTGGTTTGAATCTTGATAATCTACTTTTTGTATCAAGACATAAATCTAATACTTCTATCAATTTTACAACTTTATTATTATCAGAAAACATTGGGAATGAAGTTTTCTCTTTATAAATTTTTTCCCTAAACTCAGGAGACTTAATTAATCTCATAAAATATTTATTCATCTTTGATATAATCCATGAATAAAAATATTTCTTACTATAAGCTTCAGCTATACTATTTAAAATTTCATTAACATCATTTAATTTAACAAATAAAGAACATAAATTTTGGAAATGATCATTATAATTTAGATCAGATTTATATCTTGATTTATGTTCTGGACTATTACTAAGGTTTATAACAGTTATTTTAACTCTAATTAAAAGAGATATTAAAAATATAGTTGCCTTATGAAGTATTGATTCAACTCCTGGTACCAAAACAAAATCAATCGTTGGTTCTACATCAGTTAAATTAGCTAATTCTATATAAAATGGGAACAATACAAGTAAAATCTTATTTAAAAGATTGAAAATATAATAAAAACTAACTTCATGTAATTGTTTTCTTTCGAAATAATTATATAGATGAAAGTAAAGACTCGTGATGAATTGAGAGAATTGTAATTGGATTTTAAACCTTGTTAATTCTGTGATTGTTTTTGATTCATCAAATAATCCTGGTTTAAAAGAATTCATTGAGTTGTTACCTCTAAAGATTTCAATACGAAGAATACGAATTTTATTACACAATTCAGAGATATTGAAATTCGAGTCAACTGATAAAAGTTGATTAATAAATCCAATTAATGGATTTAAACAATCATTGAAAATTTCATAACAATTCAAAATTTCCCTCTCGAAATTATGGTCTCTTATATTACAGGCCTCATGAGAAAAAACTGGTAGTTTTGTATCATAAGAATATTTTTTAATATTTAAAGGATCACCATAATTTAATGAATGGTTTAAATCTATTAACATTAAAGAATACCACATTTTTCTGATCAAGTTTTTCTTTTTTTCATCTTTATCAAGAGAATTATAATCTGGATCTCTATGAAGTCCAAGAGAATAAGCAATTTGAAATAATATTGAATTGAAAATTTGGGCATCTCCTTGTTCTGGTCCATCCCCTTGTTCTGGACTATAAATAAAATAAATCCTCAAGGCTAATAACAATTGGAATACGCTGAGATTTGGTACTCCAAATAAGTTAAACAATTCAATACATTCCTGAGCTAAAGAAACCGCTTCTAAACCAATTGGATGTTGTAATAAAAATTTCAGATTTGTATTAAAAGGGGTTTTTATAGATGTTTTGGCTAATGGATTAAGAGGGATTAATGAGAGATATGACATACGTAATACTATTAATAATAATCCAATCCTTGAGAAATCTAATCTATTGGTTAATTCTAATTCAATGTTCTTTCCTTCAATTGTTGACCTTTTTAACATTCTTTCTAAATGGATTTTGAAATCATCTTCATCAATAACTGGCAACATTGAATATAATGATGAGAAAAATCGATCTACAAGACTATAAATAGATTCCATAGGTGGTAAAAATGTCTCAATCTTATTTTTTAATTTAACCATGTCATTAGAATTTTTTAATCCAACTCCGAAAAATTTTAATGTACTTAATCCTGGAGTAAAATTTTTTCTTTCACTATCAATTTCTTGTGGAACTGGTTCAACATTATGATTTAAAAAACTCGTAAATCTTTCTGCATTAGTAAGAGAATCTTCATTTGCAAATAAGGTAGATTTACCTTCCATAAATGATTTCTTTGTATATGACGTTAATAATTTAAGCGCTGGATCTATTGCTCCATAAGTTTTCCATGAAAAAATCCCAAAATTTCTTCTACCACTATGAAATTCTAAAATATTTGATGCTGCTGAGTAAAGATTAAATTTATCATCACAATTATGGTCTTTGACTAATTGCATGAGATGAAGAAACCCTTCTTCAACTTGTGTTTCAGTAATTGTTTCTAATGTATATGGTTTAAGATTTTGTGGTAAACGATATGGTCCTAAATTTGGCATATGATCTTGAGATTCTTTTTGTTCTTTTCCTTCATCTCCATTATCGATGTTTTTCTTTAAATCGTCTATACGAGTTTTCAAGATCTCTAGTTGATGTTCTAAACTCTTTTTTTCACTTTTTGAAACTCTTTTCCTACCAAGTTTAGCATGAGATTCAATATAGATACACTCCTTACCAAATCTAATACATGAATTACATGGTGTATTACGGTCACATTTGATTTTTCTTCTTCTACAGAATGTACACACTGGTTTAGGTTTACTTTCGTTGGTCATACCAGGAGGATTTCCTTGATCTAAGATAGATTCTGGATTATTCATGATGCAATCTAATTAGTTTGTATTTACGCACTGCGAAGGGATAAGAGAATAGACAAACGGGGTATTAATAAGGGAGGGGAAAGATTGAGAGAGAAGAAAATGTACGAGGATTTTAGTGATTGGGGGTTGATTAATAGAATCCGTTTGTTTGAGAGAAGAGAGTCGTCGTATTGAGTGAGTGGTACACTAGTGTTGTAGATCTGGAGACCCTCGATCCTTGGCCGTACGGCGTGATGACTGTCCCTGGCCGTGACACTGTCCCTGGGGACTCTACCGTGGCCATATACTGAAACACCATCAAATTTCCCTATTTCCGTTCACCATCGCTTCGCTCTGGTTCTCTTCTCTATTAATACATACTATACACTCAACCCCCCTAAACTATCATAAATCATTAAACTCTTCCCCTCTACCCATTCAACACTAAATTGACTCAAATCAATATCTATATTCTCAAATAACTGCCCCATTGGTAAAAGATGCATACATCTTATAAAATAATTTTGTGTCTTATATGTTCTCCATCCATAATAATATCTATTACTAAGATTTAAAAGATATTTGAAAAGTATGTCAAATGTCTTATTTATAAGATCCATCATTTTAGTACAACTATTTACAAGATTTGTATCAATTGATTTCTTCATGGCTAAATTCAATCTTATTGATGTAGTAATCAAAATTAAAAATACCCTATGCATTAAATGAAGTAATGATGGTATAAATATAAAATCAATTAATCCTTTGAAATTCCCAATCTTATTAAAAATGTTATTAAATAAAGGTAATGCTACTTTATAAATTAAAAAAAGTATATCATCAAAAAATTTATGAGTCAATTGTGGATTTGATATATTATTAAAAATATGAAATTTAATTGACATCACCACAAACATTTTCATGATTCTAAATCTAACTGCAAAAGTATTTACAATACAAAGACGATATGTATCACCCGAATCTCCAATTTCTGTTTTGTAATGAACTTTACTATAAACGTTTGCTAATTTTTGACTTGTAACTTCTAGCCTAATCGGTTTATAACTTTCAAATAATTCTTGTGTATCTGAATACATTTCTCTTGGTGCAAAAATTCCTTTAAGCATTTGAATTGTAACCTGTTCAACATCCTTATTATTATTATTTGAATTTTCTTTTGAATATTCAGGTACTTTTAATTTACAATTTGATGTTTTAAAATGTCGAACACAATTAACACTACCACAACTAAGTAAATTAAGTGATATAATATATGCTGCGATCTTTCTTCTTAAATTCTTATCTTTTTCATCAATTAAATTTTGTTCTCTAAAAATATCTAATTTTTGTGCTAAAATGGTAATTATAACATCATAAGAATATGGTTCATTTTCTGTTGATCCTAATACATATTCAGGTCCATAAATCTGATAAGTTCTAATCATTAAAGCTAATTGAAGAGTATGAATGTTTAAATTCGTAAATAATCCCACAGCATTTAAACATCTTTGTCCATAATCAATGGCCTTAAGATCTATTGGATTGTCCATAAGTATCTTATGATCTTCATCATTTTTACTAGAAAATATAGATACATAACTTAATCTTAACATTATAAGTAAGATTCCAATTTGAGTCAAATCTTGATTCCCTCTAATTTGTAATTTTTTCCTATCTAAATCTGATAAGATTCTACTGGTTTCTTTAGTAAAATAAAATTGATCGATTATTGGTATAAATGGGAATAAATACGTAAAAAATCTATCAACAAATAAATTGATTATTGTCTTATTTGGTAATACTTCACATATCTTATTAGTTAAATTATTATCATAATTATTTAATGTTTCCATACTGAAAACCCCAATGGGTATAATTTTACTACTAAAATCTTCAACAGTTTCATTCATTTCTTCAGAATTAATGGCTTTAAAATCTTCTAAATCTTCATCATCATGATACTTTATAGTAAACAATTTTTCAATTTCTTCTGAACACCCTACATCACCAATTTGAGTTAAAAATGTCAATTTTGAATCTAATGATAAATCTTTATATGTTGTCTTTTGTAAAGAATATAATAATTTATCACTATTAAAAAATGCCAGCCATGAAAATGGCGTTGAATTTCTTCTTAATACCCCATCTGCTCGTACAGGTAAAAATAATTGGAAAATATTCACATTTAAAGACCTTTCAGCTTCACAAAAAGTTGGTGGATACTCTTCATCAAATCCAATAAATTTATTTGAAAAATTCCTTCTAGGTATATCAAGTATTAAAGAATTCGAACTTTCTGTTGAAGGAGTTATTGATGATAATGAACTTGGCGATGCTGATGTTATTGATGATGTATCCACTGGACTCTCATCTATTTTTTCTTTCTCTTTAGTAACTTTCTCTAAATATCTTATATAACCTTTTAATTCATTGATTTCTCTCTCAAGATCTTTTGGTGAAGTATCTGAAGAACTAGACCCTACTGATTGTACTTCTTCTGGTGAATATATCTTCTCTTCGATCATATCATTGGTCTTATAAATACATGTTGTGTTATATTTAACACAATTCGAACATGGTTCTCCTTTATCACATTTGACTTTCCTACTTCTACATGATATACAAACCTTGATTGGTCTGGATCTCCTTGAACGATTATTGGTCATATTCAATCATTAACAAGGAAAAAAATAACTTGGATCTTTTATCAATTAAACTTTTAATTACAATAAAGGTAATCCCAATTTTCGTAATAAACTGCGAATTAAGTTTTTCTACATGAGACCCTTCGGTAGATGATGAGGGGAGGTTATGAGTGGTGAGTTGAGGAAATGGGGGATAAATGTATTGACTTAAGGTGTAGGTAAGCCTTTGGTAAAGGATTTTGGCTTGGTGGGTAAAGGATTTGGATTTTAGAATTGGTTGCAAAATCTGATTTAGGAGTCATTCCCGAGTGTAGATAAGATACGTGAAATTGGTTGTCTAATTATGTTTCTTGTACGGAGCTTCTTTTTATCTTTTATCTACCCTTATATTCCCTTCCTCTCTGATATCACCCTTAGTGTCCCTGTCTCTCCCCTGTCTCTCCCTTGTCTCTCTTCATATCCCTTGCTCGCTTCATGTCCCTGTTCTCTATCTCTCATTCTTGTTCTTGTTCCTCTCCTATCTACAATTTTCTCTTAAGTCATATATTATCTAACTACTCTCAATATCTTGAATACGCCGGTGGAGATTGCGCTGGTTGTTGTTGGTAAAACGGCTCCTGTTGAAAATTAGGGGGATTTGAAGATGGTTGGTTATTTGGCGAAACATTTGAAATTACGTTGGTTGACGGTATATTTGTTCTCGGTACACTATTAACCAAAGTCTTTGGTGCTTTTCTTTTGTGATGTTTAAGAAAAAAAACTATAATACCAGCAAGGAATATAACTCCTGCAACACCACCTACAGCTGCACCAATACGAGCACTTGAAGTTATGTTAGAGGCCATAGAATAGGTATTATCAAAATCGTCAGAGTAATCATCAAAATCATCATCGTAAGAATCTACAGACCACCCAGAAGTTTCAGTAATGTAGTCCAGAGTATAAGTAGTATCAGTGGAGTAAGAAATGGAAGAATTGGAAGGATAAGAATTGTAAGCTGATGAGTAACTTGAGGTCTCTGTCTCATAATACGAGGTGTAGGCATTATCAGTATTGACATTATCATTATCATCATTATCATTATCTTCATTATCTTCATTATCTTCATCAGAACCTCTGAGACCAATTGCAGAACCAGCAGCAGCACCAGCAAGTATGCCACTTCCCCTATATCTTGAACCACGGCTTCTTCTCTTATCTAAAGGTATTATCATTAATATACATACTTAGAGACTATAGAGGTTTATATATTCAGAGGTTATTGGCCGCAAAGTGGCACAGCGTTCGCAGCCACTGACCTTATCAGTCGTATCTATTCACTATATGATCATACATTATGCAGGGAATTTATCGGGGGATTTATAGCCGGATTTACAGCCGAATTCGGCTGATCCCTCTCCCAGTATGAACCGGATTGTGTCATACCTTGTGGGATATCTCTTCTAAAGTATTCACCCTTTTCTGGTGGTTTAAATGACAATAAAGCTTTTTTCTTTAAAACAGAAACGACGACTAAAAGCACTATTGACCCTATACCAGCAGCAACAGTGATACCTATGAATGCTGCTGTCTCGTTATCGAGCGAGCTGCTGCTGCTACCATAACTACTATAACCTCTATACCTATAAGAAACCATGAGGCTGTTTCTTGAGAATGAGCCTCTTTAAGAATGTCACGCTTACGAAAAATTACACAAAAAACCCCGCACAGGATTCCTAACCGGCACGAGCATGATACATCATGCTTCGAGTGTAATACTTAGAATGTAATGATACATCATGCTTAGAGTGTAATTGAAGAATACTGATGGGATTCCCTCTGAATCTCTCCTAAGAAGGTATGACGGTCGTTGTACCTTTGTCAATCCACCATAGTACATTCCTGGATTATTCTGGTGTGAGTGAAGCGACATTTAGAAGTACTTTTCCCGATGTGTTTAGGGTGATATTATATTTCTCATGCTGTTAAGTTTCTTAAATTCTAGTGACTTACCATCCTATGATTAAACTCGTTTCTCCTTACTAGTTAAGACGCATTCATTTTTGTGTCACTTCCTGATTAGATGCTCGTTAGGATGACTACCGATGACTACCGATGATTCATCAAATTCTAGTTTAAGGGATTCATCATTAATTCGACTTTTTGTTAAAAGGTTTCACCACTCACTGTTTTAAGTTGATCTAATATATATTCAAGTTCTTGTAGCGAGTCATTTACTCTTCATCCAGTCAACTATTGACCGTCGCCCAATTCCGTATCGGTATTAAAAGGCCATGCTTCGGCTTAAAGTTTACTTCGGACAATATCTAATCATCTCCATTTGTATTCAGCTCTAATGCTTAGAATCCATTTGATGGCCTTCATTGTTGAATAAATAAAACTGTTCTAATATGCACACTATGACTCAGTTGACTCAAATCCAACAATTTTTTTGAATCATCTGTCCGCGTATTTGCAGCCTTGCAGCCAAATCAAATAATTCCCAAATATGAACGTCTTAGTTTATAATGGACCTGGTACTTCTGCTGAGTGTGTTCAATATTGTTTAGAAGCTTTAAGATTTCATTTCCTGCCTTATTATGCCATTACTACTGTAGGAGAAATTGCTCTTTTAAACGATCCTTGGCAATATAAGACTAAAGTACTCGTATTTCCTGGTGGTGCTGATTTACCATATTGTAATGCATTAAATGGGAAAGGTAATAGATTAATAAAAGAATATGTTAGAAAAGGTGGTAAGTTTATTGGGTTGTGTGCTGGTGGTTATTATGCTTCAACTAGATGTGAATTCGAAGTGAATACAAAGATGGAAGTATCTGGACTGAGAGAGCTCAAATTTTATCCAGGAACATGTAAAGGGTCAGCTTATAAAGGTTTTTTATATAATAGTCAGAAAGGAGCCAGAATCACTAAATTGAAGACTGATTTATTAGATGAAGGGTATACTTATAACTATCATAATGGTGGAGGGGTGTTTATTGGTCCAGAAAAATATAAAAACGTACAAGTCCTCGCTAGATATACTGAACCATTGGATGTTAAAGATGGCAACGCTGCTGTCATTTTGTGTAAACACGGTAGAGGTGCTGCTTTGTTAACTGGGACACATCCAGAATATATTGGCGATGAAAGTCATGTAATTCTTAAGGATCTTGTTGATCGGGATCATTATAGAAAAAGGTTTCTTAGAAGTTGTTTAGAGAAATTAGGACTCAAAACCAATGAAGATTTGTCCAAATTAAAACTTACACCAATTCATATTTCTTCATTATCGCAACCAGCAAGAGTATTTGAACTTATTAGAGACTTGAAAGAAAATATCGATTTCCAAGGTAATTCATTTGAAGATGTATATGATACTTTCCATATTCATACTAAGGATGATATTATTGAAGATCCCGAGGATGGTACACATTTGGTATTGCATAGTGGTTCAGTTCCAGAGTTAAAGCATACGCCAAATTTTGATATGAAGAAATACTTTCAACAATTAGACCTTTTGCATAAAGTGAATAGAACCAAAAGTACATTTGGTAAAACCATGGCATATGGGGAAGTGATTACATCCACAAGCACTTTGATGGATCGAAATACAAACTGGTTACAATACCTACCACATGGATTTGTATTTGCTGCAACAAATGAAGTTCAAAGCAAAGGTAGAGGCGGAAATTCTTGGATTAGTGTAAAAGGTGTTATGGGACAATCAGTGGTATTTAGGGTAGATCCTAAAAATTTCAAATCAACTGTAACATTACAATATGTTTTAGGTTTAGCAGTTGTTGAATCAATTCTTAATTATGGTTCTGATTTAGCTGGTAAAGGAATTGGTTATGAAGATATGCCAATTTTTCTAAAATGGCCAAATGATATTTATGGATTGAAACCTGAATTTTTTAATTCTATGAAAGTAGAAAAATCTAAAACAGTTGAAGGAGATGATCAAAAATTTGCTAAAATTTCAGGAGCAATGATTGTTTCACAATTTCTTAATGGAATGTTTAATTTAGTTTGGGGGTTAGGTGTTAATGTTTCAAATTCTGCTCCAACCACTTCATTAAACTTGATCTTAGATAAACTTAATGAGATTAGATCTGAAAAGGGATTACCCAAATTACCACCTTTTGAACATGAATTATTACTAGCAAAGATTATGTTTAATGTTAGCCAATTCTACAGTGTATTTGAACGTTTAGGTATGACACCATTCTTACCATTATATTATAAAAGATGGCTCCATTCTAATCAACTTGTCACAGTACTCACTGATATAGAATCACGAACATGTGAGATTCAAGGTATAACAGAAGATAATGGATTACTTGTAGTTCATGATAAAAAAACTGGAGAGAAATTAGAGCTTCAACCTGATGGTAATTCATTTGATATTTTCAAGAAATTAGTTTACAAAAAGAGATAAATGAAAATATGTATATAGATTAATAAAAACACTTTTTATTTGGCTGCGAAATTTTTTATCACAAAGCCATTACATTACGATGGATCCTAATGAATTGGGTAATGTATTTGCAGGTTTAAGTCTTGTTAAAACTAGATTCATCAAATTGGATGAAACAAATTATATGATTGACAAAGTGCTCAAGAAGTTTAACACTTTAAAAATAATTAGAAATGAAATAAAAGTAGAGTTTGAGTTAATTGGTGAGATATTTGATCAAGCTATTCGAAGTGTTTATAATATTACGGTTGGTAGGCGTTTAGATCGAGCAATTATGTTTATAGTAGATGAACAATACCATTTAAAATTAAGGACTCAATATTTTTTAATGGACATTGAACTTCGTTTATTAAGATGGCACAAAACATTAGATGGTATAAAAGAAGACTTCAAATTCTTTGATAAAAATATTGATAAAATCATCATAGAGTTCAAGTACTTTGAGAAAAAGACGAAGAAGTTTCATTCAATGTTAGATAAAATAATTTCAAATGCAAGAAGAATTGAAGAATTCTATTATGAGCATTAGGCCCAAAGTTGCTAAAATATGTAGAATTATAGTGGAGTAGATAAATAAAGAATACAAATTTATTTTATTGCTTTGTAGATTACTGACCTCAATACAGTGTTTTTCGCAACCATTAAAAACCCTGAAAGACAGGGCACATATAACAATAATCAAAGAACATGCATATATGCAAGACAAGAGACATTTATTCATAAACACATCTATAACTTTATAAAATCATCATGTTCAAATAATTCATTATAAGCTTCGCCAATGAAAGATTGAATATTTGAGGTTTGCATTGACCTACCATATTTTTTAAAAGCTTTTTGGGTTGCTAATCTTGATAAAGTTGAAGCAGCATAAATTGAAAGTAATTTTGAATCTTTTGAAGATAATTTCGTACCTTCAATATCCCATAATTCTTGTTGATAATGATTTGACCAATTCAAAAAAGTTGCAATTATACCTGTTAAAGTATCACCTTGACCTCCAACTCTTTTATTTGTACCAGATAATGAACTAATAAGATAATCATCACCATCGACAATTAATTCATGAGAAGATTTTCTAATAATAGTTACCCCTAATTTATTACTTAAATCTTTAACAACTTCAATAATAGTATCTAAATTTGATTCTTTAAGAATTGATTTCAATTTAAAAGTATTTGCAATTCTTTCGAATTCAATTAGATTAGGAGTAAGAATTGCCTTTGGATAATTTTTGATGATATTTGGGTTTAAGCTTATGATGTATAAAGCATCCGCATCGAGTATTACTGGTTTATTTGCAACCTTAATTTGTTCAATGATTTTAACCATTGTTTTAACCATTAATAAATCTCTACCGAACCCTGGACCAATTACAAAGACTTCACATCTATCTATAAGAGCTAAAACTTTTGGTAAGATTTTGTTTTCAATCAAAGGATCAAAATCATGAAATTTATCATCAATTACAGTTTTTAAATCAAGAGAAGAAAATTTATTCCAAGAATCTTGAGAGAAGTCGTGTTTAATATCAGGACTATTTAAATCGTATAAATAAGGATGAACCATTAAATCCGGAGAATAACTCTTGATAACATTACTAGCTAATTTTTCACAGATTATATGAGTTAAATCGCAACCTACTAAAGCCGATGCACTTGCAGAAAAATAAGGAGCACCAGTATAATCTTCACAACCACCAATTATAGCGATCTTACCAGCTTGACCTTTATAAAAATTCGACAATAAAGGTTGAATTAAATTCTTTGATAAATCTATCAATTGTTTATGATTTTTACCAATTAACATAGTTGCCAAATTATGATAATTGCTCAAGCAATGCGTATGAAAATTCCTGTATGAAGAGCGAAATTGTGACACCACACTATATATATATTGCGTAGAAAATCCTCGACATCCGAAATAATTATGTTAACAAGATCAATTATTAGAAATAAACAAGCCTTATTACCATTGGCCATTGGGGCAGTTGGTGGCGTAGGACTTTTAAGTTATTATTCTACCCAAATTAAAAATGATTCTGGTAAAACTTTTACCAATCCAAACGACTGGATTGACTTAAAATTAAAGAATTCTGTCAATGTTGGTTCTTCATCAAAAAGATTAATCTTCGAATTAAATGAAAAAGATGATGTTAGTGGATTAGTTAATGCATCATGTTTATTAACTAAATTCGTTACTGCTAAAGGTAATAATGTTATTAGACCATATACTCCAATTTCAGATATTGATGAAAAAGGAATTATTGAGTTCATCATTAAGAAATATGAAGGAGGTAAAATGTCAAGTCATATTCATGATTTAAAACCTGGTGAGACCTTATCATTTAAAGGACCAATTGTTAAATGGAAATGGGAACCAAATCAATATCAATCAATTTTCCTTATTGGTGGTGGTACTGGTATTACTCCATTATATCAATTAATTAGTGAAATCACCAAGAACCCTGATGATAAGACTAAAATTAATTTATTCTATGGTAGTGTTGATAAAGAAGATATTCTCTTAAAGAGTGAATTAGATAGTTTAGCTTCCCAACATAAAGATCAATTATCAATTACTTACTTTTTAGATAAACCTCCAACTGCTTGGGAAGGTAAAACTGGTTTCATTGATAAAGAATTTTTATCTTCAACCTTACCAACTCCATCCAAAGATTCAAAAGTTTTCATTTGTGGTCCTCCAGGTTTATACAAAGCTATTTCTGGTATGAAAAATTCTCCTTCTGATCAAGGTGAAGTTTCTGGTATTTTAGCTGATTTAGGTTATACTAAAGAAAATGTTTATAAATTTTAGATAAGACAATAAATATTTATTCCTCATTATTTTTCGCAGGACCTAGTTTGTATGAAGAGTTTGAAGGTTGCAGTACAAGGATGCTGTCATGGGGAATTAAATTCTATATATCAAAAACTATCAGGACAGAATATTGATTTATTAATAATAACAGGTGATTTTCAAGCTCTTAGAAATAAAACTGATCTTCAAACAATATCTGTACCTCCAAAATATAAATCCATGGGAATTTTTCATCAATATTATTCAGGTACCAAAAAGGCTCCGATTTTAACGATTTTTATTGGTGGGAATCATGAATGTTCAACTTATTTAACAGAATTAAAATATGGTGGTTGGGTGGCTCCTAATATTTATTATCTTGGAGAATTTGGTTGTATATGGTATAAAGGTTTAAGAATAGGAGGTGTTAGTGGAATTTATAATCAACAAAGTTTCTTAGAAAATAGAATTGATGATATCGATTTACCATATACACATAGTACTTTAAGAAGTGTTTATCATATGACTCCAATGAATTATCTTAAGGCATCACTTTTAAGTGGTTCTCCCTTAGATGTTTTTGTAAGTCATGATTGGCCTCAATATGTTTATAATCATGGAGATTTACCACAACTATTGAAGAAAAAGCTGTTTTTTAAACAGGATATAGAACTGGGTAGATTAGGTAGTCCTTTATTAAGACATATATTTAATAGTTTAAAGCCAAATTATTGGTTTTCAAGTCATCTTCATGTAAAGTTTAGAGCAGATGTTGGGATAATAGAGGTACCGAAAAATAGTGATGAAATTGATATGGATATGGATATGGATATGGAAACTGAAAATTCTCCTTCAGTATCACCTACCTATTTTTTAGCTCTTGATAAATGTGGTAGAAATAGACAGCACCTTCAAGTGCTTAATATTCGAATTGATCAAAATCATGTGTCGTATAAAGATGAAGGGTTTTATTATGATAAACATGCTATAGCTATAAATAAGGTGATGGAAGAATTTGTAAAGACTCCAGAGTATCAACAGATTCATCCAAAAGATTTAGAATTACAAAATAAGATTGTAGGTGAAAAGATAGAGTCGTTGAAATCCAAGGTTAAAGTGACGATTGGTGAATTAGAAAATGATTCAGATTTTTATAAGATTCCATATAATTTCGAGATAATAGCACCAGCTGGTATGGTTTCACCTCCGTTGAAATATTGGGAAAATAATCAAACTGTAGAGTATAGAAAAAAGTATAGAGTATAGGGTATGTACTATAATGTAAATAGGTCTAAATGAGATGGTGGTGTTGTCTCGTATTTTCTCACTAATGACAATCATCAACTTGATTGGACATTTCCTTCAACAAGAAGGACTACATGAAACCTTTGAAACCCTCCAAAGAGAACATGGGCAACCAATCAATACAGACCATCAACAACTTCCCAACAATGAAACCTTAAGTCAAATTGTGAATGATCGATTCAATTTCAAAGATCTCGAGACTCAATTAGATCAAGTGAAAATTAACCAATTTAAACCTTGGAAAGCACCATGGCCAAAAACACTTGATTCAGAAACCCAACTAAATGAAGTGATTGTATCTGTTGATATCATCAAGACTAGAAAATGGATCGTTCTTTCTACTGCAAAACAAAAACTCATTATTGTATCATTTGATGGGAAAATCTTAAAAGAATATAACAAGATTATCGGAAATGTTGTGATAAAAAAAGTCCTTTGTGATGATGATGACATTTATATGGCAGGTATGAATGGAAATATCTATCATTTCAAAGTACAAGATTCAGAATTAGTTAAAGTATCTGAAGTCAATGCTCATCCAAGGTTAGTGATTGATATGAAGATAACAAAAATTGATAATCAAGAAGTATTAGTAACCCTTGGGTTCAGTAAGATGATTAAAGTTATCAATAAAGAAACATTAGAAGTAATAAAATCTTTTGATATTTTAAGTATCCCTTCATGTTTCGATGTAACAATTATTGATAATAAATTAATTACAGTTATAGGATATAATGAGAGTACATTATTAGATGTAATCGATTTAACAGAAGAACCAAAAAGATTATTCCGTATATCAATAAATGATGCCGAATTCTTTACCGGGAATTTTTCCCCAAGAACAATTCATTTTCAAGAATTTGATAAAAAAATATTTGCAGCCGTTGCAACATCTCATGAACCATATATGCGAGTGATTTTATTACCGATAACAACCGAGATCCCGGATTTAAGTGACATTAAAAGGAACCAAATTGAAATGAATGTTCTTACAATGTCTCCACAAGATAAATTTAGTAGTCCAAATATTATTTGGAGACAAGATTCCAGTGGGATCTGGGTACTTGGAGATGATGGTAAAATCAGAGGACTAAATTTAAAAAATCAACTGTTGATAGAAATTGATGCGCATGATTCAAAGATCAAAACACTTCTCTGTCTTGGAGAAGATAAAGAAAGAATTTTAACTATAGGGGAAGATAAGATATTGAAAATATGGTCATAATTTAGAGTATATAGTAAAAATATATAGATATTCACGTGATGATTTGTGGGGAATTCGCGATTATTTTCATATGGCCAAGCGGGCCTCGGATAAGATAATATATAAAGCAAAAATCATATCCTCGATAATAATTTTGAAACATTAATATAATTTATGTCACTTAGTCCAATTGAAAAAGCAGCATCAGGGGCATTAGCCTCTGTTATTGCCAATACATTAGTATACCCTCTTGATTTATCAAAGACATTAATTCAAACACAAGTTAAACCAAAAAGCATATCAATGGATAAATCTGTAAGTGGTGATAGTGTTTTTGAACAAACTACTGATAAAGAAGGACATGTAAAATATAAACATACACTTGACGTATTAAAACAAATCCATGCTAAAAAGGGAATCTTGGGTTGGTATCATGGACTTTTCTCTTCCCTTTTAGGTACAGCAGCTCAAAACTTTAGTTACTTTTATTGGTATACAATTGTTAAAAGAGTATATTCAAAGATTTATAAACATTTACCAAATCATAAACCATCAACATTAATGGAATTATTTTTAGGAGCATTAGCTGCAGCAATTTCACAATTATTTACAATGCCAATTGGTGTTATAACAACTCAACAACAAACTGATAAAGATCATAAGAATCTTCTTGAATTATCAAAAGAAGTTTACAAGAAAAACGGTATTACTGGATTCTGGAAAGGATTAAAAGTTTCATTAGTATTATGTATTAATCCTTCAATTACTTATGGATCTTATGAAAGATTAAGAACACTCTTCTTTGGAGATAAGCCCCATTTATCACCTCTTGATAGTTTTTCATTAGGTGTTGTTGCAAAATCTTTAGCAACAATTGCAACTCAACCATTAATTGTTTCAAAAGCAATGTTGCAAAAGAAAGATAGTGATGATCCAGATCATGTTAAATTTGATGGATTTACACATGCTTTAGAACATTTATGGCATACTGAAAATATTAGAGGTTTATATAAAGGTATTGCACCACAATTGGTTAAAGGGGTTTTTGTACAAGGGTTATTATTTATGTTCAAAGATCAAATCGAATTATTGTTTTTAGTTCTATTAAAGGTCCTTAAGGGTAAGAAGTTATAGAGTGTATAAGTAATGCATAGGATAGATAATTAATGTAATGGTTGCAAATAAATCCGAGAAATGGTTGCAATTAAAAGTCGCATCCATTAGGGCTCGCGCCCTCATTGTGACTGTAGAAATCTCTCGCACTCACACTACCACTCACTCTACACTTTTATCATTTCGCAAATTGAAAAAATTTATCTTCAAATAATTCATTCAATATGGGTAAAGGTAAACCAAGAGGTTTGAACGCTGCTAGAAAATTAAGAGTTCACAGAAGAGATAATAAATGGGCTGATCAACAATATAAAGCCAGATTATTAGGAACTGCTTTCAAATCATCTCCATTTGGTGGTTCATCTCACGCCAAAGGTATCGTTTTAGAAAAAATCGGTATTGAATCTAAACAACCAAACTCTGCTATTAGAAAATGTGTCAGAGTTCAATTAATCAAAAACGGTAAGAGAGTTACTGCTTTCGTTCCAAATGATGGTTGTTTAAACTTCGTTGATGAAAATGATGAAGTCTTATTAGCCGGTTTCGGTAGAAGAGGTAAAGCAAAGGGTGATATTCCAGGTGTTAGATTCAAAGTTGTTAAAGTATCTGGTGTTTCTTTATTAGCTTTATGGAAAGAAAAGAAAGAAAAGCCAAGATCTTAGTTATATTTTATTAATAAGATATTGTATATTTTTATTGCCAATTGGTTAATGCATAAAAGATTTAGCTCTGTCTCTGTAGTAAGATGTAAGCTGGCGATCTCTTTAGCTTGGCGATCTCTTTTTAGTTTGTGGTGATGTGGGATCTCTTTTTAGTTCATCTGGTTTTATTTTTCACTTTTTCTTCTCATCTCATTTTTATTACTCTACACATTACATAGCTAAATTTCTACCTTCAATAGATGGTCCAGATTTCTTTGTTGTCTTTTTCTTGAAATTAAGTTTTTGATTAATTCTCTTAAATCTTTCATCGTTATTACCATTATTATATCTTCTTCTTAATAAATCAGGATTAACTTTTGGTGCAATTTTATAAGCAGTTGTTCTAGCTGCTGGTATAGCAGCTCTATTTCTTCTTTCTGCACTTTCTTCATATAAAGATTTTGCTTCTTTAATTTTTGGTTTTTCACTTGATAATTTATTAATAAATTTATTTTTATTATATTCTTGAAATTGAATACTTCTATCTTTATAAGAATCACTCTTATTTAAAATTGGTCTTGTCCAATCACCAATTAATTTATCAACGATTCTTTTTAAGTTGTTTTCAGTTCTTTTACTTCTTTGATAAAATACCATTACTTTACCGATCCCACTGGCAACTAAATGATCAGTCTTTATTGGTAAACTTATAAGTGAGTTAATCAATTCCTTTTGAATTTGATATGCTGGCATTGATGCATCTGGTAATGGTTCTAACCATAATCTAACTGCTTCTAATAAATTATTATCTAAAATTGATATAGCTAAATCTGCTTTTGATAAAATATTTGTAACTTCTTTTAACATTTTTAATTTTTCTGTTGCAACCAATCCTTGTAAATTTCTTTCTGCATCATAATTTGCTGCTTTAATCATTTTATCTTTTAAATAATCAATTTTATCATCTTGCATTCTTTCTAAATCATCTTCATCAGCTTTTCTTCTTTTGGTAGATTTAGATTTTATAGCTGCTGTCATTTTTTCTTCTAATAATCTTCTTTTACGTTGACTTGGATCTTCATTAATAAATTCAGATTCATAATCTTGTGGTTCTTCTTCAACTTGTGTTTGACGTGGAGTTGGTTCTCTTTTGGTTTCAGGTTTATTTCTTCTAATATTCTTCTTCTTAGTGTTACCTGCGTTACCTTCAGTATTCCTATGAGATTTCATTGAATAAATATTTTCTTCTTCATAATCATCATATGTTGGTGAAACTTCTTCGAGATTTTCTTCTTCATTTTCTTCTTTTTTAACATCATCTTTACCTGAATCAATTGGTTCTTCTTGTTCAACTTCTTCTTCTAATCCTTCAACTCTTCCATCCCCTACTTTAACATCATCATCCGCAAACATATTATTAATATCATCATTACTTGACATGGTTAATCCCAACTTTTTCGCGAATCTATTCCCAGTTTTTTGTCCATCATGTCTCAATATATTGGTAAGACAATTTCTTTAATATCTAACAAACAAATTCGTTATGTTGGTACTTTAGAAAACATTAGCGCTGAAGATGCTACAATTTCTTTAAGATCTGTTAGATCTTTTGGAACTGAAGGAAGATTAGCTCAATCTGGTCAACCAAATTTAGAAGTTCCTCCAGGTAATGATATTTATGATTATGTGGTCTTTAGAGGTAATGATGTTAAGGATTTAAGCGTCTTGGATACTCCTGTTGACCAAGTTACTGCTGCTTCTTCTGCTGGTCCAACTCAATCTCCTACTCAAACTGCTCCACCTGCTACAACCACCCAATCAGCTCCTGCTCCAGCTCCAGCTCCAGCATCTGCTCCTGCACAAGCTCCTGCTCCTGCTCCAGCGCAAGCCCCAGCTGCTCCTGTTGAAACAAACCCTCCTTCATATACACAAGCCACTTCCATCCCTCCTTCAAATACTTCTCAACCACCACCTACTAAAACTTCACCTCCTGATGCACAACCAGGATCTGCTCCAACTCCTTCAAATCTTAAACAAAAATACGAAGAAGATTTTGATTTTGAAGGTGCAAATGCTAAATTTGTTAAAGAAATGGAATCAGAAAAAGAAGCTCCAACATATTCAAAATCTTCATTTTTTGATACTTTATCATCATCAAATGATGAAAGAAATACTATGAGATGGGGTGAAGAAAAGAGACTTAATTTCGATACTTTTGGTGAAAGTCTGGTTTCTCGTGGTAGAGGTAGAGGTAGAGGAAGGGGTAGAGGAAGAGGAAGAGGTGGTAGAGGTGGTAGAGGTAGAGGTAGAGGTGAAAAATTACCAGAATGGGCTTAGGATCCAACTTTTATATGCATAATGTACTTTTAGAACTAATATATAGGTCATGGCGATTATCTAAATCTATAAAATATTAATACAGTCAAAAATATAATACTTAAAAAAACTGTAAACCAACCTCCTTGTTTAAATTTTGCCCAATTTCCATAACTTACAAATAACTCTATTGGAATTAAAGCACTAGTAATCAAGGCTAACCAATTACATTTATATACCACCACAAACATTATTGTTACCATTAATGTAGTTATAAAGAAATCAAGGGAAATTGTTAAACCATAAGCATTTGAAATTTCTTGAGAATCTTTAAAGAAAAAACCTGTTGAAACCATACCTAATACAAGAAATGAATCGACAAGGTATCCCAATACTTTTTTACTTTGACCTTGTAGTTTTTCGAGTTTAGAAATAAATATATAAACCGTCAGAATCTCTTCTTGTACTGTAACTATTGAAGAAACTGCTGCAAGAATTACTACTAATGTATAAAACCAATTAGGTCCAGGAATAGATGTAAAGAATACATTATCTGGTACTGATTGATTTTGTATTATGAATGCAGATTGTCCAAGATAACAAAGTATTAAACATGGATAAACGAAGAATCCAAGAATGAATTGGACTAAAGAAGTATTAACTTTACCTAAATTTGAAAATAAAGTTTCTGCTCCTGTAACAGCAAGTATACCAGTACTAAGACAAGAAGCCCCGTGGGTTTTAATAAATGAATATGCAAAATATGGGTTTAATGACTTAATTACTAAAGGGTATTGGATTATTTGATGAATTCCTATACCAGCTAGGGTTGCCAACCAAATAAATACTAAAGGAGCTAAAAAACTAATTGATTTAGAGCCAAATCTCTCAGAGATGAAAATAATTAATAAAACAACTACAACAACTAAAGCAGTATATTGAAAGTCTGGTAATGAATTTGTAAACCCTGCAACTGCACCAGCAACTGTTGCAGTTGGAGTTAAGAATCCATCAGCCATTGCCAAAGAAGTACCTATAAAACCCAAAAAACATAAAATACCTTTATAATTTGTTTTCTTATTGTTAACTCTTGATAAAATTGCTAGATGACCACCTTGACCTTTGTATTCACCAAGCCTCATTAAAAACATATACTTACCCATTACAATAATTGTGAAGAGATAAAATATTACAGACATTGCACCTAAAACATCTTCGGGTTTACTAGCTGAACACATTCCATTCATGGTATATAAGGGAGAAGTACCAATATCACTAAACAATGACCCCAAAATTGATATTTTTGTCCAATTGGATTCTTTTTTTTCATAATCAACAATATCTTCATCATCACTTAATGGACCATAAAAATCACAACCATCGTAATATGTGCCTGATTTATTTAGTAAAGTTCTTTCAGAAAGTTCAGTTACTTGTACAACAAGTCTTTTTGACTTCATGATTTGTACCACAGCAAATCATTGGAAATATATGTACGTTCCTACATAAATACCTCATGTCACTAATTTTAAAATCCCTCAGGATTTGGCTGCAAAATTGTTGACAATTTCCTAATCCAGTGAGGGATTTTTAGTGTGGAAATAAACTCGTAATGCAGGGGCAATGCTAAGTGATGAAGGGGTAGTAGTGGGGATAAGAAGCGCAACAGAAGAATAGAATAACGTAAATCATTTAAGATAGAGTTAAAGTATTTTCTTAGGTAGAATAGATCAAATATATAAATAGAAGGAAAAGTCCTTATCGTGTAGCTTTCTATGAAGCTTCTGTTCACTTGTCAACAATTTTCACATTCATTATGTTATTGTTTCTATTACCAGCATATATCGTGACATTCAGGGTCCAATTTCAAATCCCTTTATCCGTGAAATTCGCAAATAATGGCGTAATAATTAAACTTAAATAAAGCCTCTTTCAGCCTTGTAAGTCATCAATAGCTAAATTTAGTAATAGCAATAAAGGTAAGGATTACGAAATGACGAGATGAAAGAAGTTTTGTAGATAATACATGTGGTCAGGTATTAGAGGATAAAGTGAAAAGAGGTATCGACGTATTTAGCGACCGAGGAAGTAACTTATCGGTGTCTCTCAGTAAATTCTCACATCACCTCTATCACAATTTCGCGTTGATCTACGCGTCTTCAACTATGACAGTAGCTCAAGATAGAATTAATGCTTTCCCTGAAGGTAACTCAAGGGTAACATATAATTCCCAATATCAAAAGCTTCTTGCAGGTAATTCCCTTGGGGTTTTCAAGGTATTCGATATAAAAAACTCGGACCTTGAACCAGCGTCAATGGATATAATTGAAAATTTAACTAGTGTTTCATCATTTGGTAATAAGGTCCTTATTACAAACACATTTGGAGATGTTGAAATCATCGATATGGATACTGGTGATAGTGTAGGACAAATCTACAGGTCTGAATTACCTATGAGAGATGCCACCTTCATTAATGATGGTAAAAGAGTTATTTGTGGAGGTGATGATGATAAATTAATTCTTGTAAATCTTGAAGATTCTAATAATGTTAGTACATTAAAGCTTTCTCAATCAGTAAATCATATTAGTTATAAGCCAGATTCAGAAATGGTGGCCATTAGTTTATCTAATGGAGACGTTCAAATTTATTCAGTTGTTAATGAACAACCAAAATTACTTGAAACTTTAAGATCGATTGTTTCTGGTAAAATCCATACTTCAAGTGAAGCAATTGATTATATTGAAGAACATAAAGAAGAACTTATTTCTACTAAATGTCAATGGGGTCAAAAATTATATGTTCCTTCAAATGAATCCATTAAAGTATATAATACAGATTGGAAAATTGAACAAGAATTAAAACATGAAAATAATGAAATTATTGATTTTCAAATCAATTCATCAAGAGGGTTAATTGGAGTTTTATATAAGAATTTCAAAGTTGGGATTTTTTCATTAAAAGATGGAGAATTTCTTATTGAACATCAATTATCTTTGAAGAATGAAGAAGTTATATTCAATTTAACTTGGGAAAATGACATCATTTATTTCGGTAGTAATGTTGGAGATATTATTAAGTTAGAGATTGGAACTTTAGAAAAGGAATCAGAGAAAGAACCAGAGGAGTCAGGATCAGTACCAGTATCAGCACCAGGACCAGGACCAGAATCAGACTCAGATTCCGAACCAATTAAACGTCGTAGAATTGATGATTCAATTATTGATGAAGATGATGAAGAAGATTTGTTTGAAGAACCAAAACGTCAAAAAATAAGTGAACCAATTAAACCTCCATTAATTCAAGAAGATCTTATTCCTTATTCACCTGGATCAACTCCATTTAGTAAAGGCCCAACAGCCGAAAGAAGATATCTCACTATGAATACAACAGGGTATGTTTGGGCAGTTAAATCAAGTGAAGAAAGTAACCAAAGTATCACAGTTTCATTTTTTGATAGATCAGTAAATAAAGATTATCATTTCAATGATTATCATGAATTTGATTTATGTGGTATAAACTCACAAGGAATACTATTAGCTAATTCGAATTATAAGTCATCAAACGATTTTGGATATATTTATTATCGTAATCATGATAATGAACAAGTATGTTGGAATAAAAAAATTCCATTAAATGCAGGAGAATTCCTTACATCAATTTCTATTACAGATAATGAAGACCCATATATAATAATAGGTACAAACTTTGGATATTTAAGATTTTTTAATTGTCATGGATTATGTGTAAATATCATTAAAGTAAATCCAATCATAACATTAATTTCTTCTAGTACAAATTCAGTATTTTTAATAAGTAAATTATCAATTAATCTTTATTCTTTTAGTATAATTAATATTGATGAAGATTATACATTTGTTCAACAAGATTGTATTGTACCATTAAAAACCAATGGTAAAAATCCATTAATTAAAGGGATTTTTTTCAATGAATATAATGATCCATGTATTGTACCAGGTAATGATGAAACCTTAATTATATTATCAGGATGGAGAGAAACAAATAATGGGAAATGGATTCCATTGATTAATTGTAATAAAGTAATTCAACAAGATGATCAATCTAAAAAAAATTGGAAATGTTGGCCATTAGGATTATATTCTGATAAATTAAATTGTCTTTTATTAAAAACAAATAATCAATATCCTGGATTCCCATTACCAATGCCTATTGAACTTTCTATTAAGTTACCAATTAATTATGAATTTATTGAAGAAGATTATGAAGAAAGTTTCTTAAGATCTTTAAGTATGGCAAAAATTACAAATGATTCACTTACAGATACTGATTATCAAGAATTTACTGATGAAATTAGTGAAAAATTACAAGAATATGGTAGACTTTTTGATAAATCTTTATTAAAATTATTTGCTGCTATATGTAAAGAAGGAGATTTAAATAAATCATATTCTATTGCAAAATTAATGAAAAATGATAAAGCATTAATAGCGGCAGTAAAGATTTCTCAAAGATTTGAGTTTAATAATTTGGCAACTAGAATCGGTAAGTTAAGAGATTTATTAATTGAAGAAGAATAATAAGGATGTTTATTGATATGTACATGTAATAAATCTATTTAAGCGATTTGTTTTCTGATAAAATGGAAAACAACTGGGGTTAACCATAAAGCACCAGCAATGTATCCAGCCATCTTTAAAGTATCATTAGTTTGTTTTTCTTGTAATTTTCTTTGTTCTTCTGTTAATTGACCTCCTCCGTACATATTTTGATGAAAATTTTTATTGCGCGTGAAATCACTATGACCTCATATAAACCATTTCAATTAGAAGATCTTTATAATATTAATACTATTAATTTAGATCCTTTAACAGAGAATTATCCTCTTGATTTTTATTTTGATTATTTAGTTCAATGGCCTTCAATTTTTTTTAAATCTGTTGAAATCAATAATAATTCAACTTTTCAAAATGAAGAAATTAGTGGATATATGATTGCAAAAAATGAAGGACAATTAAAGAAATTAGAATGGCATACACATATCTCAGCGGTTACTGTGAATAATCAATATAGAAGAATTGGGTTAGCGTCTAATTTATGTAAAATCTTGGAAAATATTGTTAATAAAGACCCTGATAATACCTTATTTATTGATTTATTTGTAAAAGTGACAAATACTTTAGCATTACAGTTGTATGAGAAATTAGGGTATAGTATATTTAGAAGAGTGGTGGGATATTATGGGAATGGGAATTATCCACAAGATAGGAATCAAATAAATGATTTAATTGATGGGTATGATATGAGAAAATCCTTACCAGCCGATGAGAAGAATGAAACCGTGAGAGAGAATGGACATAAGGTGTATGTGTTGCCACAAGAGGTTGTTTTTTAGGCCGTGAGGCCATGTCTGGTGTTGCTCGTTTGTGACTTCGCATTCGTCATCACACCATGTCATTAAGGAAAAAACTCCTAGAAGACAATTCCAACTCTTCTTCAAGATCAGTCTCAAGGGCTAGAACACCAAGACCCGATGGTGAAGAGAATGGACAATTGGACTTTGCTTTCAGTAATTTAGAAGAATTATTAACTACCAAGTTAGAAAATTTAGAAGGATGGAGAGAGCAAAATTACGATTTTAAACAAGAAACAGTTGATGAATTAAATAAAGCCAGAATCACCTCATCATCATCAATTAATGAACTTATTCATTCCCTTCAAATTTCAAGAACTGAAGTATCATCAGAATCAAGAGAATTAATCTTGGCCCAATTATTTAAATTAATAGTTATTAAATCATTAATTGTTTATAATGAAAGTAAATATGGTACAAAAGATTATGTTAAAGAAGAAAATGTTCAAGATTTAGCCAATATTTTACTTAGAGGAGATTATAGATCAAGTCAAGAATTCTTATTACTTTTTAGATGTACAATTGCATTAATTACCAGTGATATTGAAGAATTTAGTTCAATTGTTGATGGGGAATTTTTAAATTATTTAAGATTTTTAATTACTGAACCCTCCAATTCAATTATTACTAATGAAAATAAAAGTCATATAATATCAGGATATATTGGGATTTTATTAATCTTATATAATGGATCATCATCATTTGGTATTGATTCAATTATTACTTGGTTAATTGAAGTTGTTGATGGATATACTATGAGTGCCTTAACAAGTATGAAAGATTTTAAAGAAGGTAATAGAGAATATTCAACATATTTTGATGATTTAAGTAAACAAAGAATTATTAATGATATAACAAATCAACAAAATGGAGAATCATTAATTTCAATTTCTGGATTACATGGAATTGGATGTTTATTAACATTATTACCAAGAAATGAATTTTTAAATGATATAATTCAAGATTTAATGCCAAAATTAATTGAATATCTTGATAATGATTTAAATATTGAAATTAGTAAAGCAGCTGGTAGATTAATTGGTTTATGTTATGAAATTTATTTTTATAATAATGATCCAGAAGAAAATGAAGAATTTGATGAAGAATTTAATGAAAATTCTCCTTATTATGAACAAGAACAAATTACATTAATTTTATCAAGACTTTCAAATTTTAGTGATAAAAAAATTAGTAAAAAAGAGAAAAAGGAAGCTCATTCAATTTTTAGAGATATTTTACAAACTGTTGAAAATTATGGTAAATTTGAAACAAGAATTGAAATCTTGAAAAAATCTCCTTTAGGTATTGATATTATAAATAAAATTATGGATTTAAATTATATTAAATTAAGTAAATCAAGATCAATTCAAATTAATAGTTGGTTTTTATATATTAGATTAATTCATTTAAAATGGTGTTTTAGTTTTGGAGTTCATAATCAATTAATTTCAAATACTGTTGTTAGAGAAATTCTTAAAGAACCACCAACTGAATTTCAACAAAAATATGGATTTGAAGATGATGATGAAGATGATGGTGGTTATTATGGAGATGATGCAAGAAGAGATTTAAATGATAAAAAAAGAAGTAACCTCATAAAGAAAGCAAGAGCTAATAAATTAACAGAAGAAATGGGTGATTTAAATTTAAATTAATACAATAAATATTTATTCTATCTCGTTTTATTATCATCTATATCTCTATACATGTACCTATTGTACAATAAAATCTTTTACATCAAAATCTTTTGAACTAATACCAAAAGTTCCAATATAAGCTTTTGTATCTTCTCTCATTTTTTCAGTTGTAGTTTCATCCCAGTTTAATTCATTCTTCATAATTTCAACAACTCCATCAACTGCACTTAATGCTTGTCTTGCATTTAAAAATGCTAATCTAGTTCTTCTGGCTAAGAAATCAATTGGTGTTCTAATATATTCATATTGTAATGAATATTTTAATTCAGCAATAGTAAATGGTTCATCAAAATTTTGATATGATAATTTACTATCACTTGATTCAATACTTTCAGATGGATTAAATGATTTGGTTGCTGCTAAAGTAATTGGTAATTTATTATAATCACTTTGTCTGTATAATTCTAAAATTAATGATGATCTTGATCCATAGTTATGAGATAAATGTTTAGCTAATTTTAATGGAATTCTATATTCATGAATTAATCTTGCACTATAATTCTTTGAATAATCTTCTCCTCCAACTAAAACAATCTTATTAGTTTGACATGGTTTTAATTCTTTATCAAATTTAAAATTCTTAATAACAGTATCAACAGTTTCTTCTGCCATTTCTCTATAAGTTGTCCATTTACCACCAGAAATTGTAATTAATCCAGTTGGAGAATTATGAACTAAATGACTTCTAACTAAACCTTGAGTTGAACCTGAACCTGCTTGAGAATCAGAAATTCCATCTGGATTTCTTGCTAATGGTCTAATACCTGACCATGCACTTAAAACATCATCTCTATTAACTGGGAAAACAATATATTTTTGTAATTCTTGTAAAATATCTTGAATTTCTTCTTCGGTTGGAATTGGATTAGCTGGGACATCTTTTAATGGAGTATCAGTAGTACCAGCTAAAACTTTTCCTTGCCATGGTAAGAAAAACATAACTCTACCATCAGAAGTTGAAGGATCTAAAAGACCTATATTTTGTGGTCCATAATATTCTGGTAAAACAACATGAACACCTGAAGATGGAACAATCATTTTTGGAGGTTTGGCAGTAACTGATGGTTTACCTTCTGGATCATTATCCATTTCTAAAATCTTATCAGCAAATGGACCAGTTGCATTAACAACTGATGTAGCTTGAATATTATATTGTTTACCAGTTTCTAAATCAGTTGCTAAAACACCTTCAATTTTATTTTCTTTATTTTTAATTAATTGATTAACTTCCATATAATTTAAAACAGTTGCACCATTTTCAATGGCAGTAATTGCTAAAGTAGAATTCATTCTTGCATCATTAAATGAACCATCATGATAAACACATGATAATTTCAAATTTGAATCATCCATCATTGGGGCTAAAGCACTAGTGGTTTCTCTTGATAAAATAGTTGAAGATCTTAAACCTTGATGACCTGCAAACCAATCATACATTTTACAACCAGCGAAAAAGTAAGGAACTTGCCACCATTTATAAACTGGAATCATAATTGGTAAAACTGAACATAAATGTGGTGCAGTTCTTAACATATTACCTCTTTCATTTAAAGCTTCAATAACTAAATCTAATTGAGCTTTTGATAATTGGAAAACTGCTTTTTCTAAATATCTAACCCCACCATGTGCCATTTTAGTTGATTTTGATGAAGTACCAGCTGCAAAATCAGTTTTTTCTAAAAGACAAACATTAAGACCTCTAGTTTGAGCATCAACGGCAGTACCTGTACCGGTAGCACCTCCTCCAATAATTAAAACATCGAATTTCTTGGTGTTATCTAAGTTTTCTAATAATTTACTTCTTGAAGGTGGTGTTGCAAGTGATTTCTTTAATGGTTCATAGCTATTTTGTAAATGAGGTGGATTTACTGGTTTTATAAAATCAAGGTAGATGATAGCACTACCAACTAAACCACCACTTGCAAGTAATGATTTAGTTACTTTGGATTTAAGTAAATTAGATATACCCATAACTATATTTTACGTTTTGAAAAATTGAGACATCTAGATATATTTATATTGCATTTGAAAATTGCGTCTGGACACATTTGCTGCGAACACGAATTGCTAAATGAAAAATCTATGCCCAGGGTTTAGGATAAACAGTATTAAGATGATTACCTACGGAAAAATTATATACTACCTTTAGAGTTTATAAACATTCAACTTCTAACATCATTTTTCAAACTACCCTTGTCATCTCTCTCCTTTCGCTACCGGATTATTTCGAGTGTCTTGACCAATGCCTTTAATCCGATTATGCATATGAAACCGAGCGATGGGTCGACCATATAACTAAGGCGTACAACATATACCCGAATCATTCAATTATTCGGGTATATCATTTCAACATTGACAAGTCTTAATTATCTACTCTCTGTCTTAATGAAATCTCCATCGAATTTTGTCCCTCTTTTAAATAGTCCGATGACATATTTTATTACCCCTCGGAACGGCTTATGAATCATCCTACAATTAGTTTCACCGAGTCTGATTCCGTGATTGTTTATCTGGCGCGATTTCTGGACCCACGTACCGCCAATTTTAGATTGTTCCGCACTATATTGTCGCTCCTCGGTATTGTTGCAAAGATTTTCGGAGAACAGACATACCAGCAAAAAAGCCTAGATGAACTAAATATTAGCTTTTTAAATTAAGGGGTTGAAAAAAGTTGGAGAAATTTGGAAATCTTTTTCATATTTCAAATTATTTCATTGTTCTATTTTTCTTCCTTTATGCTTCTATTGCATATTATAATCGAATTACCCCAAAAAATATCTATTATTTGATTACGAGCCTTGTTTCTCCAGATTCAACGCAACGGTTTTCCAGGTCGAGTTATTTAACGTATGGGCCGTAAACCAATTGTAATTTAGGGCTTAGAATAAATAGTCCGAATATTTCTTCAACTTCTTACTCGCCTATACTTGAAATAATGATATAATTAGTGAGATCTTTTTTAATTTGTATGGGCCACCGTCAACCGTATATTACGAAGTTGCGAAAAATGGGGATGATCAATTAGATAAATTTAGGAGGCTAAGTAGCAAAGCAATGGGTTAGAAGTTAACAAGAGTTTTTACATCATATGCACACTTCTTGTCTTGGATCATGTGATCAAGTAATAGACCACATGAGATGTGATTTTTGTCTTGTCACATGAATAAGGGTTCCCGTAGATATCATTGAATAAGTTTACGAAGAGGGGGAAAGGACAGAGGGAATAAGGTATCATTGAATGGGTTTACGAGAAGAGGGAAGGGATAGGCAGAGGCAGAGATCTGATGTGGACACCGATGACATGAACATAGATGACATCGTATAATTGAAACGAGGTTGTGTATTTGACAAGCTAGTATCTTTCCTGAAAGATTCGTCGATAGAAACAACTTGAAAATTTCGATTCATAGACTTCTCTATTGTCTCCTTAAAGTTATTCCAATATCTCTTATTCACGTGACTTTCGAGACCATTACCTCATGTGACCTGGCTACTTCGCACATTCACCCAACCTACTTATCATGGAGTATGATAATCTAAGTGACGATAAGAAATCTGTCGTAGATGAATTTAAGTCTATCACAGGAGCTGAAGATGATGACATCACTAAAATCATCCGTTTGCTAGATATCAATGATTGGAATTTAAACAACTCAATAGTTAATTTCTTTGAATCTGGGTTCATTGAAGAATCAACTTCAACATCTGATCTTGATACAAATCCAAGTGCATTTACATCCGGAATCGAACCAAGTATACCATCCGAACCAATCCAAGAAGATTCGGACTTATCAAGAAGATTTACTGGGATTCATTCATCATTTGAAGATTTAATTCCAAGACTTCCATATGCTCCAAGGATTTCAAATAATTGGCAATTAGAAGTTGGTATAAATGCATCTAAACGTGACTTGAAGAAGAATAATGTGAAAACTATGAACCTTTTACTCTTTATCATTTGGTTTGTACCTGACAAGATTCTTTCGTTCGTATATCAAATCTTTAAATATCTCTTTAAAATAAATACCAGTAATCATTTCCCATCTGAAATAGATCATGAAAAAATGGATTTAGATTTTAAATTAGAATTACCAAGTTCAAACAAATACGATATTCAAGAACATGATTTTAATCAAGTTTATGAAGATTGTAGAACCAACTATAAATGGTTGATTGTAATTTTAATGAATGAATCACAAGAATCTAAAGATTTTGTTGATGGACTCTTGAAAAATCAACATTTTGAAAGTCATTTTTCTAAAGAATCCAATACTTCAACTTATTCTTCATGTATTTACATAAACAATATTGATAAGAATCCAGAAAGTTTTGAAATTGGAACAACCTATAAAGTTAAAAGATTACCATATATAATGCTTATAAACAATGTATCTAATAATCCAAATACTATGTCATCAATGTCCATTACTTATAAATCTAATATTTCATCAACTTTTTTACAAGGTAATCATACACCTCATACTATTGATAAAGTAGCACATAACTTATCGAGGATTATTGGACATTATCAACCACAGGTGGTTGCTGCAATAACTGATAAGAAGGAAATGGAATTTTCAAGATTTTTAAAACAACAACAAGATGATGCTTATACTAAATCTCTTGAACAAGATAAGATTAAAAAAGTTGAAAAGACTAAAAAACTTGAAAAGGAGAAAATCTTGGAACAAAAAAGACTTGAAAAGGAAAAATTACTTGAACAACGTAGATGTTTCCTTTTAAGCTTGATTAAAAATGATTGGTTTGAAAGTGTGAATGAATCAGGGAAAATTAGAATTCAAATTAAGTTACCAAATGGTGATAGATTAGTATTGAAATTGAATCCAGATCTTCCTTTAAAGTATTTATATTTACATCTTGAAAGTAAACTCTTTATCAATGGCCTTATAGAAGAAGAATTTACTAGTGAAGAGTTAGATGAGTATATTAAGGAGAATGAATTTGAGAGTGAGTTGGACCATGAAACATATCACCAAGAGTTAGAATTTGGGTTTGAATTGGTTCAGCCATTTCCAAAACAAGTGATAGAGGGATGGGATAAAAATGTTGAGGAGGTATTGAAAGCTGGAGCCACATTATTGATTGAGTATGTGGATGATAGTGAAGAGGAAGGAGAAGATGAAAGTGAAGGAGAAGGAGGAGATGATAACTAGAAGACGAGGTGAAGGATGACAACTAGAAGAGACCAAGGAAGGGCTAGACGAGTGACACCTCATTATAGCCCTAACCCATTAAGATGTATATAAGACCAGAAAATATATTTTCATACATGTAACAACCATATCCTCTATCACTTTACTCTATCACCCTGTACCCAAGACCTCCCCATCCCAGCCCTCCTCCAAGCCCTTCTCCAAGCCCCCTCGGTATCGTTCCCCATTTTTCAAATTGAGTTTCCACTACGTCGCAGTTTTTATCAGAACCCTTGGCACTAATTTATCTACATGACTGACAGACAATCAAGATTAGAAGCAGAAAGACTTGCAATTATTCAAAAATCAATCAGTAGAGGAAGATCCCAATCCCCTAATCGTTCTACTGCCAACTCAAGGTCATCATCACAATCAAATGAAAATACAAATGATTTAAAATGGTCTATAATAAATCATGATCCTCTGGAAAGATTAGTTAAGAATAAAGATGATGAAAATTTACAAGATTTCGATGAACAAAGTGAAGAAGAGCATATTAGTGATGATGATGATCAAGAAAAATTCCAATATGATGATACAGGTAATATTTTACCAAATTTTGCTTGTAAAGATGAAAAAATTAATGAGATATCAAATATTTTAGAAAATAGTAATTTGAATGATACATCAACAGTCAAAAGATTAGAAGAATTAACCGCTAGTGAAAGAGCATTTGCCAATGCTAAATCATCAGGTGCCAAAATTGATGAAGAAGCTTATAAAAAATTAGTTAAAGAAAAGAGTGAATTAACAGGAGAAAATAAAATTGATATAACTAAATTAGATCAAGAAGAAAAGGAAAGAAGACAAAAATTGGAAGATTATTCAAGTTACAGAAGAAAAATCATTAGACAAGAAAATGAAAAATTTAAAAAATCATCATCAGAAGATATTGATGATAAAGATTTTATGATTCCATATACTTCAGCAATTGAAGATAAATTAGATAGTGAATTTGCTCATAGATTAAATGAAACAATCATTGAAGGAGAAATGGATTCAAATAAAACTCAATCAAGATTAATTCAAACAATTACAAGAGGTAATTTTTTCCAATTAATTGATCCAAGTGTTAAACCAAAGATGTTTCTTTTATGTATGGATTTTTCACCTGAATCAATATTTGCATTAGAATGGAGTTTAGGAACTGTTTTAGTTGATGGTTCTGTATTATTTATTGTTTATGTTATTGAAGAAAATGATGCTAATCATCATTTAAAAGGTAGTAGTTCTGAATCTTCAAGAGAACAACATAGATTAAATATGTTAAATAAAGCAAAACAACAAGTTTTGAATTTATTAAAATTAACAAAATTACAAATTCATATTGTAATTGAAATCATTCATCATCCAATTCCAAGACATTTAATTTTAGAATTAATTGATAATCTTCAACCTACTTTAGTTATTGTTGGTTCAAGAGGTCAGAGTGCAATTAGAGGGGTCTTATTAGGTTCTTTATCGAATTATTTGGTTACAAAACTGTCGGTACCTGTTATGGTTGTTAGAGAAAAATTAAAGAAAATTAATAGATTTAAAAATGGATCTTCTGTATTTTCTAATAATATTAAACCATTAACATTATCTGAAGCAAGAATTGATTAGTAATGTATAGTCATGAATATAACGAGAGAGAAATAATGTAGTTTAATTTTATGTGATATATATTATCATAACTCATCCTATACTAAAAATACAATTCAATAAAACTTCGCTTACCCCGAAATCTATGTTCACAATCCTGTGCTGGACATCTAGATGGTGCATAAATTAATGGATTATCAATACTTATCTCTTTTCTTTGACCTTTAGCAAGCCTTGCTCTATTACCAATATTTTTTATACATCTACCACAAAACACATGTCCACATTTTGATAAAAATACTCTTTTACTTAAATCTTTATCAGCTTGTGTTAATTGTTTGGTACAAAACCATGGTGCTTTACATTTAAATTCATTCGAATACATCGCAAGATTCTTATTGTATTTTAAATTAGTTTTAAAATCTTCTGAAATACCTTCTCCTAATGTTATACCACATAATTCACATCCTGATTCTTGATTATGTGAGAGATCGGATGTATATCCTGGTGCTTGTGCTTTAATTTTGCTCCTTTTTTCAATAAGTGCTTTTCTATTGAAGTTATTTTCCATCTCTAGTTTCCTATCTAATTCTCTTTCATTATCTCTTTCAATTTGTCTCAACATTGATTGCTCAATCTGGTTATTAAAATATCCATCGTCACCACGACCTCTTCCTCCTCCACCTACTCCAAATATCGTTGTTGGGTCGTCAAATGTAAGAAATTGAGCTATATTATCTTGAAATTCTCGTATGGTTTGTTCATTAAGTCTAAACCATGGGATACCAGCAGGCATCCTTGAAGAATCAAATGCTGTTTCTACATGACCATTACGTCTTCTTGATGATATTGGTCTTGTAGGGGGTGGGGGTGGTTCTTCAACATGTCTACCAAATAAACTTGTTATTGAATTTATTAATCCATACCTTCTTACTACTGATTCTCTAAATTCATCACCATCTGTGGGAGGGGTTGGCCCTGGTCTTGGTGAATTTGTTCTTGTTCTTGTTCTTGGATTTTCTATTACTCTTATTGGTGCTACACTTTCTCGAATTATTTCTACATTATCTGGTGATATACTTCTTTCTTCTACTATTTGTAAATCATCAGATTCTGGTTCCAATCTTCTACGAACATTTCTTGATTGTTCTTCTGGTTGTCTAGGTCTAGTTCCATTAGAAATAAAAGTATTTTGCCTTCTATTTATGCCTGGTCTATTAAAAATTGGAGGGGGTGGTGTAACTCTATTAACATTAGTTATTATGATGTCTTCATCATTATAAGCATCATCATCTGATAATACCTCTATCACCTGATCATTTGCCACAGGTGTTATAGATTGATTCAGATTGATATGATGAGAAGGATTATTTGGGTTGGTATCACGTTGATTCAGTTCCTTTATGGAATCACGCCGACTAATATTAGATTCCATTATACTATGACACGGTCTTATGAATGACTTGGTTTATATATTAATAAGAATTAATATGGGTTGTGTGTGACTTCTTTCTGGTTTCCAGTATTTTGTAAGGTACACAATCCTCAACAGGTCGTGTAAAATGGAGAGAAAAAGAAATTGATGATGAGGAAAGAAGAGAAAAAGGTTAGAGATAGTACAAGTATAAATATTACTCTAATGTTTATTCACGATATTTGTTTCCCTATAGTACATTTACTTTTTAATTCCGCTTCTCATGTAACGACCAACGACAACACAATGATCTCTTTCATAAGGTTCTAAAGTTAATTGTTCTAATGGTTTAATTCTTTCTTCTCTTAATTTTTGAACTTCTCTGGCGAAAACAGTTTCAGCATCAACAGTTGAATCAATACAGTTAGCCTTAATAGAAATAACAACTAAACCTTGATCTTTTAAGAATAAATGAGAGTTTAATGCAATAATTCTAGCTTGATCTGGTTGAGCAACATCAGCAAAGACAACATCAACCATACTTACTAACATTCTGTATTTTTGTGGGTGTCTAGCATCATCAATAATTGGAATAACATTTGGTCTCTTTTTAGCCATACCAATTAATTCTCTACCTGGTCTGTGAGAGAATTCAACAGCATAAACGATACCTTCTGGTCCAACAACATCAGCAACGTGAGAAACTGATGTACCTGAAGCAGCACCTAAATATAATACTTTTTTACCTGGTGCAATACCGACTTCATCGATACCACCCATAATACCAGCTGCCAATTTAGATCTAAATGGATTCCAAACTCTGTATTCGATTTTGGTTGGTAATTCACCTTCAACTTTTGATGGTTCTTCAACTGAAACTCTCTTTTCACCGTAAACTGATTCACCTGGGGCAATGTTTTTGGTGACTAATAAATCTTCTTTACCTCTGGCAATGAAGACACCAGCATGTCTATGTGGTTCAATAACAACTTTAGCACCACCTCTGGCACCTCCTCTAGCACCACCTCTACCTCCTCTGGCACCACCTCTACCTCCTCTAGCACCACCTCTGGCACCACCTCTTCCACCACCTCTACCACCACCGAATCCACCTCTTGAACCACCTCTACCACCACCGAAGCCACCTCTTGAGCCACCTCTACCACCGAATCCACCTCTTGAGCCTCCTCTGGAGCCTCCTCTACCGCCTCTTTGTTCGAAAGCCATTTTATTTATTTATTTGTTATAAGGGTTATAAAAATAGGATGAAGTTTTTTCTTCGATGATTTGAAAATTTTTAGGTCTCAAAGCCGGGTAATGTGTCTTTTTAGCTAAACACGCATATTTTTAATTTGTATGGGAGAACGAACTTTGATGGGATATACTGGAGTTTTGGGAGGAGCATTGAGGTTAAAAAAAGTGGATATGAAACTTTACAAATTAATCTATATACATGTCTTTTTTTGTATCTATATCTCTCCTCGTTAATGACTTATAAGCACTTTTATCCTGAAATTTCTCAACTTTCAACTTCATCCAGTAATTGTACTGAACTGATTGGTTCAATCGCCTTCTAACTTTCCCTATACATTCCTTGTATCCTTAAATATGTATTGATACAGTTATTAGGTGCTTAAATGTCAAACTTGTCTCTTAAATCTTGTATTTGTTCGCTTATACTAGTTCATCCAAGATGAGCATCGTGCGGCTCAATCGTAATCTTAAGGTTTGCATATTAAATAGTATATCAATTCCTGGGGTTGTTCTTGATAAGAAATCGAGCTGATAAGTGATTGACCAGTAACTTTGAAGCTGTGAGTGTTATTTCGTTTGCAATTTCAAGAGAATAGTGGAAATTCCAAGCAGTTGTAGAGTAGTGGTTATCTGTGATAGATCTATACAATATGTAACATATATAACAGAGTAAACAGTCAACAATTGACATTTAGACTAGAGGATTGATAATTTGATATCTAAGAAATCATTTATTGGTATATAAGAGACTCGAAATACATAGAGTTGTAGACACAAGCGAGAGAAACAAGTTTGTATATTAAATAAATAGAAAAAAACCATACAACTTGAATCTGAATCTTGTTTATAATTCATCAGATCAATTCCCGCATACTAGTTGTACTTCATATATTAAGGTCATATCAGATAACCAGCCCTAACCTATTAGACCTATACTCATTCTTATCTAGGGTATCGGAGATTACGTCAAAAGGACCGCGAAGTGGTGCCTCACCCCCAACGTCTCGCACACTCCCACATTCACACATTCACACATTTGATATAATATGCCACTGAAGGTAACAATCATTATCCTTGTAGCAGGGACTATCATTACCGGGTGTCTCAATTCTCTCTTCACTAAATTCCAAGATAACCAGTGTGTGGAGAATTGTAACGATCCTGACCCAACTACTCACTTAACATTCCAACAACCTGCACTTCAAACCTTACAAATGTTTTTAGGTGAAATGCTTTGTTTCTTTGTATATTATATCATGACCAATACGAATCTTATCAAATCATCAGATACAGAATATTCGCCAATTGAAGGATCCGAACCAGCAAATTTACCATTTAGTCAAAGTTTGAAATTAAGTCTTCCAGCAATTTTTGATTTAGTTGGTACAACCATGTTACATTTTGCATTGGTATATATACCAGTTTCAGTCTATCAAATGCTTAGAGGATCCTTAGTACTTTTTGTTGCATTTTTATCAGTCATATTTCTTAAGAGAAAGGTCACTAAACTTGAATGGATATCATTAATAATTATCACCTTAGGTATTTCATTAGTTGGATTAAGTGGTAAATCGACAGGAGAATCACATTTTTCATCAGGAAGTGTTGCCCTTGGAATCTTTTTGGTGATTTTAGCAGAATTTTGTCAAGCATTCCAATTCGTTGTTGAAGAACATATTTTGAGTAAACAACCAATTGTACCATTACAACTAGTTTACTATGAAGGTTTCTATGGTGCAAGTATATTAACTATAATCTTAGTGTTCTTATATATCACACTTGGTACAATTTCAGATCCAACAGAATTTATTGATCTGCCATTTAATTTACCAAAAGGATTATCACAAATGATTAATCTGACACAAATTTTAATAGGAGGAGTATTGATTATGTTTTCCATTGCATCATTTAATTACTTTGGTATATCTATCACATTTCATTTATCAGCAACATCAAGATCAACAATTGATGCATGTAGAACATTAATGGTTTGGATATTAGCTATGTTAATGGGATGGGAATCTTTTATATTTTTACAATTTATTGGATTCGCATTATTAGTCTTTGGTACATTATGTTTCAATAAAGTCTTAGAACCTGAAGATTGGGATTGGGTACCTGTTTCTTTAAAACAAAGAGGTATAGATATTACTGAGAGATTTTAGATTATATAGTACAATATATTTTCAGTCGCGGAACTTTCTCAACAATTGCCACTGATGGTATGTATTAAGTAGTTAATCTTTACTCGTACTAACAATAGTCTATGAAAGCAGTTCCTGATAATAAAGCTAAGTCTACCATAAACCATACTCAATTTGGGGATTTAGCAGCTCATGCTCCAGGATTAACAGATTCTTTAAGAAATCAAACTGGACCTGTTAGTTTAGCTTCTCATATTAGTAACCGTCATCCTTTAGAATCAAGAATTGAAAACTGGGAAGAAACTCAACAACAAACAAGATTAGAATCTTATAGAAAAGTATTTGGAGCAGGTGAACCAATTAAAAGAACAATGGAATTATCAATAATTGATGCAACTGATTTTAAACCTGAAATCTTAGGAGGTTCTTCAATCTCTGAATTACATAAAGATGTTTTATTGAATAGAGATACTAGTGTTGATTGGGAAGATATTTATAAAGGTGATAATGGTCATTTTAAAGATTTTCATAGTGAAATGGAGCGTAAGATGGGTATAAATTAGGTAAATAATGATAAAGAATAAATAAAATTAGAGTTGATGTAATGGTTGTGTATGTGTAGTGTTTTTGGCAGTTACGAGCCTTATTTTATCTCCTTGCTGTTTCTCTTGTTACTTTTCACTCCATCTATTTTTTTTTATCCCTCTTCTACACCTATCTTTATTTTTCAATTCCCTATATTACGATTCGTTTATCTATAACCCCTAAATCACTTCCGTCCTTTTCCTTCTCCTATTCTTTATCCCTTTATTCCCCCCTTTTTCTCTATTTTATCTTTCTCACTCTTATCGGAACGGAGTTATTTCAATCCTGTAAAAATCGCAAGTGATAGAGAATCAGAAAAGAATTAAAAAAGAATTAAAAAACAAAAAATAAACAAAGATAACACATTATTTCTATAATCACCCCAAATCACACATTTACTTTATTTTTTATAAACTCTATATAAATTCTTTATTTAGGCTTCCTCGGTTATATAATTACCCCACGAAAATATAGTATAAAACCTTCGCAATCTCCATTCCCCGAATTTATAATGACAATTCCTAAAACTCAAACAGGATATGGATACGTCCATGGAGAAAAACAAATTGTGAAGTTCGATGACCTTCCAGTACCAGAACCAAGTGATAATGAAGTCTTGTTAAAGATTGAAGCGGCCGGTTTATGTCAAAGTGATTTACATATTTTAGTTGCACAAGATAGACAAGTTCCAAAATTCATTATGGGACATGAGATTGCTGGACTGATTGCAAAAGTTGGAAAGAATCTTCAAAAAAATCCAAGATATAAAGAAGGTTCTAGATATTCTTTAAGTACTTGTATTACATGTGGTATTTGTAAACATTGTAGAAATGGTATTGATGCTTGTTGTGAAAATATTCAAGCTTATGGGATTTCAACAGATGGTGGGTTTCAACAATACTTACTTGTTAAGAATTTAGTTTCAATGATTCCAATTCCTGAAGGAGTTTCTTATGAACAAGCTGCTGTTACAACAGATTCTGTATTAACCCCATTCCATGCAATCAATAAGGTTAAACATGTACTTAGTCCAACCACCAAAGTATTACTTATTGGATTAGGAGGGTTAGGACTCAATGCTCTTCAAATTCTTAAAGGTTATGGATGTAAAGTCGTTGCTACTGATGTCAAACAAGAATTAGAACAACAAGCTAAAATCAATGGAGCTGATGAATTTTATACTGATTTAACAAAATCAGATCATTCAATTGAAAGTTTTGATGTTATCTTTGATTTCTGTGGTTTAAAAGCAACTTTTGATATCTCACAAAAATATATTGCTTCAAATGGTAAAATAGTTATGATTGGTTTAGGTAATGCCAAATTAAATTTATTAAATTATCAATTAGCAAGAAGAGAAGTTGATATTATTTTTAATTTTGGTGGAACAGGAGCTGAACAATTAGATTGTTTAAAATGGGTTGGAATGGGTAAAGTTAAACCAAAAATTACAATTGCTCATATTTCTGAACTTCCATTTTACCTTAAACAATTAGCTAAAGGGAAAGTTGAAGGTAGAATTGTTTTCCATACCTCACCATCTGCTGCAAAATTATAGTGTATGTAGTAAAAATTGTTAGTGAATATAAATCGCGATTCGGCTTTGAGTCAAAGAAAAAAAGGTCAAACTATGGCAAAGAAAGGTGGAGAGAATTCTAAAAAAGCAGCAGGTAATGCTAGAAAAGCAGACGCCGCAAACCAAAAGAAAGCAGCAGCAGAAGCAGCAGCAGAAGCCGAAGAAGCAGCACAATGGGAACAAGGAGGTAAAAAAGGTAATAAAAAGAAGGAAGATAGTCAATTTAAAAAGGAAGAAGCAGCTCGTAAAAAGGCAGAAAGAGATGCTTTATTAAAAGCAGAAGAAGAAAGCTTACCAAGTAAACCACAAGGTAAAAGTAGAGGAGCTGCTAAAGTTGCAGCTAAAAGAGCAGGAAAAATTGATGATTTCCTTGATTTTAATAGTGAAAAGCCTGAATTAAAAGCTTCTGGTATTGATAGTGCATTAGAAGCATTAACATTAACTCAATCTGATGGTGGTTTACAACATAAAGATTTCGATAAACATCCAGAAAGAAGAGTTAAAGCTGCTTATTTAGCTTATGAAGATAGAAGATTACCTGAAGTAAGAAAGGAAAACCCTGGTTTAAGATTACAACAAGTTAAGAATTTAATTCATAAAGAATTTGCAAAATCTCCAGAAAATCCAATGAATCAAGATACCAATGTTAGATATAATGCCACAAGTGAAGAAATTGGTGAATTGAGAAAGGATGTTAGAGAAAAGAGAGAGAAGAAGTTTACATAGATAAGAAATAAATAATAACCATCATCCAAATCTTTGATTTAAGAATCTTAACTCTGTATTTTATCATCCTTAGATGTACTTTGTTACCACTCCTATTTTTTTGGATTGCGGATTTTGGTGCTTATATATTTATCGTGGTCGTGTCCCTACCGCTTCACCTGTAAAATTGCAAAAAAAATAAATTTATATATAAAGCGTAAATTCCATAAATTTAGACATAAAATAATATTACAAAAAATCCATCAATTTTTCATTTTTTAATCAAAATTTCCGTCAGTAAGTGAAAGTGATATCAATCGATTCAATTAAATTATCAATTTCTCTATAAATTCCCAAAATTCATATTTTTAATTCTACCCATTATTGTTGTATTATTATAAGAATTTTTCAGTGAGAAATGTCAAGATTAGATCGATTAGTTATTTTATTAGAAACTGGCTCAACCCAATTTATAAGAAATACAGCAGCTGATCAATTATCTGACTTAGCAAAGGGTCATCCCGAAGAAATTTTAAATCTTCTAGGTAGAGTTTATCCATTTTTAAAGAGTCCAAAATGGGAAACAAGAGTCGCAGCTGCAAGAGCGTTTGGTAATATTGTTGATCATGCACCAATATGGGATCCAAATGATGAACAAGAATCATCAGATATAAAGCAAGAAAAGGAAGACACTCCAAACATAAAAGAAGAACAAATGGAACCGAAAATAAAAGAAGAATCTGAACCTCCATTAAATATTAAGCAAGAACCTGATGAATCTAATTTTAAAATTGAACAAGATGAAGAACTAAAAAAGATTGATGAAAATTTATCATCACTCGTTACATTTGAAAATTGGGATCTTATAGAAATCCTCAAGAGTAGCAAGAAACTTTTAGCCACGAGTTCTAATGATATAGATACAAGTAACGTTGATGAAAGTGTTGATGAAAATTCACTTCTTTCCAAATTTAAAAGACATAAGAACAATAATTCAATTAAAGTCGAATCACCAACTGCATCACCAGCTCCTGAAGTTAAGAATGAGCCAATTGTATCACCAGTGGAAGAAAAACCGGTTAAATCTTCAGCGGCAAATGCCAGATTAAAAGCACTTCAAAAAAGAAGGGCAAAGGTAAGTGCTAAAACAGGAAGTCATAGAAATAAACCAATAGACTTGAGTCAAAGTTCAATATCTAAAAAAATGATGTCTGATCCAAATGCTATAAGCGCAAATATAAAAGATGAAGGTCCCCAGTTTGATATTACATCACAACAAGGAGGTGAGAAGTTAGTTATGGAAACAAAAACTCAAGAACTTTCACCATTACTCAGTCAACATGCAAAAGTTGCAGGATTTGTTTTCCAATTTCAAGGGGTCTATGAATTACTCGTTGATGATCTTTTTGATGAAAAATGGGAAATCAGACACGGTGCATGTTTAGGATTAAGGGAACTTATTAGAAAACATGGTAAATCAACAGGGAAAGTGAAAAGCAAATCAAGAGAAGAAAATGATAAGAATAATAATGCAACATTAGAAGACCTTGCAGTTAGATTATGTACATTATTTGCTCTCGATAGATTCGGTGATTATGTTTCAGATACAGTTGTTGCACCAGTTAGAGAGTCAGGTGCTCAAGCATTAGCTGCATTACTTATACATTTAGAAACACCAACACTTATAAAGACTTTCACTGCATTACATAAATTGGTTTTACAAGAAGGATATTTTCCTAAATGTTGGGAAGCAAAACATGGAGGTATGTTAGGATTAAGATATTTCGTTAGTGTTAGAACTAATGTTTTAACTGAAAATCCTCAATTGTTGAGCGATACCGTATCAATGGTTTTACATGGGTTACAAGAATCAGATGATGATGTTCAATCAGTTGCTGCATTAACATTAACACCAATTGCAAGTGATTTTATTAAACATAAGAGAGAATTGATTCAAGTTTTATTAAAAACTATTTGGGATTGTCTTGTCAATTTAAGAGATGATTTATCAGCATCTATTGGGTCAGTTATGGATTTACTTTCAAAACTTTGTACACATCAAGAAGTAATTGAGATCATGGAAAATCAAGCATCAAAAGATGACAATTCATCATTTGAAGCCTTAGTTCCAAGATTATTCCCATTTTTAAGACATTCAATTGTCAATGTAAGAAAAGCTGTTTTAAGAACAATGATTGAATTCTTATCAATTGAAAACAAATCAGCAAAGAATTGGATTAGTGCTAAAGCTTTAAGATTAGTTTTCCAAAATTTATTAGTTGAACAAAATGAAGAAGTACTTAAATTATCACAAAAGGTTTATTCAAAATTTATATCAGAAATTAAAAATAACGAGAATTTAAAACCAGAAGAAATCTTTGCACCAAATTATGGACCTTTGCTTACATTATTAATGACACCAATTGGTTTAGCAAGACATAATTATCATATGAATACTAATCTTATTCTTAGACCATCTGGTAAAATGGTAAGTAATGATAATATAAATTCATCAAGAAGAAATTCTATGGATTTTGATGAAGACTATGAATTTGATGATAAACATATTAATGGTAATGGAGAAAAAAGAGGTCGTAAAAGAAAGAATTCTAATAACTCAAAGAATAAAAATGAAATTCCAATGTTGGAAGAATTGAAAGTTAATATTGATGCACCAATCTTTAAAGGTGATGTTTTACTTGTTGGTATTGAAGTATTCATAAGAACTAGAGAAGCCGCTGCTATTGCATATGGTGAAACTTTAGCCATAATGACAGATGAAGAGTTCATTTCAAATGTCTTGAATAATTTAGATAATTATTTCAAATCAAAACATTCATCACCAAGATTATTTGCTGGTATAATCTTAGAAGAATTCGCTAATAATTTAACCTCTAATGGATTGAAATTCCCACCATCACTTAAAGAATCATTCCATCCACAATTATCAAATGTTTTATCAGATCCAAGTATTAATTTACCAAATTTCAGAGAATTGGTTCCTTCATTAAAAGCTTTAAGAACAAGTTGTATGCAATTATTTGATGTATTCATAAATACTGCTAAAATATCTGCAAGTAAAATCCCACAAATTCCGGTTGTTGTTCAGGGTGAAGCCGAAGCTGGACCTAACGCCTTTTCAATTGAACAAGCAGAAAAAATGATTGATCAAACATATCCTAAATTGATTAAAAATTTATCACCAACATATAAAATGGCATCAATCAATGCATTAGAAGATGCTAAACATAGAGTTACATTGGCAATTGAAGATGCTAAAGCTATCAAGATAGCAAGAACTGCAAGTATTTTAGCTGTTTATTCGGCAGCAGTTCTTGCAATTGATGGAATTCCAAAGAAATTGAATCCAATTATTAGATCTTTAATGGACAGTATCAAACAAGAAGAATCCAATCTTTTACAAAAAAGATCAGCTAATTCTGTTGCTCATTTGATCAAACAATTACAAATCAATGAAAAACAAGGCGCTGCAAATAAAATTATTAAAAATCTTTGTGGATTTTTATGTGTTGATACATCAGAAGTGCCAGAATTTCATCATAATGCTCAATTTACTGATATTGTTTTATCATTGAAAAAAGAAGAAGCTAAGACAGACCCAGTTGATATCGCAACTCATGAAAGAGCTGTACATGAAGCAAAGCTTAAAAGAAAAGGTGCTTTATTATCTTTTGATGCCTTGATAAATATTTACCAAGAAAAACTTTTCATTGAAATTCCAAAAATACAAGAATTAATGATTGATCCATTGAAAGATTTAGATCATCCAATTGAAGAATTCCAGAATGAAGAATTGAAAGGTCAAGCAATTATTGATGCTTTAGGTATATTACGTGGTCTTTTACCAAAGATTCATAAATCATTACATCAAGAAATCACAAAACATTTACCTCTTTTATTACCTGGTTTTACATCGAATTTGTCAGTTTTTAGATATTCAACAGCAAAATGTTTTGCAACAATTTCATCAGTCTGTCCAGTTCCAGCTTTTACCTTTTTGGTTAAATCTTTATTACCATTATTGAATAACTCTGGTACTGTTAAAGAAAGACAAGGAGCAATTGAAACAGTCTATCATTTATCAAATACTATGGGATCAGATATTTTACCATATGTTGTTTTCCTTATTGTACCAGTATTAGGTAGAATGAGTGATTCAAATCCTGATGTTCGTATTCTTGCAACCACAACATTTGCATCTATTATCAAGCTTGTACCATTAGAAGCTGGTATCCCAGATCCTGATGATATGCCACAAGATTTATTAGAAGGTAGAGATCGTGAAAGAGAATTTTTACAACAAATGTTGGATCCAACAAAGATTAAACCATTTGATTTACCAGTTTCAATCAAGGCAACTTTAAGAAAATATCAACAAGATGGTGTTAATTGGTTACACTTTTTAAATAAATACCACTTACATGGTATTTTATGTGATGATATGGGTTTAGGTAAAACATTACAAACTATTTGTATTGTATCATCAGATCATTATTTGAGAGATCAAAAATTCAAAGAAACAAATTCAAAAGAATTCAGAAGTTTACCATCAATGGTTATTTGTCCACCATCCGTTACAGGTCATTGGGAACAAGAATTGAATCAATATTCACCATTCTTAAAGGTATTAGTTTATGCTGGTGTACCAAGTATTAGACAAACATTAAGAAGTAAATTTGATCAACATGATATTATTGTTACTTCATATGATGTTTGTCGTAATGATGTTGAATTTATTGAAGGGTTTGAATACAATTATTGTGTACTTGATGAAGGTCATATTATCAAGAATTCTGCATCCAAATTAACAAAATCTGTTAAAAGAATTAGTGCTGAACATAGACTTATACTTTCTGGTACACCAATTCAAAATAATGTTTTGGAGTTATGGTCATTATTTGATTTTTTGATGCCAGGATTTTTAGGTACAGAAAAAGTTTTTAATGAAAAATTTGCAAAACCAATTGCTGCAAGTAGAAATAGTAAAACATCTTCAAGAGAACAAGAGGCTGGTGTATTAGCTTTGGAATCTTTACATAAACAAGTTTTACCATTTATGTTAAGAAGATTAAAAGAAGATGTTTTATCAGATTTACCACCAAAAATTATTCAAGATTATTATTGTGAATTATCAAACTTACAAAAAGAATTATATAAAGATTTCGCTGTTAAACAAAAGTCTACTATTGAACAAGATCTTAAAGATGGTATGGAGGAAGTTTCTAATAACAAAACACATGTTTTCCAAGCATTACAATATATGAGAAAACTTTGTAATCATCCTGCATTAGTTTTGTCACCGGAACATCCAAAATATGCTTCAACACTTGCAACTTTAGCAAACAAAAAATCTGATATAAAAAGTATTGAACATTCACCAAAATTATTATCACTTAAAACTTTATTATTAGAATGTGGTATTGGTGTTAATGATAGTGATTATTCAAAATCTAAAGATAAGAAACTGAATCAATTAATTACAGCAGAAGGTGTTATTTCTGAACATAGAGCATTGATTTTCTGTCAATTAAAGGATATGCTTGACATTGTTGAAAATGAATTATTAAGAAAACATTTACCATCAGTTACATTTATGAGATTAGATGGATCAACAGAACCAAGAGATAGACAAAGAATTGTTAGAAAATTCAATGAAGATCCTTCTATTGATGTGTTATTATTAACAACAAAAGTTGGAGGTTTAGGATTGAATTTAACAGGGGCAGATACTGTTATATTTGTTGAACATGATTGGAATCCAATGAATGATTTACAAGCTATGGATAGAGCTCATAGATTAGGTCAAAAGAAAGTTGTTAATGTTTATAGATTAATCACTCAAAATACTTTAGAAGAAAAGATTATGGGATTACAAAGATTTAAGATGAACATTGCATCAACAATTGTTAATCAACAAAATGTTGGATTATCATCAATGGATACAAATCAATTATTAGATTTATTCGATGTTGATGGTAATCATATTGAACCAGTTGAAGAAGAAAAGAAGGAAATTCCAAATGACGTTTCCGGTGGTCTTACAGGTAAAGCAGCAGATGCTGTTGGAGAATTAGGTGAATTATGGGATGAAGCTCAATATGAAGATGAATATAATTTAGATAATTTCATCAAGACATTGAAGTAGGAGAGATAAGAATATGAGTTGTATAGTTGTACAGTAGAATAGAATAATAATGATAGTAGACGAGATAAAAGAAAAGCGATGGAGAAAATACATGGTACACCGAAGATCGAACATCCATATTTTGTTCTCTTATTCTTATTCCTATACCTCATCACCAACCTCTTCTCATTTTTCGCAGATTTTATTTTTATCTTATTTTATAGCATCTAGATATTCTTCAAGATATGGCTAAACCGAGTGTGCTAGAAGTATTAGAAAAAGATGCAGAACAGCTGTATCATTATCTTGTATCAGATGAAAAATCTTCAACTTTCAGAGAAGCTGAGATAATAAATGAGAAACAAAAACCACAAACTAAAAATTGGGTTCATTTTGTTGCTGGTGGAGTTGGTGGTATGACAGGTGCCATTTTAACTTGTCCTCTTGATGTGGTGAAAACAAGATTACAATCAGATGCATATACATCATTATATAACAAGAGTCCTAAATCCTCGAATTTCGTGATAAAAGCTGCACAACATTTTAAAGAAACAGGAACTGTTTTAAGTAATATTTATAGTAATGAAGGAGCCAGAGCTTTATTCAGAGGTTTGGGACCAAATTTAGTTGGGGTAATACCTGCCAGATCAATCAATTTCTTTACTTATGGAACCACAAAACAATTTTTATCCACTCAATTTAATAATGGGGATGAAGCATCATGGATTCATTTACTTTCTGGTATCAATGCAGGATTCGTAACATCAACAGCCACAAATCCAATTTGGCTTATCAAGACAAGATTACAACTCGACAAAAGTAAAGGAAAGCATTATAAGAATTCATGGGATTGTCTTAAATATATTGTTAAAACAGAAGGTGTTAAAAGTTTATACAAAGGGTTAACAGCTTCATATCTTGGAAGTGTTGAATCTACTTTACAATGGGTTTTATACGAACAAATGAAGAGTTTCATCAATAAGAGAGCTGTAAAAGATGAATCTCAAAAGACTACAAAAGATCAAATTCTTGAATGGTCTGCAAGATCTGGAGCTGCCGGAGCTGCCAAGTTTGTTGCATCATTAATTACATATCCACACGAAGTTGTAAGAACAAGATTAAGACAAGCACCTTTGGAAAGTACTGGTAAACCAAAATATAATGGATTAATCCAAACTTTCAGATTGGTAATTAAAGAAGAAGGTATCGCAAGTATGTATGGTGGGTTAACTCCTCACTTACTTAGAACCGTTCCAAATTCCATTGTTATGTTTGGAACTTGGGAAGTAGTCGTTAGGTTGTTATCATAGGAGTATGATTTTATAGAGTATAATGAGTGAGTACAAAATGACATGTAAATAGTATGTATTATGATAATGTACAAAGTATAACTAATCTATATTTTCTGCTTCTTAACATCATTTGATTCAATGCTGACTATATGTCTTCCAGTATTAAATACTTTTTTATAAAATTTAGGTGGTTCACCTTCAGGAGGTTTTATTCCAAGTTGTTCTATCCTTGGATCAATATCATTTTCTTTGGATTTTAGATGTTTTGGTAAGGGAAGGGTTTGATTTATATGATCTTTCGGTACCTTACCAAGCGGATTAAGTTCTGGATTGAAATACACTGATTTCAGTCCCCACAATTTCTTACTTAGATAGTCTTTTTGTTGTTGGGATTTTTCAACAGTCTTTAGAAAAGGTTCAACTTTCTCTTTATGTAGTTGATGCTTTAGTATGAAAGCCCAATCAGATTCTAAACCTTTTTCATATTTTAAATCTTTTGGAGTCTTATCAGATTTATTTTTCACAGCTTGTAATTTTTTGTATATTGGGATAGGATCAACATTTTTTAATTTTTCAAATTGATGGTTATACTTCTGTTTATTTTGAGTCTTTGCTTGTCGTTTACTTTCTTCTTTACGTAATTCAGATGCCAAACTATAGTTCTTCCTAATCATTATTAAATACCGTTTCGCACCAAATTAATTTTCTTTAATGGATACTCTTGAATCACTTAGAAATCGTCTTAACCAAGTTCATATCTCACTTCGAAGGTTAAGTGATCAAATAAACCACTATAATAGATTCCAAGGAAGGTCAAAACTTCCAGCATATGGTCAATTTCAAAATCAATTCCATGTTTTAATCACACAACTTCATTCTATTACGAGTATTCTTGAAAATGATCAAGAAGTTTTAAATAATTCAAATGCATACCCATTACCTTCATTCCCAACATCTCAACATGAAGGTTTAGCTACTACCCTTTTACGTAAGAAACCACTTCCAGAAGTCGAGGAATGGATAGAAGAAGCTCTTGAAAAGAGTAAATCTCTCAATATAGATAGTCAAAAAGATGATGAATTTGCCCAATGGTGTTCAGCTAAAATTCAAGAATTACGTGAAGATTTCCAATTTTATGGGTTCTTATCTACAGAGGAACTTGAACATTTAGAAACTGAAGAAGGTAAAAAAGAAGCACAAGAAAAGAAAGATGCTGAAAGAGAAAAAGATGATATAGAATTAAGTGTTACAGCTGGGAAGAAAGCATTGAGTCCAAATCAAGTTTTAAAGTTTATGTGTCAAGGGAAATTAGATTCATAATTTATATATGATTTACACGATCTATTTATATTATATTAATCTTGACCATAAATACCTTCATAAAAGTATAAGATGGAGAATACTAAAAATGCAGCACCACCACCTAAAGTAACATTTCTCATTGAAATTTTCTTTGCTAATAATTTACCACCAAGACATGCAGCACCAGTACAAACACCATGACCTAAAATTGCACCAATTATAACATACCAATAATCACTACCAGCTGCTAAAGCAATTGTTGCAATTTGTGATCTATCACCCCATTCACCTAAAAATGTCATTACAAATACTTGAATAAATATTGGTGATAATACGAAACCTGCTAAATTATTAATTTCTTGTCCAAAAGTTTGGTACCATGGTTTATTATTAGATTTTGGACTAAATGATCCACCAGTTTCTATAGATTCCATATTTGAATTAATATCTTTTGCTCTGATTTCTTCTTCAACTTCTGCTAATTCTTCATCTACTCCAACATCTTTTGACATTTCTAATCCTTCTTTAATGAGCTTAAATCCGAATATAATAAATAAAACTGCTGCAGAAAGTTGGGTAACTCTTTTTGAAATTAATGAAGGTAAAACATGCCCTACGATTCCTGATAAAACTGTCATGACTGCTAATGAGGAAAATGCTGCTGCAAATACTACTATTCTACTATGTTTCATTGCCATCAATGCTGCAATTAAAAATGTCTTATCTCCAATTTCTGACACGATAATCATTGATACTGACATTATAAACGAGTCATAAGCTGAGTCAACTTGTTCTTCACTAACATCTTCAGATCGAGAGTTAGCAAGATGATGACCTAATGGAACCTTTGAACCACCTGGTGTTGGAAGGTTATCTTCATCTTCTAAAGCATGAACACCTAATTTGTTTGAGGCTTTACCATCATTAAGATCTATGTTGGTGAACTTAATATCAGCTGGATTTCCGTCAGCTTCAATGGCATTGTTCTCTGGAGACTCTACAAGAGCTGAGACCAAACTGATATATATAAACAGACAAGTGAGTACCTTTTTTAATTGCATAGGTGTTAGAGTTGTTGAATCGGTTGGAATTTTCAAGATGAGCGCGATTGAGATTCAAGTCCGAAGACTCATGCTTATATGCAGTCCACAAAGGGGTATAATTAAACCGATAAACGAAGGATAAAAGAGGTTAGGAAAGAAAATGAAGGAGGAGATTAATTTATATTGATGGGATTTAGTACCATCAAAGGTTGGAATACTGGGGCTCTTCAGATGTTGGGATATTGATACTTAAGGTTGGTGCCATACGGGGAGGGGCAGCCGCGATTACCTTTGACAGTATCAGTTAGAGCCAAGAAGTGACAGAAGAGGGCTGAGTTGAGCAAGATAGAGATTGGTTAGAGGATACTTGGCAAGTCAAAGAGCCACTTTGGTTGGTAAGGTTATGGAGATGACAGACATGTAGATATGGTAAGAGATATTGTGTTCGACACTACCATTAGATCTTACGAGTGAAACTCTAATTGTGTAGATATAGTAATATGGTAGATATAAATAGAACAGAAGAGAATACTACAGGTAATACGTATCTTTCTAACGTTAATTAAATACAATCATGAGTGTAATCTATGCAAGTTTAATGATGAGCAGCAGGTAAAGGATTATCAACAACTTTACCATCAAGAGTTTTACCAGATTTTACCCAACCACCATAATTTACATCAGGATGATGTTTATGGAATTCATTAATTCTATCAACCATTACAGGTCTAAAAGATTTGATTAAACCTTGAACGGGCCAAGCAGCAGCATCACCTAAAGCACAAATAGTATGACCTTCAATTTCTTTTGTTAATTCATAAATCATATCAATTTCTCTTTCTTTTGCTTGACCAGTAACAAATCTATCCATCATTCTATTTAACCAAGTTGTACCTTCACGACATGGAGTACATTGACCACAAGATTCATGTTTATAGAAAGCAGAAAATCTTTGAATGGCTCTAATAATATCAGTTTGTTTGTTTAAAACAATAACAGCAGCAGTACCTAAACCAGATCCAACATCTCTTAAAGCATCATAATCCATTAATACATTATCACATGTATCTTTTGGCATAATTGGAACTGATGAACCACCTGGAATAACACCTAATAAATTATCCCAACCACCTTTAATACCACCACAGTGTTTTTCTAATAATTCTTTTAATGAAATTGACATTTCTTCTTCAACAGTACATGGTTCATTAACATGACCAGAAATACAAAATAATTTTGTACCAGCATTTCTTTCTCTACCAAATGAAGCAAACCAATCACCACCTCTTCTTAAAATTGTTGGTGCAACTGAAACAGTTTCAACATTTGCAACAGTAGTTGGTCTACCGAATAAACCAACACCGGCTGGGAAAGGAGGTTTTAATCTTGGTTTACCAGCTTTACCTTCAATTGATTCAATTAATGCAGTTTCTTCACCACAAATATATGCTCCCATACCTCTATGAATATAAACATCAAATGGATAACCTGAACCACAAGCATCTTTACCTAAATATCCGGCAGCATATGCTTCATTGATTGCTTCTTGTAAAATATTTGCTTCATTATAAAATTCTCCTCTAATATAAATATATGCAGCTGTAGCATTCATACCTCTACCAGCAACTAAACATCCTTCAACTAATTTATGAGGATCTTTTCTAATGATTTCTCTATCTTTACAAGTACCTGGTTCACCTTCATCGGCATTAACAACAAGATATCTTGGTCCAGGATTTTTATCCCAACCTGGTGGATTCATAAATGACCATTTTAATCCTGATGGGAATCCTGCTCCTCCTCTACCTCTTAATCCAGATTTCTTCATCTCATCAATAATCCATTTATCTCCTTTAAGAATGATTTCTTTGGTCTTATACCAATCTCCCATCTTTTCTGCACTTTTTAAATCATGTCCATATTTACCATAAACATTTTGGAAAATTCTATCTTGATCTTTTAATCCTCCATGTATTCTATTTGGGTTGGCTGATGCATCCGCAATAGTGGCTAATGAACGTACTTTAAGTAATTGATTATTTATACTTATCTTACGAAGCATTTCGGTGTTGTTAAAGTAGATTTTTTTCTCATTGGTAATTAGATTTGCACTTTTCTCATTGGAGGAAGGGGTAGTGGACGAACCAAGTTTTCGGAGACGAATTAAATATTTAGAATTTCAATAGGTATATTGAATAGGGTATAAGATATACAATGTATATATCTTATTAACTCCTCTCCTTTATCTAATTCCCTATTCTTCATTTCTTTCTTCTTTCCATGATTGGTTATTTTTCTCGTGCGCTTACCAATGCCTGCGTAAGCATATTGCTGCAAAATATATGTTATCAATTATTCCTTCAACATGTTAATTGTATTGTTTATATTATTAGTTAAAATCTATGCAGATGTTGCAATAATGACCCCAGTAAAGAATGGGACTTACTCTCCTGAAAATGGTGAAGTCATATTGGAAGTTGTCTGGGTAGAAGATAATTCTATTCCGTTAATCAGTGACATTGATTATATAGCACTTAGTCTTTGTACTGGACCCAATGAAAATATTACTCTTATTGAAACCCTTGATAAAAAAGTATTACCAAGTAAAGTTCATACAACTGGAAAAGGTCCTTTAAAAGAATATTATCATAACATAAGTATTCCAGAAGATTTAACAGATGATGGAATTTATTATCTTCAAGTTGTTTCAGCTTTTAAAAAAGCAAGTCAAATTACTATTCATTATACTCAAAGATTTAATCTTAAAGGAATGTCATCAAATAGTGAAAGTATTATTGATCATGGAACTTTAGCTCAACCACCATTTGTTGAAACAAAAGAGGCCGGTCACCTGACTTCCACCACATCAAATTTTGATCTGTTATATACAATTCCTTATCTGCTTCAAAGTGGTGATGTTAGATATGCACCAATGCAACCAAAAGTTGAAAATAATTGGAAGTTTAAAAGATGGCATCAAAAGTATTTTCAAAAAACTAACCTGCCATATAAAACGTACGGCTCACACCCGATCGTAGAATATACAATTACTCAACCTCCAAGTTATACTTATATTTCTTCTTCAAATACTGAAGCTGGGATAACACCTGATTCTAAACATTATGACCCAAAAATTAGAGTTCAATCCCCTTCTTTAAGAAGTCATACCCATAGTAGCTAGTTTTATACTTTATATAGAGTCAATAAGATCGCGATTTTTTTGCAGTAATGTTTAAAGCTATATTAGTAGCAGGATTCGCTGTATATTATTATTTCATATATACCACTATAGGAGAATGGAAGATTAATGATTCAATCCCTACAGTGTTATCGAAAAATTTCCCAAAACTTTCTTCAAATACCTATTTAAATTATAAAATGGGACACAAAGATCGTAATCAAATTGGAAAAGAAAATGCTACATTAGTTATGCTTGTAAGAAATGAAGAACTAGAGGGAGCTCTCAGTTCAATGAGATCTTTAGAAGATAGATTCAACAAAGATTATAAATATCCATGGGTCTTCCTTAATGATGTACCTTTCAAACAAAATTTTATAGAACAAACTACATTAATGGCAAGTGGTAAAACTTATTATGAACTTATACCCAGTGAAGATTGGGATACACCCGATTCAATAGATCATATAAAGTATGAAGAAAACCTTGAGAAATCTCATAATAATGGAGTAATTTATGGTGGTAGTAGATCATATAGAAATATGTGTAGATTTAATAGTGGATTTTTTTTCAGACAAAAAAAATTATTAGAATTTGATTGGTATTTTAGAGTTGAACCAGATGTTGAACATCTTTGTGACTTTCAATTTGATCCATTTCAATTTTTAAGAGAAAATAATAAAGTTTATGGATTCGTTACTGCTATTCATGAATATGAAAATACTATACCAACTCTTTGGCAAACAGTTGAAGGGTTTATGAAAGAAAATCCAGAACTTATTCACCCAAATAATTCCATTGATTTTATAACCACAAAAGAAACAGAACTCAATCATCATGTTCCAGTAATAAATTCAAGTACTGATTATAATCTTTGTCATTTTTGGTCAAATTTTGAAATTGCAAATTTAAATTTCTGGAGATCAGAGGCTTATTTGAAATACTTTGAATATTTAGATAAGTCAGGAGGGTTTTATTATGAGAGATGGGGGGATGCACCGGTTCATTCAATTGGATTGAACTTATTAGCAGATAAAAATTCAATTCATCATTTTGATGATTTAGGATATTATCATCCTCCATATATGGCATGCCCCACCTCACAAGATTTAAAGAGTCAAAAAAGATGTATATGTAAAACGAGCGGACTTGATGGAGAAGTAATAGAGAAACCTTACGATATACAAGTATATAGTTGTTTAAGTAGATGGTGGAGATATGGTTCAGGTAAAAAATTTATGAATGAAGTTGAGTATACTTTTAGATAGATAATGTACAATTCGCATCGCGATGGAGATGGGTAAAAAATTCTCATCTCTTCTCATAAATAATTAACATGGGTAAAAAAGGGACATTAAAGAATCAATTAGATTCTAAGAAATTATTAGATAATATAGAAAAATCAAGAAGTAAACCAACCAAGGTTGAAGATATTGAAAAATCAGAAGAAATCGTTGAAAAAATTCCTGTAAAATCAAAAAAATCTAAAGGTAAGAAATCTAATGATGATGAATATCAAAGTACTACATTGTCTAAAAAGGAACAAAGAATGTTAAAGAAGTTTGCTAAGAAGGAAGGTGCTTCTTTCATAGAAGATGAAGCTGAAGAGGACGAAGAAGAAGAGGAAGAAGAAGGCGATGAGGTCGATGAGGAAGAATCAGAAGAAGAAGTTGATCTTCAAAGATTAGCAGAAAGTGAAAGTGAAAGTGAAATTGAAGTTGAGGATGAAGATGAAGAAGAGGAGGAAGAAGAAGAAGAAGAAGAAGAGGAAGATGTCCCATTCTCAGATGTTGAAGTTGATTCAGACGCAGATGTCGTTCCTCACACTAAATTAACTATCAATAATACCGCAGCATTAAAAGAATCATTGGCTCGTATACAATTACCATGGGATAAACACAGCTTTGTTCAACATCAATCTGTCATTAGTGATGAAAAAACTGAAACCAGTATTAAAGATATTTATGATGATACTGAAAGAGAATTAGCATTTTATAAGCAAGGATTAGATGCTACTAAACAAGGTAGAGCTAATTTACTTAAATTAAAAGTACCATTCTCCAGACCAACTGATTATTTTGCAGAAATGGTTAAAAGTGATGAACATATGGATAAATTAAAGAACAAATTATTAACTGAAGCTGCAAATAAAAAGGCTAGTGAAGATGCTAAAAGACAAAGACAATTAAAGAAATTCGGTAAACAAGTTCAACATGAAACTTTACAAGAAAGAGCTAAACAAAAGAGAGATACATTAGAAAAAGTTAAATCTTTAAAAAAGAGAAAAGCTAATAACGAATTTGGAGATGATGATGAATTTCAAATTGCATTAGAAGAAGCTACAAGAGATGAAAGTAATGGTAGAAATGATAAGAGACACAAACCAAATGGTAAGAGATTAGCTAAGAATACTAAATATGGATATGGAGGTAAAAGAGCTGGTAGTAGAAGAAATGATGCTAAATCATCATCAGATGTTAGTGATTTTTCATCAAAGAAGATGAAGCAAAAAAGACCAGGTAAGAGTAAGAGAAGATAAGTAAATAGTACGATAATAAACGAGATAGGGAACAAATGTAGAAAAGAAATTGGGTCTCACACTACAAAATTTTTCACTTAGTCGACTCGACTCGTTGTCGCAAATCTATACGACATGTCCAGTAAAGAACAATTCATTAAAGTATTCGATGACTTAGTTGTCGAATTGAAACAAGTCCTCACCGACTACAAAATGCCAGCCGAAGCCATTAAATGGTACGAAGACTCTTTATACTACAATACCCCAGGTGGTAAACTTAATAGAGGATTATCAGTAGTTGATACTTATTTAATCTTAACCAATCAAAAAATTGAAGATTTAGATACTGAAACTTATAAAAAAGTTGCAATCTTAGGATGGTGTATTGAACTTCTTCAAGCCTTCTTTTTAGTTTCTGATGATATGATGGATCAATCAAAAACTAGAAGAGGTCAACCATGTTGGTATCTTAAAGAAGGTGTTAATAATATTGCAATTAATGATTCATTCATGCTTGAAGGAGCCATTTATGTTTTATTAAAGAAATATTTCAAATCAGAAAGTTACTATGTTGATTTATTAGAATTATTCCATGATGTCACATTTCAAACAGAATTAGGACAATTATTAGATTTAACAACAGCTGATGAAGAAATTGTTGATTTATCAAAATTCTCATTAGATAAACACAGTTTTATTGTTATTTTCAAAACTGCTTATTATTCATTTTATTTACCAGTTGCTTTATCAATGTTTGTTGCAGGTGTTAAAGATTCAAAAGATCTTAAACAAGCAGAAGATATTTTAATTCCATTAGGTGAATATTTCCAAATCCAAGATGATTATTTAGATTGTTTTGGTACACCAGAACAAATTGGTAAGATTGGTACTGATATTAAAGATAATAAATGTTCATGGGTTGTTAATCAAGCATTAAAATTATCAACACCAGAACAAAGAAAATTATTAGATGATAATTATGGTAGAAAAGATGATGAAAAGGAAGCTGTTTGTAAGAAATTATTCAATGATTTAGGTATTGAAAAAATCTATCAAGATTATGAAGAATCAGTTGTTGGAGATTTAAAGAAAAAGATTGAATCAATTGATGAATCAAGTGGATTAAAGAAGGAAGTTTTCTATTCATTTTTAAATAAGATTTATAAGAGAAGTAAGTAGATAATAGAGAGAAGAGAGAAGTGTCAGAGACTAGAGAAGTAGAGAGAAGTGGGGCAGAGACCAGAGAAGTAGAGAGAAGAAGTGAGACAGAGACTAGAGACTAGAGACTAGAGACTAGAGACTAGAGACTAGAGACTAGAGACTAGAGACAGAGACTAGAGACAGAGACTAGAGACAGAGACTAGAGACAGAGACTAGAGACAGAGACAGAGACAGAGACAGAGACTAGAGACAGAGACTAGAAACTAGAGACAGAGACTTAACCAGACGCTAGACCAGACACGAGACACCAGAGACTAGAGACTAGAGCAAATATCTAGTTCCTCGAGCCATCTATCCATAGGTCCATCACTCTTACTGTTCGTTCTTATATTATGCTAAACATTAACTCTTTCTAATTCTTCTCTACCAGCCTTGGTGTATAAGTATTCATTGTAATCTCTGGCTTGAGCCCAAATACTCCAAACAATTGAAAATGGAAGAATAACGAAAAGGGCTTGATTTTTAACTCTTCTGAAAACGTTAAAAACTGATCTATGTAAGTTACCCTTTAATGGTCTGGTAGCATATGGTGTGACGGTATATTGGTTGATATATTTTTGTTTTGGACCACCGATGGAACCCCACCATCCCATATAAGTCTTTGCTGCTGGTGCACCTGCCATTATTACTTAGTTGGTTGTTTGAGTAAAAATTAATTGAGGTGCACTTATTGGACGATGATGCGCGAGACAGAAAAAACGGATGAGACACTACCTCTCATCTCTTAGTGGATGAAAAAATATACGGAAAAGAGAATGGGTCAAATATAAAATATAGAGTAAGGGTTCTCTCATTGATTATTTCTTATTAAATTTACATATAGATATAATCTAGTTAGCTAATCTCTTTTGAGCAGATAATCTACCTTTTTGTCTAGTGTTTAATCTAACTTTTTTATCATCAGCAGCTTTTTGAATTTCTTCACCAGATTCAGTTAAGATTAATTCAATGTGACATGGAGAAGATTGGTATGGGTTTGATCTACCGTGAGCTCTGAAAGTTCTTCTTCTGAATGCTGGAGCTTTGTTAACTTGAATGTGAGAAATTTTTAAACTGGTAACATCTAAACCTTTAGTTTCAGCGTTAGCTTGAGCGTTTAATAATAAATCTTTGATAAAGTTAACGGATTTGGTTGGCCATCTAGCTTTAGTGACACCGAATTCTTTACCTTGAGCGGCTCTACCGATTGAAGAGTTGTATCTTCTGAATGGGATAGCTCTTTTATGATCTAAGACTTGGTCTAAGTATTTTTTAGCTTTTTCTAATTCCCAACCATTAATGGCTTGAGCAGTTTCTCTGGTGTTCTTGAATGAAACTCTCAAGTAAGCACCTCTAGCAGAAGCTGACTTAGCTGGATTAGTTGAGTGGTGTCCGTACCTAGCCATTTTAATTAAGTATGAAGTTATGAAAAAATTTGAAAATTTGAGATTGAGGTAATGTTTGTGAGTGTCCAATGCGAAAAAAAAAACCAAATTCGCAGTCACATACCTAACCCTAGAAGCTGATTCGCGTCATGTGACTGGGAAGTACACGACAAAGATAAGGAGATAACAAGTAGTTAAGTAGAGTTATGTAAATGAATAAACGGGGATAAATAAATGAATAGAAATATACTTAGGTAAGTAGGATTAAGAACATTAATAGAATTTTTAATAAATATACATTCCCCCCTAATTGGTTTGTAATTCGTAAACTATATTCAGGATGCAGATCACATGACTTACCAAGTAATTGTGTAAAACCATTAAAACCAATAATAAATGGGGAATTGATTGCTAGCAATAAATTTCGGTTAATTATTGGTTTAATACACTATGATTATGCAAGAAATGGTAAGCATCGGAAGTATTTTAAAAAAAGGGGTAAGAAAATAGAACAAAATAGAATTTACAACAGATGATAGTAAAGGAAAAGTATATATTTAGTAACTCTTAGTCTACAGATACCAATGTATATTTTGACATAAAAGAAAATCGGGTATTCTTCATCTAATAGATTAACTCGATTAGGCTAGAAATTAGATGGTATAATTTTTTGCACCATGCAGGAGTAGATAATTCGGGATACTAATGATCACGTACATAAAAGAATAAATTCCACAAGAAACTTACATTAAATAAGATTAGAAATGTCTAGAATATACCATAGTAAATGACGAATGAAATGCATGACAAGGATGCAAAGTTAGTTAAAAGTATTTGACACACACAGCCAAACCTTAATTAGGTAATACGAAAAAGGAAAGTAAAGAGGAAAGAGTATAAAGGGTAGACGATAGAGAGGATACAAAGAGGCTACCAAATCAGGGAGTTTCAGATACTTTATATTATATACATGAATGAAATACCCGTTGGAATTCGGGTTAGAAATTTTACAGTCCGAGTTAATTCAAGAATTCCCGATGAATTCTAATTTGGTTGAGATATAAATCTGGTTAGGTTGGCAATTCCCCTTAATTTTTTCTGAATTTAAAAGTGAATGTTTCAGTTTTTGGAAATTAAGCACCAGAGTATAATGGGATAGGAGAGGTGTACAACTAGAGATTCAGAGTAGAGGATATATGGTAGATGATACAAGGGATAACATAAGACACAGAGTGTGTACTGGCAAGAACTGGCCCGAACAGAAATGAGGTATACAACCGAATGTCCGAATGTTCACACCACATTCAGCATCAACACCCCCACCTTCATCTCCACCATCACCAACTCCAACACCAACACTAACACCAACACTTTCACCACCCCCATAAACACCCTTGGACCTTCCCTCCTTCACCCTATTGTCTTGTCTCGCAAAAGCGTGTGCATCTCATTCGCTATCATGAGTGCGACAAATTGAGGACAAAAACAACTCAAAGAAACAGGTGAAATACGGTTTTATAAAGCTAATAATCAATTAATTTTTACTTAAAACTACGGTATTTTTCCATCAAATTTATTAGTCTGTCAAGTCAATTAAATATCTTTGTTATTGTATTTTATTATTATATTTTTTTATTTCATTTTTCATCCCTTTTAATTTTCAAATTGTATTATAATGTCTGAATCTAATAAAAGTCCAATTTTAGATGATAATATGGATTTAGATAATCTAGGAAACGACTTCCTTAATGATGATATGGATTTAGACCATGGAATCGGTCAATCTATGGAGATTGATGATTTAGGGTTAAATGAAAAAGAAGATAATGGAGACCTTGGGTTAATTGGCGAGAGAGAAGATAGTATCGAGAAGGATATGAAGGTAGATGAACCAGTGGAGTCTTCTGAACCACAAACCAATGGTGATAAAGTTTTAGAGCCAGTAGAGCAAGAGAAGGAAGAACAGAAAGAGACAGCACCAGAACAAGCGGCCATAGAACAAGAAACAGACACCAAAGTACCAGAACAAGAACCTACTGTATCAGAACAAGAACCTGTACCAGAACAAGAACCTGTTCCAGAACAAGCTCCTGTACCAGAACAGGAAGCTCCTGTGTCAGAACAGGAAGCTCCTGTGTCAGAGGCAGCACCGGAACAAGAACCCAGTGCTGTACCAGAACAAGAACCTACTTCCGCAGTACCAGAACCAGAAACCACCATCCCTGAACCTGCAGTACCAGAACAAGAAACCAAACTGGTACCTGAACCTGCACCAGAACCAGAAACTAAAACTGTCCCTGAACCTACAGTACCTGAATCAACAGCCCCTGCACCTGCACCTGCACCAGTCTCTGAACCAACCCCTTCAACCAACCAATCTCTTCCTCCCCAAGTCAAAGAAGAAAAACCAACCGAATCTGAACCTCAACCAAAATCTGTAACGATAGAAGAGCCACCAAAAGAACAAGAACCAGAATATGAACCAGAAATTGATGAAATCAAAGCAAGATCTCTTCGTCAAACCCACACCATAATTCTCCCGTCTTATGCCTCTTGGTTCAATATGAAAAAAATTCATTCAATTGAAAAAAAATCCTTACCAGAATTTTTCGAAATAAATCATCCATCAAAATCTTCTAAAATATATCTTTCATATAGAAACTTTATGATCAATGCATATAGATTAAATCCCAATGAGTATTTAACCTTAACTTCATGTCGAAGAAATTTAGTTGGTGATGTTGGTACCTTGATGAGAGTATTTAAATTTCTTAATAAATGGGGGTTAATAAATTATCAAGTAAACCCATCATTTAAACCAGGATATAATCTTGAAAAGTTAAGTAATGGGAACGTTGCACCATTACCATATTCTGGAGATTATAAGGTTAGTTATGATTCTCCAAGAGGATTATTCCCATTTGAAAGTTTTAAATTAAATTCTGAAATTAATGTTCAAAAATTAAAGGAATTAGTAAGGGGAGAACCAACAGGAACAACAACAGGAACTAAAAGAAAAGCAGAAGATTCTACCAAAGAATCTAAAAAACAAAAAGATTCATGGACAGAAACAGAAACAAATAAACTTATTAATTCAGTTAAAAATCATAAAAATGATTGGTATAAGATTGCTAAAGAAGTTGAAACCAGAACCCCTCAAGAATGTATAATGAAATTTCTTAAACTTCCAATAGAAGATAACTATAATGAATTATCAGAAACAGATTTAAATTTACTTAAATATTCATCTAATTTTCCTGCTAGTTCTACTGATAATCCAGTGATTAATAATCTTATATTTATGACGCAATTAGTTGATAGTGATGTTGCTAAAGCAGCTAGTGAATCAGCTACCAAAGTAATGAATGAAAAGATTTTAGAAAAAATTGAACAACTGGAAGATAAAGAATCATCAGTTAAAGATGTGAATTCAACAGTTTTTGGAATTGTTGGAGCTAAATCACATTTATTCCATACATTTGAAGAAAGAGAACTTAATAAATTAACCACAACTTTATTAAATCAAGAAATGAATAAAATTAATTTAAAATTAGAACGAGTTAATAAACTTGAAAAAATTTATGAAACTCAACAAAAATTATTATTACAACAACAAGAACAAATGTTTCTTGATAGATTAAATCTTACGAATTCTACAATTGATATAACCAAGAAATTGAATAAATTAATTTCAAATATAGAAGATGAAAATAAATCAAGTGAATTAATAAATGGTATTAATGAGATTAAATCATTAATATTTAAACCACTTAAATCTTCATTGATTGAAGAGACTAATGATATTAAACCAACTGAAGAAGAGAGTGAGAATGTTAATAATTTGAAGCCATTATCATTACAATCTCCACAAACGTTTAAGTTATGGGTTCCATAGATAATAAATAAGAGTAGAAGGGAGTGAGCGAGAGAGACTAGTGTATAGAAATGAGCGAGAGAGACCAGAAGAAATGATAGAGCGAGACTAGGAAGCAAAGTTTCTAGACAGTGACATAAAGGCTGATGCTGAAGTGAGGCTGGTAAAAGCTGACGTAGGCTGGTGTAAGGTTGTAGAGGCTGTAGAAGCTGTAGAGGCTGTAGAGGCTGTAGAAGCTGTAGAAGCTGTAGAGGCTGTAATCTATACTGACCGAACCATACTTATCTTACATGGCTTAAAATATAGTTTACCCCGTATACTTCTCTTATTCTTCCCTCTCCCCCTTACTCCTATTCCCCGTGTTCCCGTATACTTTAACCTTACATTCCAGTCTTACAGCACCACCTCTCTTATTAATATATTTTTTAGCAATTATCTCACCAAGATTCCAGTTGCGAAAAATATAAATCTGATGCTTCGGACATTAAAAAGTTGCTATAATGGGAAACCGATGGTCTTTGGTGATGTCAATATTTTTACAGAAAAAGAAATAATTCAGACACGGACATCTTTTAGATCTTAAACTAGTGTGACGTTACGATTATGTACAGTATTTTTAATGACTTAATTGTATTATTCAGGAATAAGTAAATGAAGTCATTGTTAACGTTATGATTTAACGAATATAAGTGAAATTATTAGTACCACTGGAGTCGGTTAATTGAGAAGGTACTCGTGTATGTACAGTGTTCGTAGATAGAAGTGTAGGTGAGGGACGAGGAGAGATGGATGAATGGAGGGATAATAAAGAAGGAGAAGGAGAAGGAGAAGGAGAAGGAAGGACGAGGAGAAGGAAGGATAAGGAGAAGGAAGGATAAGGAGAAGGAAGGATAAGGAGAAGAACAAGGGGTGAACAAGGAGAGGCGAAGAATAAGGGGTAGACCAAGGAGTAGAAGGAGAAGAAAGAAGGAAGAGAGAGAATAGATCTAGAGTTCTTATAGCAAGTATCGCATATAGCAATCAGATTTCATAGAATAAATAATATGGTCTGGACCATTAATTGCTTCTACGTATAATTACTTAATCCATTTTTAAAAGGTTTTAACTGGTTTTCGCAACCTGCATAAAGCCAATGAAAATCGCAAGGTTTGCAACTATTATGCTTGCTACCGACATATAAGCATTTATAAAAGTTTGATTATTTCACCATTTTAAACTAATGAAATGCTAAATAATTATACTAATAAATTAACTGAATTTAATACTAAAAGAAGACCAGAAAAGAGAGAAATCAGTTCATTTCCAAGAGACCAAAGAGATATGAGTGAAATGCAAAAAGAAATTGACGTCAATGAAATGAAAAATTATCAATTTCATGATGAAGATTTGAGATTTAAACGTCGAATTAAATATAAAAATCCAAAGATTAAAGAAAATGGTCATCAATCTGATCCAGGTCAAAAGTTCCCTAATGTATCAGATTTTGATTCAGATTCAGATTCAGATATAAGGAAAACTCCCAGAAGTGTAAGCTTATCAAATGAAACTACAACTCCATTATTTATGAGAAATCTTATACCACACGATATTGAAAATCAAATGATACCAATCATACTTAGTATTGAAGATACTCATTTTGTATTATCCCAACCTGAAGATAAAAAATCTGAAATGAGGTTTAGAGAATGGGATCATTTATTGGCATTGTTTGATAATGAAAAAATTCTTTCTTGTACAATTGCTGAATTGTTTGAAATTGTTCGAACTGATGATGATTTAGTTGAGATTCATAATTATACTGAAATTGATGAATTGGTACTTAAGATTCCTGAACTTGATAATATTCAAATTTCTGAAGATAATATTTATGCTAGAAGTATACTTATAAATGATTTTACCAAGATGTTTAATGCCTTGACTTATAAAACCAGTGATGCTCATCAGCATTTGAAACAAGATTATATATCTTTTAAAATCGAAGTTCAACCAAGATTTATAACTGATTTTAATGCCCTTAATGATTTAATTAGAAGTGGTCGTGGATTAGAGGAAGTGATTGGTGGTGCAAGAAAACGTACGATTGATGATAATGATGGTAGTAATGTAAATACCAAAAGGAAAAAATAGATAGATGTATATTAGTTAATTAATTCCTAAACTCTTTAATTTTTCATATAATTCATGATCTATATATTTTTGTAAACTTGGTTCTCCTGTTAATCCTTTTCTTGTTCTTGTTTTAATCATAAAATCTCTAGAAATTGATTCTTTTGGTACTGGTTTTAAATCTGGTAAATAAACATTTTTATCAAGTGGATCTCCTGGACAAATTTTATATTTATCAAATTTTAAATAAACCATAGCTTGTCCTTGAGTTTGAAGTCTTATATCTGTTTCTAATCCAATAGATTCAATAACAGGGATTTTACCTTTTATAGAAAATAAATGAGTTCCAGGTATTGGTTCATTTGTAAAAATTGTACCTCTTCTTGATTCAATTAATTTATCAATTGCTTTATTTGCTCTAAATGTTGATATTATAAAAACTTGATATATTGGTTCCATTATTCTAGGCAGTCCAGTTAAAAACCCTGTATAACAACCTCTTCTAACTAATGGAATGATTTGGGCATTATTAATTTCTCCATTAACTTTTACATCTAATATCTTAAATTTAGTATTTCTAATTGATTCTTCACAAAGAGGTCCTTCATTACATGCCCATTCAAATCCTGATATAATTCCATCTTTCATTAATTCAACAGTTTGTTTATCAGTTTCTGAAAGGGTATCATTTATAAGTAAATTTGGTTGTAATAAATCAATTGGTCCAAATCCCCAAATAGATCTTGATTCTAATGAATCAACTTTATATTCTGTTCTTAATAATTTCGAAAGAGGCTTTATTGGTAAAGATAAATCGATTTTCTTCTTTTCAATACCTTTAGCAAGTTTTTCATTTTCATTTGGTTCTGCAATTATTGAAATTGATACATCACCAATTTTTGATGTAATTTTAGTAATTGATGTTTGAGTAACAGTTTCACTATATTTAACCATTGGATCACTTACTTTGATCTCTAATTCATTTTCAAAGAAATTCCTAACATCATGTAATATACAATCAAGCATAATCTCTCCTGTACCGAAAATAACATGGTCTCCATTACCTTCAACTTTTATAACACTCGATAAATATCCTTTATTAACTTTCTTTAGACTATCAATAAGTCTTGGAAGTTGTGAAGGATTCTTTGGTTCAACTGCTACTTTGAAGACGGATTCTTTAGTAAAATCTATAAATTGAGTTTGTTTGATAATTTGTGGATCAATTCTATCATCAAGAATTATACCTTGATTTGAAAGATTGGATTCAAGTCCTTTAACAAGTACAATGAATCCTTCACTGGCTTCTGTGATGGGTACTTGATATCTACCACCTGATATAAATATTTCATCAATAGTTAATTTCAGTACTTCTTCAGATTCTGGAAAGTCATCTCCAACAAGTATAATTTTACTTCCTTTTTTAAGCGTACCTTGATGAATTCTAATAAGAGAATAGAAGAAAGTCCCATCTGAAGATTCAATAAGTTTAACAATTTGTCCAATAAGTTTATCACTAGACACAGGTTCATGAAAATCAATAGGAAGTGGTTTTTTAATTAGAGGTGATGATAAATGTTTTATCATATCAACAAACCCATTTATAGGGAAAATGGATTTGAAGATTTGTGGTAATACTACTTGAGATTCTTTTGAAAGGTCTTTCTTTGTAAACAGAAGACCAAAGTTCTTATATAATAAAGAAGCTAAAGTATCGGATTTATCTCTTGTTAAGGTATGTGTAACAATCTTATAAATTGGTTCTAGAATGAAATGGATAAACGTTCTTGGGAACTTGCCATTAGAATTCTTTACAATCTTATTAGTTTCTATATCAATAAAATAATTACCCCATAATTTTTTTTCAAGTCCTTCCATTGAATAAAGTTGACTAAAGCTTTCAAGACTGAAAAGAAACTTCAAAGAACATGAAGAAAACATAACATTTTTTAAAGGAGAAAGAATCTGATTACTACCAATACTCTTAAGATACTTATTAATATCATTTATCATATATGATAATTTATTATAACAATCAATAACAGGTAATCTAAGATCTAAGATCAATCTATCAAGCTTATTTATAACAAGAGACACAGCAAGGTTTCTTTCAACGGCTTCATCAAGTAAAAACTTATCTTTAAAAGTCATACCTTCAACTGCATCAATCACAAGAACAACCCCATCACAAGCATTCAATCCAGCAATGGTTTCATCCATGAAATTTATATGACCAGGAGTATCTAATAAATTCACCATATATGATTTATCATTAGAATCAGGTAATAAGAGTGAGATTGGACTTGTTTTAATTGACATACCTCTTTTAATTTCAAGGATATGATTGTCAGTATATTTTGAAGAATCTGAATTATGAGTTTCATTAACAAGTAGATCAATAAGTGAAGTCTTACCTGAATGAAGGTTACCTACAATTGCAACATTTCGTATTCTTTCTGGTACTTTATAACCAGTATTTACCATATAATCAATTGAATAATTTATATGGTCAAGATTATGTGTTGATATTTCGATTTTCCCCTCTCTTTGAATGCTTGGGGTGATGACAGGTTCATTAAGTGATTCTGAAGGAGTTGATATTATAGTTTGGACATTTGGACCAAATCTTTGTGATAAACTAGTACCAACAGTATCTTGATGAGGTACTAATTGTTGATTATTTTCATCATCAGATTCATAATCATTTTCATCTTGAGAGATGTCACTCAAGTCTTGATGAATAGGGTCATTTGAATGGGAGGAATCAGAATCAGAATCCGATCCTGAACCTATACGATTTCCGAATTCATCGTACATATCATTATCCATGGTGATGAGCGAATGCGAGACACACACAGAGAAACATAGACAGATACGCAAGCCTTTATTCTAAATCTACACTACAGCCCTATATACATTATGATAACGTTTGATACTTTCTTAACTCATTCAATAAATTTTGTAATTGAGAATCTGTTACTTTATTTGATAAACTTGGAATTAAAGATTTTGCTTCTTCAGCATCATCACATTCTAAATTTCCAAGTTGAGCTAATTCAAATGGATGTAAAGGTTCATTAGCAGAAGCACTAAAATCACTTAATAATTTTTCAACAGTTTCAGTTGATGAAGAATTTTTAAATCTTGAAAATGTTGCTAAATAATTCAAAGTTTTTTGAATAATTTCACTTGAATTTGGACCTGCTAAATCCAAATTTGATATTTCGTCTTCCTTTTCGTTTTCTTCATTATCATCATCAAAGTCTATTGGTTTACCTTTATTTTTTCTTTCTTTTAAAGCAGCTCTAATTAATAATCTTGCTTCTGCAGTATTTAAGGCTATTAATTGTTCTGTTTCACCTGAATTTGTTATTTGATGTAATTGAAACTCTTGTCCAAGTTTAAGGGTAGCGGAGTTTTCATCTTCATCTACTTGACTTGTTGGTTTTCTTCTTCTGACACCAAAGGCACTTGTACTAACATTCATCGACGGTGAGTGAGATTTGAGAAACAAGAAGAGTGAACCAGAGCGAAGAGTGAACCAGAGCGAAGCGATGGTGAACGAAGGATTGAGAAAGAAGAAAGGATCAAGAAAGGATTGAGATTTATACCCTCTAAGAGAGAGGGGGAGTACAGTATTTTAGAGTAGAGTCAGTAGAGTAGAGTCAGTAGAGTAGTCAGTGAGTAGTCAGTAGAGTAGAGTCAGTAGAGTCAGTAGAGTCAGTAGATTCTTGTAGAGTCAGTAGAGTAGTCAGTAGAGTAGTCAGTGAGTAGTCAGTAGAGTCTTATAGAGTCTTGTAGAGTCTTGTAGAGTCTTGTAGAGTCTTGTAGAGTCTTGTAGAGTCTTATACAGTCTTGTACAGTCTTTACAGTCAGTCCATTTTTCTTTTCTCCTCATTATGCTACATGCTATGCTTCATTATATTGAAGCTTATCTTTCCTTGGTCGACTCACCCCATCCATATTCCGTATAAATGGATGCTTTAAAGCTTCTTGTGGAGTTAATCTCTCTAATGGATTAATATTCAACACCTTTGTCAAAAAATCAACCAATAATAATCTTTCTTCACACTCTTTTTCAACCATTGTATTCGTCATCTTTTTTGATGGTAATTTATAATGCATTATAACATCTTTTAATAATTTATGTTTAAAATAATTTTTATTTTTTTGTTCTTTTTTATGTTTATCATCTTTATTATTTTTTGATAAGAAATCAAGATATTCATCATAAGTTTTAATTTGATAAATTGGTTTACCATGAGGTTGATCAATTTTATTAAAGAAATTTAAAGAACTTTTACCAACTTCAATCATATGACGTGGAGGAGGTCCTAACATATCAACAATTTTCCAAATTTGATTATATTCTGAAGTACCAGGAAATAATGGTAAACCTAAAAATAATTCTCCAACAATACATCCTAAAGACCACATATCAATTGATTCTGTATATGGTAAACCAAGTATAACTTCTGGACTTCTATAAAATCTTGATTGAACATATGTATAAATAGTTTCTCTAATAAAACATGCACTACCAAAATCAATTACTTTAATATCAGGTTTATCAGGTTGACGTAATAAAATATTTTCAGGTTTTAAATCACAATGAATCATTTGGAAACTTTTTAATTGAGCAGTTGATTCAAGTAATTGTTTTGTTAAGATTTTAACAAGTTTCATATTTAATCCTTGAAATTGATTTTGTTTAATAAGTTCATATAAATTCGATGCTAATAATTCAAATACAAGACACAAATGTTCTTTATGCATAAAAGTATCAAGTAATTTAATAAAATGATTTTCATCACCATTTTTATTAAGAAATTCTAATAATTTAACTTCAGTTAAACTTTGATTCATATAAGCAGGTTTTGATTTAATTACTTTAACAGCACAAACTGATTGATTTGAAAGATTTTGACATTTTACAACTTGTCCAAAAGTTCCAGATCCAAGTAAATCTAATACAATATATTTTCTACCTTCTTCTGTACCAAGTATATCATTAACATAAAGAATATAATCACTATCTTCATTATCAAATCCGTTATTATATTTAGCTTCACTTGGTTTGGTTAAAACTCTTTTTGGATTGGTGGATCTTGAATATTGAAATTTCTTTGGTTGACAAATACTATAACTTTCAGTTATATAAATACTTAATGCATTAACTGGGGAGATATGTATAGAGTTAACAGAGCACCTTCTATACTTTGGTTGTTGATGGACTTTGGGTTTCAAATCCAACTTGTTATAAACCTTATTGAGTCTTGGTGCTGGTTTCCTTTTAGTAGTAAATTTTTGACTTTCTAAAGATTGTTGATATTGATTATATTGAACAATTGATTGGGATCTACCAAACCTCATATTACCCCCATAATATGCTCCAATTCTTTGATCATATTGTTGGGGATTAAAAGCAACAGATCCTCTACGATTATTCATATTCATTGGAATATATTGTTGATTCATTGGAATATTTGGTACTTGAATTGTTGGATCATTTATATTAATGTTATCAACAGCCGCTGACATTCTTCTTTCTGGTCCAATACTAACATCTTGATTAGTATAATATTGATTAAATGGATTATCTGCTCTTGTTGGTGGATGAATGAAATTCGGGGTTGGTTGTTGACCTGTTTCATAAGTTGTTGGTAATTGATTTGCAAATGAAAGTCTTTTCTGTTGCTGTTGTTGTTGTAAAAGTGGGATTTGATGGTTTTTAGTTGGACTTTGATTCCCATTATTTGGTGATGAAAGTGATGGTGATTGATTTGAATAATACCATGGATTTCTAAATCCTGGAATTTGATTATTCATATTTTGATTGGGTGGAAATGTTTCATGGGTTGGACTAGTTTGATTATATGAAATTGGTGGTAGGTTCCAATTCCCTCCAACCGATGAATGTCTAGCGTATTGGTTTTTATGGTTGTAGGATGACATGGACTGGTTGGGGTATCCTCAATGAATGCGAACTAGTCCCCACACCGTCGACTCTCACTACTAATCAGTCCTACTAATCTGCCCTACTAATCTGCCCTACTAATCTGTCCCGCTCCTCTCCCTTTCCTACACTCTCTTTTCTACTATCTATTATGTACAAGATCTATACAACATCATTATTCATTATTAAGCTGCTAATGGTTGCTCTTCTGGATAAACTGGAGCAATGGTTGGTTGAGCAGTAAATCTTTGCATCATCATACCAACACCTTCAAAAACTCCTAATAAACATGCACATGTAATTGCAGAATTTCTTGTATGTCTCCAACCACCTCTAATTGCTAATGCTCCACCTGTGAAAAATCCTGCAATAACTGCATTCCATGCATCTTCTCTTCTTCTAACTGCTTTAACTGAACAATCGAATGTTGAAAATAATCCACCCCAAACTCCAAAATTTCCTCCAACAACTGGAGCTCTAGCTTTAATGGCTGAAATAGTTCCGTATCCTCTTTCTCCGTATGGGGAATTACGGAATCCTTTGATCCCATGCCAAACACATCCACCAATCAGTCCCATGGCAAAGGCTCCTCCAAAATCACTTAATATAACAACTGGACATGGATCTCTTGTATGATCTGCTGACATCTTTGTTCTTTTTCGGTTTTATAACGCTTCGAAAATTAAAAATTTTCAGTAGTGCGAGAGGTCGTGGAATGTGGAATTTATCAATGTCTATTGAATCTATATCTATAATATTTACATAAATCATTAAGTTGGAGTAATCTCCTTCTTTGTTTTTGGTGATGCCTCTGGAATAGGAGCCTCATATTTATTTGCCTCTTCAAATGTAACTTCATCATCTATTACAAATGCATCTACATTTCTACCTCTTTCAAGATTATATAATTCAAAATAATCTGTATCAACTTGTGGACCTTCAAATGTCTTTTGTCCATATAATTTATAACCAATGGTTGCAAATAAAAGAAACCCTACCGTCACTACACTTGCATAATTCATTTTTGATAAGGTTAAACCTTTTATAACTGGTGGCATTGACATAATTAAACATACTAATATTACCCAAAAACATGATAATAAATTTATTATATAACCAATTTTTTTAATTCTAAATGCACCACCTTTAACCTTTTGACGTTTATTCAAAATTAAACAAATGATTGGTACCCCATTTGAAAGAGTTAAAGTCATTACACAAGAACCCATAAAAGAATTAAAAGCAGATTCTGAAATTACTGCAATTCCAGGTAATATAGCAGCAACTCCAAGAGATAAATAAATGGCATTTTTTGGAACAATATCTTCTTCAACAGAATCAACAGATGTCCATTTATCTTTATAAGGTAATCCACCATCACGAGCAAATGCATAAGTTGTTCTTGAAGCAGTTGTAATTGATCCAATTGCTTGAAATAAAACCGTACCAATTAAAAGCATTACAAGAAGAAATGATACAATATAAGATTCTATAGAAAATTTAAAAATTAAATCAATTGGCATAATTTCTGGAGTATCATCAAGTAAAAGTTTAAGTTCAGGTAAAATAGTTAATAAAGGAATTATAAATATCAATCCATTAATAAACGTAATTCCAATTGAACTAATTACCCCCTTTGGCATATTTCTTTCAGGATTTTTAACTTCATCAGTCATTGAAAAAATCATTCCATATCCATTTATAGTATAAGCACTACCTGCCATTCCAACAATAAATGCTAAACCATCAGGCCAACCACTTCTTGAATTATCAAAATTCGTTAAAATTTCTTTAGCTGAATGGGTCTTTTTAGCGAAAAAAATCAATAAGAAATCAATTAATAAAATCGTACCAATTGACCAAATAATACATGCTCTATTAATTTTTTCAAGATATTTAGGGAATTTATAATTTATAAATCCTGCAAATATAAGAATAATGTAATACACCAATAGAACCAATAAGATATCTTCTTTATAATAAGAATTTTTTAAACCAAAAATTGATAAAATAAATTGAGAACCAGAAAATGAAATAGATACTATATACATCCAAGATCCTATTAATAATAACCAACCAGTAAACCATGAACTCAATAGAGAATATTTTTTATTACTTAATAATGCACTAAAATGATAAACACCTCCAGAAGTTGGATATTTAGAGATGATTTCTGAAAGACTTAAAATCACTAAACATGAGAAAAATGATACAACTAACCATCCATATAACATCGTGACATTCCCACCGTCAACAAGACTTATCCATAGAGTTGAAGACATCCCAAATGGTACCCCCATGATTGAAAAACTAAGACCAATAATTGATTTAACTGTTAATTTTCTATCAAGAACTTGCTTATATTTAAAATGTTCAATTTCTTCAACTTCATCTTCATCATCAGAATCTAAAATTGATTTAATAATTCTACCAGGGGCAATTGCACCCGTTGGTAAATATGAAGCATATGAAGGTTGTGGAGGTGATAGGGGATTACTAGGCCCTTGTCCTTGTTCATTCATTAGGAGACTGCGCGAAGAATCTAATCATGACTAAAATTAGATTTACAAGAAGAAGAGTACCTACTTCATGTTCAAGTTGTAGGAAGAAGAAGAGACAGTGTGATAAACAGAAGCCTTTTTGTGGTAGATGTGTTAGAGATGGGTTAACTGATGTTTGTTTTTATGAAGTTAGTAAACCTGAAAATGTCCCAATACCTTATCAAGCCCCACTCTCACTTGGGGTTGTTCATGCTCCTACAGAATTTGAACTCTTAAAGACTAGAATTCAAGAACTAGAAAATGTTCTAGAAAAAAACGCTACCCAATCTTCAAATCTGCCAAATCTATTCAGTTCTCCAGAAAATCATGTATCAGGAGATTCTACACCTCCAACCAATCCACCATTTCAATCATATTCAACCGATTCTAAATTTAATGGATACCTCTCAATAAGTTCAGTTATAAGTTACCATCAACCAACTAGTCATTTTGCTTTAGGTCAAGAAGATCCAGATATTGCAGAATTAGTACCAAGTATTATTGAAGGTATAATGAAACAACTGCCTGGATGTTATAATGTACCTGATGTTTCAAATGCTAATGATGTCAAAGACGTTGGGAAATTACCTAAAATAAGTGATATCCAATTCATTTTATCATTTTTTTTCAAAGTAACATCATCATTTTTGGTATTTTTCGATACTCAAAGGTTTCTTAATAACATACATCTTATTTTAGAAGATAAAGGATCTTATAGTGTTATTAAATTAGGTATGATAGATCAAAGTTCGAGCTTTGCATCATTATTAATTTTACTCAAATTCGCCAATATGATCTTATCAAATCATCCCCAATTTAAACATTTAATTAAGAACTTGGGGATAAACGATAGTTATATAGATGTAGCCACGGCGTTATTGTTAGCACCAAGATCTTTTAAATTCATTTCTATTGATAAAATGCAGGCATTATTATTACTTAGAGTATATAAAATTTATGGAGCTGAAGAAGATGAAAGTTCTTCAGCTATTGGAATGATCAATGGATTGTTATTACAAACAGCCAGGTATTTTGGATTGAACCAATCTTCTGAAAACTATGCCCCAGAATATTTATCAGTATCTCAAAGAAATCAATGGAAAATTATATGGACACATATTTGTTATCTTGATACAAAATATGCATTTGATAAAGGTCAAACCCCCGTATCGCATCTAAGAGAATTCAGGTGGTTAAAAGAAGTTGCATCGTTTGAAAATGATGATCAAACAAGAATTCTAGATTTAATGGAATGCAGTGCAAAACATATTAGAATTTATTTAGAAGGAGAAATCTTTGATAGGAAAATTGATTTAGTAGAGACTAATGAATTACTTAATAGATTAAAAGATATATCAAGGTGTTGTAAAACATTCGATCAACTTATTATCCCAGGTTCTACAACCAATGAAGAAAACAGATCAAGGGAATTAATGTTTAAATTAGATATCATGTATAAAGAGGCTATCTTACATCATCTCTTATACCTTTCACAAGGGAAAGTTGAACACCTCATTGCATATCTTGAAATCTTTTTGGTGACTGTAAGATTAGCTCATCAATATTCATTTCAAAGAATTCAATTTTTTTCATCTCCTTTAAATAGAATCATTTGTAATGGAATTTGGGTTGGTCCAAAGTTTCTAACTCAAATTTTACCAACAGTTACAAAGAAAATTACAACAGATGAATTAAGTATTGTAGATTGTGTTTGTAAAACTGAATCACCAGATTCTTCTGGTTTGATTAAATGGCTTGATGTTGATTTTAAATGTAATCGTAAAACTTTCCTTAATTTCTTACATAGATTAACTGAGCTTTTTGTTGGTGGTATTAATTTTGATCAAAGAAGTTATATATACTATAAAGCTTCTTTATTACTTAAATTTACTTTAGAATTTATTAGTAAGAAGTTCCCAGAATTTTCAACTGATACAACTCCAAATTCTCGTGAATTTGAAGAATTGTTTCGTGGATTGGCTGCAAAAGATTATGAGTATGAAAAGAATAATATTTTTTCTGTTTTGTCGGGATTGAATAATGATATGGATACATTTTTGGATGAATTGAATGAGATTAATTGGAACGAGGCTTCCGTAATATAATATATGACTTATGGCTTATTTATTACTCTATTACTATCTACATTAATCGGAATCAGAATCAGATTCTGACTCCTCCTTTTTCTCTTCTCTCTTATATACTGGTAAACTTATACTATCACTTGTCTTGATATTTATACTCTCTATATTTGCTTTGTTCAACCATCCCCCAGATGGATATTTCTTCTCCATCATATACTTCAACACATCATTTATATTCTCTATAAGCTTTTCAGTGTTCCAGTCAGTATACCCTATTTTTATCGACATGAATGTCCCATTAGCAGGAAGTAAACAAAATGTGTTCTTCGCTATGGATTTCATTTGACCTTTAACATACTTTGGCTCACATCTTTCATCTTTAAGTTTATGAGATTTTGTTGTCTTTACAAGTTTTGCATTTGGATCTGGTGGTGCCATTTGTACAACAAATGGAATTTTTTTATTCTTCATATAAAATTGTGGTCCTAAGATATCTGGTAATAATTTATGTACTCTATGATCAGCCACAATTATATCAAATTCTTTAAAAAGATTGGTGATTTTTCTACCAGTTGATGACATTTTCTTTAATTTAGTAACTGTATATATCTGGTTAAAAACATCTTCTGTTGGTGAATCTTTGTCAGTGAGTAGATTTCTATATGGAGTTGAAGGATCTTTAGTTACAAGAAGAATAGATTTATTTTCAAGTTTATCTAATGGATTAGTTAAGGGAATGATTCTTGGAGTATAATCTTTTGATCTTGCAAGGGGTTTCAAAGTATTTAAAGTGAAATAAATTGGTTCACTTTCTTTTATAGATTTGGAATGGGCTTTAAGACCTTTTAAAGATTTTCGAGACTTTTCATATGAATCTTTCCCGAGTTTAAATGGTGCCATATTGATAGAATAGAGATGAGATGAAAATTATCGCGAACCAAATGTGGAGCATGAAAGGGATAACATTAATGATAATGGGGGTAATGGCAGTTATGGGACAAGTGAATGGAGAAACTGTGGAAGGAGTCATTGTGAAGGGAAATCAGTTTTTGGAGTCTACTGAAAATTTCCCCGTGGTGATTTGGCATGGACTTGGTGATAACTATAACTCATCAGGGATTAGACATATGCAAGAGCTTGTTAATCAAATCCAACCCGAGATATCTGTTTATATAGTCAAATTAAACGATGACCCTTCTGAAGACCAACAGAGTACACTTGTTGGTGATATGAATGATAAGCTTAATCAAGTATGTGAAGATATTAAACAAATCCCCCAACTTTCTAAAGGATTCGATGCAATTGGAAACTCTCAAGGTGGCTTATTTCTTCGTGCTCTTCAACAAAGATGTGATGTTAATATCCATAATCTCATTACTTTTGGATCACCACATATGGGAGTAATGGATTTACCAATGTGTGCTAATCCAAAAGACTGGTTATGTAAAAGACGAAATGCAATTCTTAAAAGACAAGTTTGGTTCAAATCAATACAACATACAGTCATCCCAGCTCAATATTTTAGAGATCCTTTTGATTATGAAAGATACATACAAAATAGTAATTTTCTTGCAGATATTAATAATGAAAAGTCTGATACATTTAATAAGACATATGTCAAGAAGATCGAACAACTTAATAAGTTTGTTATGGTAAAGTTTTCAGATGATACAACAGTTGTACCAAAGACCTCAGCAACATTTTCAGATCTTGATGGTAATGGTAAAGTCATACCAATGAAGCAAACGAATTTGTATAAAAATGATTTACTTGGATTAAAGACATTAGATGAAAGAGGTGCTTTAGAGTTTTATGAATTAGATGGAGATCATATGCAAATCCCAGAGACTTTCTTAGTGAATATTATGAATGATTATTTAGGTGATTATATAGAGCTGGCTCAATAAATATTTTCGCATCCATGGAACAGGAAGCCCAGAGTAGAAGAGAAAGGATAGCTAGGTTGAGGGCAGAAAGGTTGGCAAAGACTGGAGGGGGGAGTAGTGATGGTGGGATAAAAGAAGAAGGAAGTAGAACTGGAGAGGAGACTCCTGGACCGGTACCTGTCTCTACAGACTCAACTTCACCTGTGTTAAAACACGAAGACCAAGATAACGACCAAGATAACGACCACAACCCCAACACACACCTCAAAATATCAGACAACGAAACAGTTGAAATCCTTGCAAGAGATATCCAATCTCGTATCATGTCTAAGTCCAGACAAATTGCTAATGATATAACCCCAAGACTACCTTCAGAATCTCAAAATCAACCCAAACCATACAACTCTGATCTCAAGAAATCACTTGAAGATCAATTCAACTATGCATCAACTCAAACCAATAAACGTATTAATGAATATTTACAGTCAAAAACTATATAGCTTAAGTACTTAATAGACGCGCGAAACATGTTTCCTAATTAGGAAGTCTACGTTGCCCAATCATTTTTCATTTCAATCCGAACCTCGCTGAGAATCGAAAAAAAACTATTTTTCAGTTGATATATTTAATCTAAACATGTCATTAATGAATAAATTAACTGTCAGATCTGTAGCACCAGTTGCAAGACTTGCAGTCAGACCAGCTCCGTATGTGATTGAAGAACCAGGAGATTGAAAGGATGAATATTGGACTAGACACTGGAGAATTAGCGAGACTACCTTAAGAGAGTTCAGACCAATTGGTCAAGGATCAGGCATTGCCATTGATCCATGGACAATTGACCGTTTCAAAGTGTCATATCATAAGAACCAGATTTAAAGCTTACGTCCAACTTTCAACGTCCACGTCCAATCTCCAGCATCCCTCCATTAACCTCTTACTAACATATAGAATTGGATTACGTTACTTATCAACCCCAGTTGAACCAAAACAAAAGGCCAACTCCATCATCGATGCCTTACCAGGTAACAACTACTTATCCAAAACCGGATTTCTTGCCACTTCAGCAGCAGCAGCAGTTTATGGTATCTCAAATGAATTAATCATCATTCATGATGAAACCATTTTAGTTGCCACTTTTGCAGCATTTGTTGGATTAGTTGCCAAAGCAGTTGCTCCATTATATACTGAATGGGCTGATGGTGAAGTTAAAAAAGTTAACGAATTATTAAGTTCCAGTAGATCAAAACATATTTCAGCAGTTAATGATAGAATTGAATCTGTTAGTCAATTAAAAGATGTTGTTGAAACCACCAAACAATTATTTGCCATTTCTAAAGAAACTGCTGAATTAGAAGCAAAATCTTTTGAATTAAAACAACAAGCTGCAGTTGCATCCGAAGCTAAATCAACCTTAGATTCTTGGGTTAGATTCGAACAACAACAAAGACAATTAGAACAAGAACAATTGATCAAATCTGTCTTGGATAAAGTTAATAAAGAAATTGAAAATCCAAAATTCCAAGATAAAGTATTAGCTGAATCTGTTACTGAAGTTGAAAAATTATTCTCAAAGGCTTAGAGGTAGTTAGAGTATTGAATACATAAAAGTAGAATGGTAACTGTAGAGCCCCCTTCTCTCTCTCATCACTTATCTATTCCTACATACTATACATCACACCCCCTTTACTATATCTCTCGAAGGCTTCCACACATGGAGTGAATTATCATCTGCAACACTCCCAATCATCCAATTATCATGTAATGACCAATCAAAGTCATTCACTCCAAGCATATGCCCTTGATGTGAAAATACCAATGATGTATCATCACTAACATCAAACAACTTGACGGTTTTATCTGTTGAACATGACCCAAACACTTGATGAAAGTTTGGATGCCATTTAACTCTCGTAATAGAATCCGTATGTTCTTTTATATCATATATACTTGAACCATCTCCTTTAATATTTCTTATATCCCATATACTCAATTTACCACTAGTATCTCCCATAACATTATATTTCAGATTATGAGGATTTATACTAAGTGTATTGATCGGATCATCTCCAAGCTTTCTATCTATTACTACCTCATTATTTCTTATATCATATAATTTAAAAGAACCATTTTCTTCAACGGTTGCAAAAATTGAATCGTGATCTGATACCCATTGAATATCATTTATGGAAGATTTAGAATCGAATGAATTTAGAGGTTGAATGGTTGTACTATCAGCTTTTAATTGGGTCTTTATATCATATAAATTTATACTTCCATTCATTTTACCAGAAACAATGGATCCTTCTTTTTGCTTATTCCAATCTATTGCAAAGATTTCTTCACCATTCCCGAGACTATTGGAACCAAGGGATAAATCAGGTTGATTAATTTCTTGTGAATCACTAAGATAACTAGAATGCTTTGTACGATTATAAATAACTAAATTACCAAAATTATTTCCACTTGCCAAAACATCAGGATTCTGTGGCATGTAAACGACTTTATTAACATCACCATAATGATTGATTTTTTGTAGAACTGAAAGCTTTTTCTTAGTGACTCTATTCATTTCAAATTCTGATTTCTCAGAATTATAATTAAGCTTATCTATGGTTAGATTATGATTAAGATTCTCATAATGTGGTAACTGAAGGATCGAAATACTATCAACAGATTGTCCTGATGTAAAAGTCCCAAGAAGAAGACGTTGATATAATACTGATGAGATATTTTTATCTTGACTTGAGGGTTCAGGTTTATCTAAATCTTGAAAGAATTGAACAGTCATTGAAGGCCATAATAACGCATAGGTAGATATGTAATCATAAAGGAAAGGTGTATTTTTCTTCCAGATCCTATAGTTCTTTTGAACATCTTCATCTAATAATGTTGTATCAGTTTCTTCAATCTCCATGATAAGGTAGTACGCGTTTTGAAAATTTTCATGAGTGAAGAATTAAAGCTAAATGCCTCTAAGTTAGGTACAAAAGAATAGTATGTATATCTTAGATCTTAGGTCTTACTAACATATAGTTGGAATAATTTTTATAAAAGAGAAATAGAAAATTTCTCCCATAATGAAGACGATACTGGAGAGTGTTGGTTTGATGATTCAGATGCTGAACTGAGAATGATAAAGTTTTTAATACAACAAATTAATGATCAAACTTTACCTTTTGATACTCAAACCCTTCAAGTTCTTGACCTTGGTACTGGTAATGGACATTTGTTATTTGAAATGTATGAAGAGTTCGATCAAGAGTTAGATACTCCTATAGATGGAAAGTTTCTTGGAATTGATTATTCCCCAGATTCTGTTGATTTCGCTGAAAAGATAAGAATACAAAAATATCAAGATGCTAATATTTCTTTTGATCAAGTTGACTTATTACAAAAAGACTGTGAGTTTATAAAATCAAATAGTGAAAAATTTGATCTTGTTCTTGATAAAGGTACTTTAGATGCGATAGCACTAAATCAAGACCCATTACAAGATTTTGGGGGACTTATAGGTATGGAGGTATATGCTACCCAAGTCAAACAATTAATGCATAAGAATTCTATATTACTTATAACATCATGTAATTTCACTGAATCTGAATTAGAGCAAATAATCAGTAAATCAGGATTAAAAGTATGGAAAAAGATAGAATATCCTAGTTTTGAATTCGGGGGAGTAAAGGGGAGTACCATATGTAGTATAGCGTTTATAAATGAATAGATAAAGAGGAGGCATACAGAGGATTCTGTTCATTACTCTAATTACATTACACATCTGCTTCATCGTCATCTTGTTTACTTCATCTGCTCCTTTAAATCATCTATCTTCTCTGCCAATTCATCTCTCAAACCTTGATTCCCAAATTTCAACAAGAATTGTACTGGTTTACCCTCATTCATTGAATTAAATCTAAGATATTTTCCAGGTGTTAAACTTGCTTCTAGTCCTTTAAAAATCTCTGTATCTTTATTAATTCTAGCATTAAGAATAACTCTTAATAATCCATGACTTCTCATAACTAGTCTTACTTTAGTTGGATCACTTATTGATTGGTTTAAATGGATTTGTCCTAAACCCCTTTCTTTCCATCCTGATGAAATATCATCAAATTCAAGTTCAAATAATTTACCCTTTGAGCTGAATTGTGACTTTTCATCTTCTTCTCCAGTTGTTTTTTGAACAGGTGCTAAATCAACTTGTTTGAATTGTTGGGATTGTTTTTCAGGTTCTTCTTTTTCAGGTTCAGGTTCTTCTGAATCAAGAAATGATTTATTATTGATGGAATTACGGAATGCGTTATTGAACTTAGAATTGGCTCCAAATGAGCTGGTACTTGCTGGTTCTTGACTACGTGATGGTAAATCAGCAAATACATTCTTACGGTCCTTAAGATTATTAAGAATAGATCCATTACCAAATGATGTTGTAGCTCCAAATGTAGGTTTACTAGTAACTGGAGTAGTTGATCCAAATGTTGGGGCCAATGCAGGTTTAGTTGCAGGGGAATCCTCTTTGTCTTTTGGTGTCTTATCTGAATGAACAAATGAACTTGTTGGGGTAACACTTGGTTTAATGTTAAACAGACTTCCACCGAAAACATGTTTTGGACCTTCTGATGACCCTCTGTTCAAAACTGGTGGTTTTGCTTTGGTTTCAGCTAAAGAAGCTTGGGTTGGTGCTTGAATTAATGGAGATTGACCTAAAGGCTGTGTTGGTTCCCCAATTGGAGTTTGACCTGGTACAGACCCAATGTTAACCTCTAAAGAATCAGATGACCCCATTGGTTTAGAATCTCTTGGTGGTAAAGGAGGAGGTGTTCTTGAGGATAATTGATCATATTTTGATTTCAAGTCTTCAAGCTCATTAGTGAGATGTTGAAATTTTTGTTCAAAAGTTGCTAAAACTTCAGCTTTGATCAGCTGTTTCAAATACTCTAAATCATCCAGTACAGAAGTACCCTGTGACAGTTGATGGTGTCTTTTAGACTCATTTGAATCACCTTCAAATGACCGTTTATTAGAAGTGGTTTCAGACATATTGAAATGGAAAATGCGAACCAGCGAAGAAGGGCTGAACAAAGAGGAGAGATTGATGTTGTCAGACGAACTTATTTATTTAGACATGTACAGAGAGTATTTAGCGTAAAGGTCATTAGAACGTGGAGCCGATCTTGAAGAAAATGCTGGACCAGTTGGGCGAGCTCCACGCAGTTGATATGATGGTTTATCAAATCTTTCAACTGGTCTTGGAGGTCTATCTTCAGATTTTGGTTGCCTTTGATCTTGATATGGATTCATTGGTAGATTCATCTTTCTTCCTGATGCAGCGGCTGAAGAATTGGGTGAAAATCTTGATCCATTTATTTGTGGTTTCGTATAATGTCTACCACCTAATCCACCACCGAGTCTACGTGGTAACCAATTTCTTACAAGTCTACCTCTTTCCATATCCACAAGAATCGTACGTGCTTGTGGCGATATTTTAAGTCCAGTGGGCGCTAATTCTTTAATACAACTAGATGCATCTATATCTTTCTCATAAACTATAAATCCATACCCTCTTGATTTACTATTTTCATCTCTTACAATTCTAACTGACTCTATTGGTCCAAATTTTGTAAAATGCTTCAGTAGCTCCACCTCCGTAAGGGTATAATCCAATCTAGCTACAAAGACTGTTCTATATGGATCTTTCATTATTTGTTTCTCTTGCTTTAAAAGAAGGTCTGGATTATTCCAATCTTCCATTTGCTTATCATGTGACTCTTTCTGTGCTTTGATCTTTTCCTGGGTTTTTTTCACTTGAAGCTCTATTGGTGAAGGTGTAGGTTTTGATTTGGAACCTTCTATCTCTGGTAATTCTTTTGTTATATAGTCTGATATTATCTTGTTGTATTTAGAGATTGGGGTAATTCTAGAAGTCTTCCTGCTTTCTGGTGGTAAGTCATGGGGTTTTACATACGGAGCCGGTAGTCTTGGTTTGAAGATCTTTTGGATCCGTGGTGGATACCTTTCTTCTGGCATGAGATGGCAGAATGGTTCAGTGCGATTACCAGATATAGGTTTTGGATGTACACGACCCGAACTAGTTCCTACAGATTGAAAAATTTACTTGACATATTTATAAACTATATAACTCTCTACCATGATTGCCATTTCCATAAGCTCTCACCAGGGTTTACTAACTCTCTATCATCTTTTGTAAAGTATAATCCTTTATCTGGACCTTCTGCCCAACAATACCAAAGACTAAACATTGAAGGACCTCCTTTAGCATTTGTATCAGGGATCATTTTCTTCAATTCTTCTAGAGTAATCTCTTTCTTTGTGAATTCTCCCATGACTGCTTCTTTATCAGAAACAATTTCATCAAAAGGTTTAATACCTGAAAATACATTATAATCACTTTGAAGTTTAGAATAGTCATCTGTTGTAGCAATTGCACCAACTACGTTTGCAATGTCAGAAAATCTTGAAAATTGTACCTTAGCGTTCCCATCGGTAACTTTAGTGTATGCTTTGTTTTTATCATCAATTCCAATATGGAGACAAAAAGCATCTAAGAAAATTGGACTTTCTCTAAAGAAAGCTGTGTTAATTGAAACAATTTTTGAAATACTTGAAAGTTTATCTGAATGGGCAGTTTGTTGAATCAAGTATGGATCTTCAGTAACTGGGGTATAATCTCTATAATCAAAACCGAAAGCTGATGGGATATAAACTTTTGGTTTTACTGTAGTAATAAGATTCTCAATACCTGCTAAAACTGGTGGTGTACCTTTAGCTAAATTAATAATCACATCTGAACCAGACAAATCATCGGACAAATCATCTTTAGTGATATCCTTTTGAATAAAAGTAACAAGGTTAGTGTTTTCATGAGGTTTTGTTGAAACAGCTTTAATTGATTTAATTTTAGCTGCAAAAATTGAAGATTGTAAAGCAGATAAGACTGGTTTACCTAAAGCACCTGAAAGACCGATAATAGCAATTGAAGACATTGTGAATAATGAAGGAACGAAGGGGAATCGAGGTGAATTTATAGTTTTTAAGAAATGGTGATTATTAATGGCATCATACATGGAGGGTATATATTTAGATCTAAACTGTAAAAATATTTACAGGTTACGAGAATGATAAAACACTATAAATTAAGAATGATACAGGGAGTCAGGGAGAAATATGTATGTTCTTCTAGCAGCTCTATGCAAATAACAATCTACCCTGTATTATATATATTCAAACCCCCAAGTAAATACGATGATAATTGACCAGATAACCTCACTCCAATTATCACCATATATACGACGAGTCCGTATTTTGTAGTACGAGATCCGCAGTAAGCTCGCAGTAAATTGGTAGTAAGAAATCCGTCCGAAACCCGTCCGCAACGGATTTTAATCCGTTTATGCCACGTTAATCGCGAATCGAATTACAAAAGATGATGAACCAAGTTAATCCTGAAGTAATAGAATTCAATGAAAAGATCGATATAAATAGACTCCCGATCTTTACGAGAGATGAATTAGAAGCATATAATGGAGAACATAAACCACAAATATATCTCGCCATTAAAGGATTTGTATATGATGTAACAAGTAATTCTAAAAACTATGGGCCTGGTAAAAGTTACCATAAATTGGTAGCCAAAGACGTTACCAGATTACTTGGGATGAATAAGTTAAACGTACCAGAGAAGAGTGATATAAAGAATACATGGTATACGGAAGATTTCACGGAAAAACAGCATCAATCAGTAGAGAAATGGATTGATTTCTTTAAGAAGAGGTATAGAATAGTTGGAATAGTTGTAGGGCATGATATATAGACTTGGTCAAAGTTACGGATTTAGGCTCGACATACTTAACTCGATACGGACTTAAACTCGTTCTGTTTAACCTCTTGTGCCTTGCATAACCTTTGACGCATTTACTACCGTGTAAGGAAATCTAGTACCGTGTATTTATAAAACGCACATACGCATAATTCCATAGTATTGTTAGTATAATTCATTGCTCTACACAGCCAAGTGCGACAGGACGGACTGGATGAGAATAGGCTTAGACTGATATTAATATCCAAGACAAATGTCAAGATCTTGACACGTCAAAATATACGATAGGATATTAGATTTGACTCGTTAACTAAACTATAAATATAACCTGAAACGATTTGAAACGACCTTCGGTAATGTATAGACCCGCTAGTGCCGCAATGAAACACCCTATCGCGTCTTAGTCTCATAATCATAATCATAATAAAACAACTTGCAAACTCTAACTTTAATAGAAATAAACATACTCTAATACGCCTGTATCACTTAAGCATTAAACTAGAGTTTCTTTCTCTTTCTTCCTCTCCCCGTTCCCGTCTCTTTGTCCCTAATTTTCGGTTTAATTTCAAATCTCACCTACACCGCACACTCACTGAGGAAAATTTTCTATTCTTCATTGATCTAAATTAATAGATTTATTTATTTATCCTTCGTTTGACCTTTTATATTTGCCAATAGTTGGATCCGATTTCAGATCCCATACCAGACAATTTTAAAGGCGAAATAAATACAAGATGGACGCAGGTACTTCAACAATAATCAAGAGGTCTTCAGGGTATCAGGGCCCTGTAGACCAAATGAATCCAATGAGTCCACAAATGAACCAACAAATGAACCCACAAATGAACCAGATGAACCAGATGAACCAAATGAACCAAATGAACCCCCAGTTCCAATCTTACTCCTCAACATCTGACCTTGTTGCCCCAACCTTTTCTATGACATCTCAATCGAACAATAATAGAAAATCTTCATTAACATCCCAATCCACGTCTATGCAAAGATTATTTAGACGTAACAAGGGTGATAACGGGGGGTTTGATGATGATAATGGAATGGATATCGGTGACTTAACTGGGAATGTTTCATTTGATGATATATCTCATATTAGGGATAGAGGACCTTATGGACTTTCAGGTACTAAAACTCTCGATACAACTCCAATTATTCCAACTTTAGGAACTTCAAATGCTCCTCCAAAGAGTAATCTTCAATATAGAAAACAAATGAATCATCAAATGAAGATGAATTATGCAACTGGTGCAAGAGCTATGTCATTAGCAGGTTCAAATCCTATGGGTCAAGGGCAAGATCCAAGGAGTATGTCATTAGCAGGAAATTCACAAGATCCAAGAGCAATGTCATTCAATTCATTTAGTGGGAATGTTCCACGTACCATGTCTATGGGGATGGGACCTGGAGCAAGAAATAGTCCAAGGGCCATGTCATTAAGGAATCCACAAATGAATCCACAGATGCAAATGAATCAAATGAACCCACAGATGAACATGCAAATGAATCAAATGAATCAAATGAACCCACAGATGATGCAAATGAACCAAATGCAAATGAATCAAATGCAAATGAACCAGATGCAAATGAACCAAATGCAAATGAACATGAACATGAACCAGATGCCTAACCAAATGGGTATACCAAATTCAAGATCGATGTCTCTTACAAATCCTATGAACGGCCAAATGAACCAAATGAACCAAGGCATGAACGGCCAAATGAACCAAATGAACAATATGAACAATATGAACCAAAACCAGATGGCCATCAACTCCCAAATGAACCAAATGTCCTTGAATGGACCATTTCAAAACCACACCCCACCTCTTGATAGAACTTCTAGTGACTCTCTTATGAATGTAGTTGAAGAAGAAGAAGAAGATACCCCTAGAACAGTTGCAGGTCCTTCTTCTGATGAAGGTGATGAAAATGATGTTGTCTATAAATTCGATAACGAGGAAGAAGACAATTTATCACTTTCAAGAAAATCTACTCTTAAGAAATCCAATTCAATGAGATTACGTAAACTTAATTTATTCAACAATGATGTGGACGAGGAAATCCCATCATCACCAAAATCATCACCATTAAAAAACCAAAATGTTTCACCTTCTTTTAATGTCAAATCAAGTGATAATGATATTATTTCAAAGAGTGCAAGTGATGAAATAAATAAACATCTTTATAATAATAAAGAAAAGATGAATCAAATAGGAGCAACTGTTAATAATGGATCCACGGCAACAGACGTTTATTATACCGCAGCAGAACTTCAACAAGATTTACCATCACCAAATATTAGGGATTCATTTAATTCAAAAAATAGTAAAAAACTTGAAGAAAAACAACTCGAAGAATTTAGTGAAAATGAGAGTCTTTATGATGAAACTATTAGACCAATCACAAAACAACAATCTCTTAGATCGTTAACGGAAAATACTGCGTTTCATAATTTCAGACAAAATAGTTCATCAAGTCTTAAAGCTTCAGCATTAAAAGAAGATGATAAGATGAAATCTAATGATTCAAGCTTAGATCTGAGTTTAAAGGATAACTATAATTATCAAACCAATCCATCAACTGCTAATACATCATCCACTAATATTGAAAAGACGGTGGTTGTACCAATTCCAAATACAATTAATGAAATACCCGAAAGAAAGGAAACTTTTGAAAGCCTTGAAACCGAAGACATTCCAAGTCCAAAAGAGAAAAGAGGTAGTAGAATTAATATTTTCAAAAGATTATCAAAATCTAAAAGAAGTGATGATGATGAAGAACCAAGATCTAAGAGAAATTCTGTTAGTTCATCAAAGAGAAATTCTCTTACAAGTACTCCAACATCAAGAAAAAATAGTACTAGGCTTACCCCAGTTACACCAGTTAAATTTAGTAAAGAAGAACTTGGAATCATGTCGGCTAATAACGATTTATTAAACGAATTAGAATTAGTTACTACCGAATTAGCATCATCAATTAGAAGAGAATTGAAATTAGAAACTCAAATTAAAAACAATTTCAAATCAATAGATTCTCCAAATCTTAATGAATCTGAAATCCGTGAAAAACTGAAAATAATTAGTGATCTTGAAGATAAATTAACTAAAGAAAGAAGATTAAGATTTATCAGTGAAGAGCATGCGTTATTATTAGAAAACGGTCAAAATCCAAGTCCTTTGAAATTGAACTATGAAAAGACTGAATTACATAGACAGTTAATTGTTAAAAATGATTTATGTAATCAATTACAAGATAAACTAAATGAATTACAGGTTCAAGATAAAGATATACAAGACACTTCATTGGTTGATAAGTATAATGAACTACTCAAAGAAAATGCTGAATTAAAACTTCAAGTAGTACCAGGACTTGAAAGGAAAATTGAAGAATTGACAAAGACATCATCAATAAAAAATCAAAGGGTTTTATCCTTAGCACAGAATTCAAGTTTTGCATCATATGATGAATCATTTAATGAAGAAATGGATCAAAGTCCTGAAGAATTTGAAATCAAAGGTCTTAAAAAACAAAGAGATGAATTAAGAGATGTGGTAACAAGATTAAATTCAAGTCATAGTTACGAAATGAAATTAGCTGGTGAAAAGCTCAAATCTTTAGAATTAAGATTGAATGAACAATTAAAGATGAATGAGAAATTAAGAGATAGATTTGGTAGTCCTACAGGACTGAGTTCTTTAAACGCAAAAGGTGGGAAGTTGCAAGGGTTTTCAATAGTTTCACCAACCAAGAAATTATTTGACGAATAAATGAGTAAATAGGAGTAATATTTATAAGAGAATTAGTAAATGTAGTCAGGAACAGTTTCTTATCTGTCTGAGTAATATTTATAAGAGAATTAGTAAATGTAGTCAGTAACAGTTTCTTATCTGTCTTATCTCAGTACCGAGTTCAAAACCATTCCCACATCACAAATCTGCCCCTTGATTGGGTCTGATCTGCCCCTTGATTAGGTCCTGGGACAAATCGGCCCCCTCTCTACACTATAAATCTCTCTGTATTCTCTATATTCTATCTAATCTCTATTTGTCACATTAATAAAATTACAAATTAACTTTCCAATTAATGGTCCTTGATTATTTAAAATCTTGGTGTTATAACATGCCTTCTCATAGACATTCTTATCAATCCCATTATTCTTATAGGAGTTCTCTAATGATGCTAAAGTATACTCAGTTGAAAATTCAGGATGTCCTTGAAAGGTTAATACTTTTAAACTTCCTGATGCAGTAATTAATCCTTGAATTGAACATTTAGCTGAGGAACCAATTGAAATGAATTTTGATGTCTTTGAAAAAGTATTTGATGTTGGTGGTAATCCATAAACAATATCCCTATGGAATTCGGTCAAATTTAAATGATCATTAATTACACCAATTTCTTTATCTTTTAAAATTTCAAGAAATTCATTATCTTCAATACTAAAGATTTCTGGATTAAGACTAATTGTGGAAACTCCACATTCCCATCCAACCTCATTGGAATTTCTATCGACTTTACATCCTAAATTTTTTGAAATAATTTGGTGTCCAAAACATACACCAACAATTGGGAAATATTGTTGATTGAATAAGACATTTCTTAAGAATTCATCTAATCTACGGATCCATAATTTCGAATTGTCGAATGAATCTGATCTTGATCCACTGATAATGACTCCCTTAATGGCCTTGTTCTCGAGTAATTCCATAAGGTTTAAATATAATTTATTTAAATAGTTATTGATTTCCTGTTCGTCTTCAGATTCTTTGATCACGATGTATTTTTTTGGAGGATACTTTGAAACCCCTGAATTTGTCACCATATCACAACACAAATCACCAAGATCACCATACTTTTCTAATCCATTTATTGGATTATCACATAATAAAACTGCTATATGAGGTTCCATTACTGAAATTTCGCACATCCTAAACCGACTAAGACTTTGGACCGACAATGTGGTCAAAGATTGTTTCATTACTTAGAAGATGGTTATATATCATATCAATAGTGTTCTGGTTGGTGTTTGTATTATTACCCGTATCGATGATTGCATACTTGACGTTCCATAAGATTTTATTACCTGATAGTGTAATCTCAGTACCATTGGACTTTAAAAGATCTTTCCAAAATCTGACAACCACAGTAAACCTTGAATATTTAATTCCTCAATTAACTAAACAACCCGGTCTTATCTATCAAGTAAGCTTGGATGCGTCAATGTTATGTAATCGTAACAGAAATGACGATATCTTTAGATACCCTTTATACTTTTCAATAGACTCTACGATACGAAGACATATGATTGTCAATTGTGATTCAAGATATGTATACTCTCAAAAGAATTATCTTACTCCGTATAACCTTAGGTTCTGGGTGAGTCCTTTTTTATCTGATTTGAACAAAGACGTTAATATAGTTGTACCATTTATGGATATGTCTGGTAAAGATTTGGCAACCAGATTAAAACAAAATCTTGTTGATATAACAATCGATGATTACCATGCACTTATCAATGATGTCGATACATATTTGAAGTTCACTGTTCAATGGGATGGGTTTAGATATTATATTCAAAAGTATCCGATCCAATCATTTTTATATGGAGTATCAGTATTTTGGAGTGTTGCTGCTAGTGTTAGTATGATGGTTGGGATGGGGTTATTTGTTAGCCATAGTATGGACGATGGGTATAAAGAGGATGATATGGTTAAGGAGGGATCGATAATGGGGGATTCAGAGCTAGTAGATCTGGTGAAGGAACCAATGGATCCTGTGATCAAGGAAGAACCAAGAGACCCTGTGATCAAGAAGGAGGAGTAGTATGAGTAATGAATATATGTAAATGACTGTCTAATGTAGTGTCTGTCCACTGCATCTCTACTGTCTCTCTACTGTCTCTCTACTGTCCGTCTACTCTACTGTCCGTCTCTCTACTGTCCGTCTACTCTACTGTCCGTCTACTCTACTGTCCGTCTACTCTACTGTCCGTCTACTCTACTGTCCTACTCTACTGTCCGTCTACTCTACTGTCTCTCTACTCTACTGTCTCTACTCTACTGTCTCTACTCTACTGTCCGTCTACTCTCTCTATATTACTCTCTACTCTCTCTATATTACTCTATATTACACTATGCTGCATTTAAAGTCCTGGGATTGGCATCAAGACTCAATAAAGGTATTATCCTTCTAAAATAATCCCCCTCATTATCAACTACTATATTATCATTCATTTGATCACTGTCAACTTTTGTAGTCAAGAATCCTTCAAATTCTTCAACTAATAAATTCCATTCAAATAATGATTTACCAAGGTTTATATAATCAATTAATTTGTTATTGGTTTTCTCAAATAATCCTCCTTCAAAATTTATCTTATAATCATCAACAGTTAAAAAGAAATTATCAGTACTGATAAAAAACTTATTATAAATATCAGATTGTAAATAAATTGAAATTGAAGGGATTTTTGGAATTGAAGGAGAGTCAAAATATTGATGATGTTTGAACGTATAGTTTTTCTTGTTCATTAAATAAAATTTGTCCCTTATAGAATCTTGATCTGGTACAAGATCGAATTTTGAAATTGGTCTAATTATATCCGGTGGTAAGTTAAAGATCTTTTTATCATCTTTTGAATTAACAGTTGTGATAGAATTTGATGATTCAGATACTGAGAAATCTGTTAAAGATGTTGGAGTTGAATTAAATGACATTAATGAAGGAGACGAAGATCTTGATTTTAACGAATAGGTTGAAAGTGAAGTAAGAGATACTGATTTAGATGGAGATTTTAATTCATCATCTTTGGATTTATCTTTATCATCAACACTTAAAATTTTGAAAATCTTCCCAATGGAATTTACAAGAGAATTTGATCTTTTGAAATCTTCTTCATTTTCTTCCTTTGGTAATGTCGAACAAGAATAAATTGCTTCATCAAAAATTTCGAAAGGATGAGTCTTTTTCAATTCACTTGAATTAAAAACAATTTCCGTTTCTTCAATATTTGAAAAATCATTTAATATCATTTCATCTTTTGTGATACCTGTTACAATCATTTTTCTATTAATAATTGGATTATCAGGTTTAAAATAAAGATTTTTCGATTGATTCTGACTATAAAAATCATTAAATATCTCAAAACATCTTTTCAATTTTTGTTCAATTTCAAGTGATACTTTTATTGATGTTGAAGATTCAAAATTATTTATACCAATAACTCTCCAAATTAAAAATCTTAAATAACAATTTCTAACCATTGGATTCCAATGAATAAATAATTTTTCAAACATTTCATTAGAAATAATCCAATTTATAAAATTTTTTTTAAAACTTTCTGTATCATTTTTCATCCAAGGAACATTATTATCATCATTAATTTCTGGGATTTTATCCCAAATATTAAATAAAAACGATATGTTCTTTAATAAGATTTGAATATGATCAGTTTTACTCATCATTAAATAACAACAATTTAACCAAAATGTCCAATTTATATCTTGTAAATAATTTGCATATTCATAAATGATATTAAGAATTAATGAATTCTTTGTATATTCATAAATGGTGATTTTACTAGCAAATGATTGTAAGATCAAATCAACGTATTGGATGATGTTTTGACAAAAAATCATGTCCATTTCTGAATCAATATCTATATTGTATTTGAAGTCCCTTAAAGTACGAAATAATTTAAAGATTGAATTATAAAAAATCTCGTTTTGATTCTGTTTACTTGATGATGATATATTTAGCTTTTGAAGGGTTTGGAAATTAACATTCGAATTGTTTTTACATATCCTTGTGATTGATACATTAAGAATTTGATAGATATGACTCATGATAATATTGAACCCTGGTAATGTCTTTATATCTAATTTTTTTTCATTAGTCTTTAAGATTCTATTTGTTATTTTTAAGTAATGTCTAAAAAAAGAATTAAATATATCACTATCACTATTTAACCATCTACCAACCCAAATCCCATTTGGATCTTTGATTCCTTTAACGGGAGTTTTAGGAGGTATTAAACAATTTAAAAACATTTTTTGGTCTTTTGATAAATCTGTATTTTGTAAACCATTAAAATTTATAAGATAATGAAGATGTTTAGGAAATATTGAAAAATCTCCACTTGATTTTTTAGATTTAAAAATTTTTTCAAAATCTTCAAAAACTGCTTGTTTAACATTAAGTAAAAATAATAATGAATTACTAACACCTTCAATTTTGAAAAATGAATAAGCGAAAACTTTCCCAATAAATGCAGATATTGATAATGGTAAATGTTTTATACTTGCTAATCTACTAATCGAATAATCAAGGGTTAAGGTCAATAATTCTTTGTAAGAAGTTTCATTATGTGGTTCAATTAAATCATTTATAAACCATTCCTTTCTTGAAATAATTCTACTTATACATTCTAAATAAGCAGATCTATCAATACTTGAAAGATTAGCATTTAATAAAGAATTAAGTAATGAACTCCACCATTTGTTTAGTATGGATGAAAGAATCGATATCAAACTCTTATATACTGTAAATCCAATAAATGTATTTATATCATCAAGTAATTTCTTTAAACTGGTAGATCTTAAAAATGGTAATAAAATCGTTCGAAGGATATTCGTAGTAATAACACTATTACTCTTATTGGTTACACTATGACCTTTGGAATGGAATTTACTTAATCCAATATCTAATCTTTTAAAATGTTTTAATAATAATTTTATACTCTTATCATGACTCAAAGAACTTGTAGATGAAGATGAAGCTATGGAATTCGAAGACCCAGATTTAAGTAATCTTGACTTTCTCTTCTGGGTGATTGTTTTTGAAGAAGAACTTGAATGTTCTGAACTGATGGATTTGTTTCTATTAAGTAGTGATGATGTCATAACGAGTGAAAAAGTTGGTTCTGGACAGTAGGTTTGGACTAGTAAGTTCTGGACTAGTTGGCTGCTGGACTGGTGTCTAGTATCTCTAGTGTCTAGTATCTAGGTCTCTAGTATTTCTAGTAACTCCCCTAATATGTTTACAAGGCTTAATCTTAATATGAAACTCAACCAAAATAGATCTTCGCGGATTACCTTGCTCTTATAGTTTCTTATTTAATCTTACGTATCTATTGCTATTACAAATTAAATCTCTTATATATCTTGGATTTATCCACCACGTAAATACTTTTTCCGGTTAAATTTATTTTTGAAACTTTTTAACAATAGACAATTTCATCACTTTGGTTGCTGTATAAGGGGTTGTTTTTTCTTGCAGGAATTGACGTAAAGGGCTCACGGATTAGGGCGAGAAGAGAAAGACATTAAGTAGAGAGTATTATTAACGTAGTTAGATATAACATATGGCTTGTTTGTGCTTGTTATTCTGGTTTAAACTGTCCCTCCATCTCTCTTGGCCATCTCCTTTATGCGCACAACGTGGCACTGGCCTACTTTGTACTGTGTAGAAGATTTTCCGGCAGATGCTTCAAAGTTTACAATAGGAATGACAACATTCCTGGAAAAAATCTAGAATAATAGGAAAATCTTTCCTATTATAATCCGTAGTCAATCAAGGGGTTTATATATTATGAGCTTAGGTGTTTCTATATTCGATATACATAGACTCTGCGCAGGAGTCGTGCCATCGCAAGTTTTATACTTTAACGGCCTCTTTCTTGTCTGTTTCAAGATTGTTCCTGAGGAACATAAACTTGTTCTCATATATTTCAACCTCGGCCTTGATATCTTGTATCTTCTTTTCTTGTTCCTTTTTATCTTGTTTTAATTGTTCTATGACTCTTTCTAACTCTTCGATCTTTTGTCCTAATTGTACCTTATCGTTTTCAAGTTTTTCCAAATTCTCATGATCTGAAATCATCTTTTTATCTTGAATTCTTCTTGCCTTTTCTATTTCTTCTTCTCTCTCTTTAAGTTGTTCATTGATTGAATTCGTTTTAGAAAGTTTTTCTTTAACACTTGAAAGTTCAACTTGTAGTTCATCTTTAACTTTTTCTAACTCTTGGAGTTTTACTGTGATGTTAGAATTACTTTTCTTTTCTGCTTCTAATTCTTCTGTAAGTTCTTTTACCTTATTATTAGAGGTGGTTTGTTTCTCTTTTAATGAGCTCATCTCCTCCGTATCCTTCTTAATCTTGTCTTCACTCTTGATGATCTTTTCACCTTGTTCTTTAAGTTCTTTGCTTAACTCTTCAACTTTTTGTTTAACACCTAAAATTATTTGTTGGTGTCTTTTAGTTTCTTCATTTCCTTCGATTTTTTCTTTTGCTTTTGGACTTGGTGATTTATCTGTTTCACTTTGTAATTCTCCTTCACTACTTTCATCTTTATCAACTTCAAATTCTTCCTTAACTTCAATCTCATCAATCTCAGGTATAATTTCTTTTATCTTATCATACAAATCATCATATTTCTTTCTTACAATATCATACAATTTAATGTCTTTTCTTAATTGGAAAACTGACGCTAACGTATCTGACATCTTTTGATTATACACTTTTGTTTCTTCTTGACTCTTATTAAGTTGGCTTGTGAGTTCATCAATTTCTTTTTGTTTTTTAGCCTTTTCTTCATCAACTGATTCAATAGACTCTTTTAATTTGTTTTTAGTATCTTCTAATTCTTGGGTTATAGAGTTAAGGTTATTTTGATTTGAATCAAGAAGTTCTTCTTTAGATTTGATTAGTTCATCCTTGGATACGATGGTTTCATCCTTTGATAAAATACTTTCCTTCAACTCCTTAATAATCTCTCTTATTCCCTCAAAATCCTCTACACCAAATTCGTCTTTGAACTTATCCGATTCATCAACTTTCTCATTCATCTCTTTATACGTTTGTATATCATTTCTACTCTCTTCAAGTTGTCTTTCTAACTCATCGATATCCTTATCTTTAGATCCAATCAAATCTTCTAAACTACTCAATTTTTGCTCATATTCAATAACTTTCTCTTGACTCTTATTTACAATATCTTTACTTAATTGATCTCTTTGATCTAAAGTATTTCTTAAATCCTCATTTGTTCTTTGTAATTCATCAATCTTAATATCACGTGCCAGTATGAGTTTTTCAATCTGTGAATTAAACTTGTATCTATAACTCGTTTCAAGTTTTATTTTTTCTTCATCACTTGATTTTAATTTACCTTCAAGTTTTGAATTTAAATTTTTCAAATTTGAAATTTCAACTTCTTGTTGATCTATTTGATTTTGAAGTGATTGCTTATAGGACTTGTTCTGTTCATCTTTAATTTCTTGATCATTTAATTGTTTACGTAAAGATTTTTCTTTATCTTCAAAAAGACTATCACTTGATTTTAATACAGAATCAAGTTGTTCTTTTGTTGATTTCAATTGTTGATTGATTTCTTCGGTTTCCTTCTGTGAATTATATTTGAACAGGTCATATTCATTACTCTTACTTTGATATAGAGTAAGAATAAAGAAATTTATTAGAATTGATACTATAAGTATGAACATATATGTTTTTTCTCATCTCAATTCGCACTCGTATATATCACCAAAATCTCTCGATCACCAAAATCTGTCAAGCTATGGATATAACACCTGCCTCATATGCATCTTCGATCAAATCAAGATCAAGATCCAGGACTAGAAACTCGACAGCCAACTCAAGATCTACATCTTCGAATAGAAGACCTTCTTTGGGTAGTAGAAGATCACTTTCTTCAACATCTCTTAAACTTCCAATTCTGGTACCAACATCTTTAGATTCTGATGGTCAAGTTCCTTCAATTCAAGCATCTCTTGATAATAGTTTACCATTGGATTTCTTTAAACAAGATATTTGGGCGCTTATTAAAGCATTGAAAATTAGTAAATGGCATAAAAAATCTTTAGATCCAAAACAAATTAATGTAATTAGAATTTCTGGTGCCCTTACAAATTCCATTTATAAAATTGAATATAAAGATGATATCATTAAAATCCCAAGTCTTTTATTAAGAGTTTATGGTAAAAACGTAGAAGATATTATTGATAGAGAATCAGAATTAGAAGTATTGGTAAAATTATGTTTAAAAAGAATTGGTCCAAAATTATTAGGTACTTTTATAAATGGTAGATTTGAACAATTTCTTGAAGGATTTGTAACTCTTAAAAAAGATGATATTAGAAATAAAATCATCTCTCAAATGATTGGTAGAAGAATGAAGGATTTACATTATAAAATTCAATTAGAATATAAAGATTATAAAGATAATTTACCAATGTGTTGGAAATTAATTAATAAATGGTTAGATATTTATGAGACTGAATTAAGAGATAATTTCCATCAAAATGGTATAAAAGATGAAGATATTTTTTTAACTAGTTACTCTAATTTTAAATCTATTGTATCGACTTATAAAGATTGGTTATTTAAACATTATAATTCTAATGGATTTGCATCAAATTTTAAATTCTGTCATAATGATACCCAATATGGTAATCTTCTTATGCATGAAACATTTGATCCTGAAGACATTATTATAAATGAAGATAAATCAAGTAATAAAAAGGATACAAGTTTAGTTGTAATTGATTTCGAATATGGAGGTGCCAATTTCCCAGCTTTTGATTTAGAAAATCATTGTTCTGAATGGATGGCTAATTATCATGATGATGAAAAATCGTATTTTTTAAATGAAATTTGGTATCCAAATAAAGATGAAAAATTGAACTTATTAAAAGCTTATATAGAATATGATTTCCAGTATCCTTCAAGTAATTTAGATGTTGTAGATCCCGAATTATCTGATCCAAACGAAATTCTCGATTATGAAATTAAAAAATTATTTAATGAAACAGTTTTATGGAGAGCTTCGGTTCAAATTTATTGGTGTATTTGGGGATTAATTCAAAATGGTCCAATTAAATCAAAAGATCCAATTCAAGATTTAGGTTCAACTTCTGAAGAAATCGGTGTAAATGGTACTTATACTATTACAACTGGTTTGAGTAGTGTTGAAATCAATGAATCTGCTATAGATGATGAAATAACTTCTGCAGATGATCAATTTGATTATATTAAATATGCTCAACAGAAAGCAGGTCTTGCCTTAGGTGATTTAGTATCTTTAAATATTTGTCTGAAGAGTGATATTTCAAGAGAGGGGGGTTTGAAATACCTTGATTGTAGTTTATTTACTTTAGACTAGTCTTATATATATATATGCATCGATTGATTCCTCTCTCTCCATTCCTCTCTCTCCATTCCTCTCTCTCCATTCCTCTCTTTCCTCTCCCTCAATCTCACTCACCATGCTTGCCTATAGAACTAAAGGCTACAACGGTTACGGAGTTCAATATTCTCCATACTTCGATAACAAGCTAGCAGTGGCCACCGCTTCAAACTATGGTCTTGTGGGTAATGGAAGACTTTTCGTTCTCGATATAGACAACTCAGGTCAAATCAATAGTCCAATATCTTGGGAAACTCAAGATGGTTTATTTGACGTTGCATGGTCAGAAAGCCATGAAAACCAATTGGCTGTTGCCTCTGGTGATGGTAGTGTCAAGTTATTTGATATGACTGTTGGTCAGTTCCCCGTCATGAACTATAAAGAGCATACAAGAGAAGTCTTTTCTGTAAATTGGAATATGGTTGATAAATCAATTTTTGTAACTTCTTCATGGGATGGTACAATTAAAATATGGAATCCACAAAGACAAGAATCATTAATGACATTAAATTCAACCCAATCCAATCAACCAAGTGGAGGGAATGGAACAGGATCTGTACCATTATCTCATCAACAAAATCATGTACAAAATCAAAAAATCAATACAACAAATTGTGTTTATAATGCCGTATTTTCTCCACATCTGCCAACAACTTTGATCACTTGTAATGGAGCAAGTAAAGTTCAAATCTGGGATATAAGGCTGCCAAATCCTTTACAAATTGAATATATTGCCCATTCAGGTCTTGAAGCTTTAACATGTGATTGGAATAAATATAAATCAGATATTGTTGCAACTGGTGGTACAGATAAATCTGTAAGGATATGGGATTTAAGAATGATAAGTAGAGTTGATCAGAATTTACCAGGTATGACGAGTCATAGTTTAAGAGGTCCTACACCATTAAATGAACTTTTAGGTCATAATTTTGCAGTTAGAAAAGTAGTTTGGTCTCCACATAGCCCAGAAGAACTTCTTAGTACTTCATATGATATGACATGTAGAATATGGAATGATAAATCAAATGAAAGAGCTAGATTTTTAAATACATCAGTAGGAGGATGTAAGGGAGTAATGAATGCACATAGAGAATTCGCAATAGGAGGAGATTATTCATTATGGGGAGAGCCTGGATGGTGTGCATCTACAGGGTGGGATGAGATGGTTTATGTATGGGACTCTAAGAGGATATAGACTATACCGAGTGAAACGAGGTATAGTTGTTGTAGGACTAGAGGAGACATAGGGGGTAGAATAGAGATTGTATCGAGTTAAAGTGTACTTGACTGAAGGACTAGACAACACAGGATTGGAGGAAAGACTTACTGAGTCAAACTGTAGTTGACTGTAGGACTTCTACTATGAGATCTGTTCACGCACGCCCTATTTACTTTTTTTGATTGCAAAATTTATTACCCAACGCGGATATAGTATAAACATAAAATAGTATTTAATTAACAGTACATCCTGTAGTTTAAACATTGTAGAAATCCTCTCATCCCAATGGATTCTATTTATCTTAACCTCGAATTCAATTATTTCTTAAAGAACAAAAGTTCTACTTCATTATTCGAATCATCAAACGGATTATGGCATAATAATAATTTACCATTTTTAGATTGTGAAAGTGAAGTCATTGAAAATTTAAACCCTTTAAAACAAGTAGTTGAAAAATTGAATTTATATGATAATGAAAGTAGAGTTAATTTAATTGAACCAACTTTTGATTCACCAGTTTTAACATTAATTTTAACTGGTTCAAGAGATTTTATTAATTTTTCAAGAAATTTATTATTAAAACTGTATACTAAAATTGTGTGTAAATCAATTAATTTCAATGGTAATAAATCAAATGATTTTTTTAATAAATTAAATCAATTATCTAGTAATCATAATGTTGAAATTATTGTTAATTCTTCAAATATAATGATTTTTGGTGGTGAAGATAATGTTAATCTTGTTGAAATTGAAACCAAAGTTTTAATTGATTCTTTAGTGCTTGGATACGTCATTGATTATATTAATATTAATATTACATGTCTTCCATTAATTGGTGGAGTTAATTTACTGAATTTTGCTGAAATTGCAAAACAGCTGGGTTGTAAAATTTATTTACCAACTTTATTACCAGATTTATTCAATTCAAATCTTTATCCATCTCATGATTCTTTTAAAATATGGTTTAGTTCTAATAATGTTGGTCAAGTTATGAATGCTAAAAGAATTTTACAAAATTTAATTAGTAATTTAGATAAAAGTTTTTATAATAAAACTATTAAAGTTTCAAAAGAAAAATTGGATTTAATTCTTTTAACTGATTCCCAAAAATTACTTGATATTATGTATTCAAACAATTCATTTATTATGATTCCAAAATTAGGTGATCCATCAAATGAATTGATTATTCAATCTAATACCCAAGCTAATGTAAATAATACTATTAAAGATATTTATCAAATTACAAGTGATTATTATAAAGTATTAATTAATAGTCTGAATACAATGAAACAACAACAAATGATTGAATTATTATTTAAAAAATTTAATTTGATTGCAAAAGTTAATATGGTTGGTATAGAACTTGTTGGAGAGAAAACTGATATAAAAAAGTTTCTTAGACTTATTAACTCTAATGAAATTAATTTTAAAATTCAACTCATGATTGAAATTAATAATGAACAAAAAGATTTCATTTCTGGTAAAAAAAATGGAAAGGTATTAAAGATTTTGAATCAAGTTGATGATCCATCAACCGTAAAATTTCAAAATTTAAACGAATATAATTTCTTAATTGATATTGTCATTGAAAATGCTTCCAATTTGAACTCATTAATTCATTCAATTGATTTGATTGAAAATGAATTACCAGCAGAAATGAAATTTAATATTCCAGAAATGTTTCATAAATCAATTATTGGAAATGGTGGATTAATTATTCAAAGTATTATGAAAAAATATAATGTTTATATTAAATTTTCTAGTCAAAATAATGATCCATTAGGTAAAGGCAATAATTATTATGGTTTTAATAGATTCAACAATGTATTAATTAAATGTCCAAAGAAAAATTCTAGTAATATTCAATTAGTTAGAGATGAAATTGATAATCTTGTTGATGTGTGTTGTAAAAATAATTTGAATAATAATTATTTAAATAAGAATTCAAATAATTCAGTTTATACATCAATTGATTTTAAATTATTAAAAGCTCATTATTTATTGTTGATCAATGAATTCAAATTAAATAATTTAAATAATCTTGAAATTGAACATCAAAGTTATGTTGAATGGCCAAATTCTTATCAAGATTTTACTCAAGATTTTAAAATGATTTCAATTAAAGGATCTGATATTAAATTGAAATTTTTTACAAAACAATTAATTGATAGTTTACCACAAAATTTTAAAATTTGTATATCAAAAACATCTAAAACTTCAGGATTTTTAAAATCTACAAAATTTACTGAAGAAATTATTACCCCACTTCGTTTATTATATAATATAGAACTTACAATTACAGAAAATATGAATTATGAGATTTTGATGAGTTATTATGATGGATTAAATCTTTCAAATGGTGTAGAACATTTAACCAATATCTTCAGATTTGAAGGAATTAATATTATAGATAAATCATCATTTGAATTTAATCCATTAACAATTGATTTAAATCAAATTAAATTTGAAAATGAAAAAGTTAAAAAGAGAAATGGTAAACCATTATCTAGAATTACGAACGAAGTATAGAATACCCCTACGAATAAATGAAAATCGCAAATAAATTCCGAACCCCTCTATTTAAAAAAACTCTATGCATTTCTATGTATTTTTATGTAGTTATAATTGTATCTCCAATTATACCAAGGCCGATTCGCTCATCGCATCCCCAATTTTTTTGCAACCATCGACCGACGGATGCGATTGAGTCAGATGATTTAGTAAATCCAACAAATTGGTCTAAATTTTGCCAAGTAAAAACTATTGGTTATCTTAATAATTTTAATTATCACATTTGACTTTGGTTACGGTCACATGAACTATGAGAGTTTGGGGAACCTTCTTTTGACTATATGCAGGACGAATATGCTCAACAAATTCTTTTATAAAAAATTATCATAGAATTAAATTTCAAATTTATTATCATGGAAGCGGTTAAATCAGAAATTGAAGCAGTTAAAAGTGAAATTGTTAATAAAATTGATCTTGTTAAATTTGGATTACCAAGTAAAGAATTATTTAGATTCGATTATGGTAAAAGTCCATTACCTCCATCACCTTTCACTAATGAGACTTTAACATATATATTTAATAAATCAATGAATGTTGCAACTCCAATGACTATTGCCCTTGTTTATTTCTCCTTGGTTCATTTTATCAACCCAAGAGTTGTTGATAGACAAATAAGACATGCAAAAGGTAAAGAATCAAAAAGATTACCTCCAGCACCAATTTTTTTCACAAAACATTCATGGTTTAAATTATTTGTTATTTTACATAATACCTTTTTATGTATTTATTCAGCTTGGACATTCTTTGGTATGATTTCAACTATTAGTAATACCAAAGCATTATTTAGATTGAATTATTCAGATTATAATTTCAAATTAGAATCAAGTTTCCAAAGTTTTTTCCAATCAGTTTGTGATATTGATAATGGGATTTTTAATATGGATTTACCATTTAATAACTTGTTATTATTTGGATGGTGGTTTTATATTTCTAAATTTTATGAAGTTTTAGATACAGTTATAATTCTTTTAAAAGGTAGACCTTCATCATTATTACAAAGTTATCATCATGCTGGAGCAATGATGTGTATGTGGGCAGGTATTAGATTTCAAAGTCCTCCAATTTGGATTTTTGTTGTATTCAATTCTTTTATTCATACTTTAATGTATTTTTATTTTACTTTAAGTTGTTTAAAAATTAGAGTACCAACAATTTTCAAGAGAATTTTAACTTCAATGCAAATTACTCAATTTGTTGTTGGAGGTTCTTTAGCTGTTGTACATAGTTTTATTTATTTTACTGATTTGAGTACAAATACTTTAACCAATTGTATTTCAACTCCTGATCAAGCTTTACCTTTAATTATTAACGTTGGTTATTTAGCTCCATTAACTGGTTTATTCGCAGCTTTTTATGTAGAGAGTTATTTGAAACGTAAGTAGTGTATATAGGTAAGACAATCATTAAAACGTTTTCTTCTCTTTCCTTTCTTCTCTTCTCTTTCCTTTCTTCTCTTCTCTTTCCTTTCTTCTCTTCTCTCTCCCCCTCGTATTTCTCACTGTACCTGGCTTCTCACTGTACCTGGCTTCCCCGGTAATTTCCTTACGTCATAATCGCGTTCGCTTTATCGTATTCTTAGATCCTTGCTATACTTTTATGGAATATGAAATCAAATAATTCAAATCCTTTTGTGGATAATCTGAACCTGGACCTGCAAAGGAATAGTGATAGCTTCGAATTATCTAATCCTCAACTGTCATTACTATCAAATGATTTCGAAATAAATACTGCTGCTCAGCCTACTATCAAATTGAATAAACACAATAAAGTTATAAGTAATAGAAATTTTGATGATCTTAAACTTGAAACTTTCCATAAGGAAAACGGTGGTTCGAGTAGTGATAATGCCTCGAAGTCTGATGATGAAAATGATGGAATTACTGCAAGCTCTTTATCTGATGATGAACAAGATCCTGTAAGATATCGTGAAAATGAATATGTTGATGATTTTGGTAACTCGTATTCTCATCTTAATTTTGATGCTAAGAGCTATACAAAGAAATTATCTTTTAAAGGTAATAAATTAGTATATTTTACATCAGCTTTTGTATCATTATTTGTATCATTATTTGGGTATGAACAAGGGGTTTGTTCTGGGATCTTAACATTTGTTACATTTAATGGATACTTCAATAATCCAAATGCTACAGAAGTTGGATTAATCATTTCAATTCTTGAAATTGGTGCAATGATTTCATCATTGATGGTTGCAAAACTTAGTGATAAATTTGGTAGAAAAAAGACAATTTTAATTGGTACTTTGATTTTTATGATTGGTGGATGTTTACAATCATTTGCTGTAAATTTATATATCTTTTCTGTAGGTAGAGTTTTAAGTGGGATTGGTGTTGGTATATTAAGTACAATGGTACCATCATATCAATGTGAAATTTCACCAAGTGAAGAAAGAGGTAAATTAGTTTGTGGAGAATTTACTGGGAATATAACAGGTTATGCTTTAAGTGTTTGGGTAGATTATTTTTGTTATTTTATTCAAGATATTGGTGATGCAAGAAATGATCCTCATACTTTTGCAGCCAATTTAAGTTGGAGATTACCACTTTTTGTTCAAGTATTGATTGCTTTTATTTTATTTATTGGTGGGTTTTTCATTGTTGAAAGTCCAAGGTATTTACTTGATGTAGATATGGATCAACAAGGATTTAATGTTTTATGTTTATTATATGATTCATCAAATGAATATAATAAACCAATTAAAGAGTTCTTCTTAATTAAAAATAGTATTCTTCATGAAAGAGTTTTGATACCAAAATATGAAAGAAGTTGGAAAAATATGTTTAAGAATTATTTAACAAGAGTTCTTATTGCTTGTTCAGCATTTGCATTTGCTCAATTTAATGGTATAAATATTATTTCTTATTATGCACCAATGGTTTTCAGAGAAGCAGGTTTTAGTGAATCAAATGCTCTTTTAATGACTGGTATAAACGGTTTGATTTATTTATTATCAACAATACCACCATGGTTTTTGGTTGATAAATGGGGTAGAAAACCAATTTTAATAAGTGGTGGTATAGCTATGGGGATTTGTTTATACTTAATATCTTGGATTATTTATATGGATCAATCTTATACTCCAGATTTAGTAGCTTTCTTAGTTATAGTATTTAATGCTGCTTTTGGTTATTCTTGGGGTCCAATTGGGTTTTTGATCCCTCCTGAAGTATTTCCTTTAGCAATTAGAAGTAAAGGTGTTTCTTTAGCTACTGCAACAAATTGGTTAGCTAATTATATTGTTGGACAAATGACCCCAATTTTACAAGATACAATAAAATGGGGGTTATATTTATTCCCAGCAACTTCTTGTGTTATATCAGTTATTGTTGTTATCTTTTTTTACCCTGAAACAAAAGGAGTTGAATTAGAAGATATTGATAGAGTTTTTGATGAGTTTTATAATGTTAAAAAGGGTGTACCAAAAATGAATGAATATGTGAGAGTTGAAGGTCAACAAGAGAATCAAGAACTTGAACTTGATGAATTAGATTATGAGACTGAATTCAGAAGACAAGAAGATAAATAGATTAATAAATAAAATCACTTTTCGTTAACTACATATCTAAATTATAAATTTGAAATTCACAGATCTATCACCTTTAAGCATTTCTTCTTGATCATCACCAGCAGTTTCTGCCAATTTTTCATTTCTCTTGTTCATACGTCTATATAAAAAGTGTTGAAGTGCAACGATTATATTGGCAAGAACTAAACTACCAAGAGTAAATGCATGTCCTAATAAATATGGTGATGAACGATATACTTGTGGTGCAACAATACCTGCCATATTACCAAACATTTGATTCATACCAATCGCTGTTGCTCTTTTAACTGATGGAGCAGTATTACTTGCAATCCATGATTCATTCAATCCTACTCCAGTATATAATGTAACAGTAATTAAATAACATCCAAAATATTTAACGGCATTGTTCTTAACAGCAATTATAATAATATATCCAATAATTGAAATAGTATTTGTTGTAAAAATAATTGGTCCTCTAATTCTAATTCTATCAGAAAGTCTTGCACATAATAAAAAGATTGCTCCTGCAAGAAGGTAAACAGGAATTGTAAGATATTGTGATTGTAAGGTATCAAACCCTAAACCTGAATTTAAAATTGATGGTAAGAATGTTGTAAATCCATATAAACAAATATCTTGACAGAATTGAACTGTAAAAGATGTATAACTTTTGAAAGTTTTAAATGCTTCAAAAACATGTTCTTTATCAAATTTCTTTGGACCATTGAATAACCTCGTTCTTTCTTTTCTAACCTTATAAATATGTTTTTCTTCTTCAGTTCTACAAATAGTTTCAGGATCTGCTGGTAAAAGAAAAAGTACAGCAATTCCTGCTACAAAGGTCATTAATCCTTCAATTAAAAAAAGATATCTCCAATTTTCTAAAGAACCAGTTTTAATTTTGGTAATACCAGTTGCAATTAATCCACCAAATGCTGATGAAATTGCTGATGCAACAAAAAAATATGAAAATCTTTTACCTAATTCTGTGGGTTGATAACAATCAGCTGTATAAACACTCATACAAACAAAAATTGGACCTTCAAAAATACCTAAAAGAACACGAAGAACCATTAATCCTTGATAACTTTGAACAAAAACTGTAAAGATAGTAATTAAAGACCAAGATATCATTAACCCACCCATGAATAAATTAGCTTTACATCTTTTCATTAATAACACACCAGGTATCATTACAGTTGTATAAGTAGCGTATAATACTGAACTAGCAGCTGAAAATTGTGATTGGGTTAAGTTTAAATCTTCCATTAATCCAGCAACTTTTGCATTACCTATATTAGCTCTATCAAGATATGAAAAGAAAAACATCATACCAAATAATGGTGATAATCTTAAATCCATTCTACGAAGAAGTTTTTTTTCAGCTTTTGGATCAACATTCATATCCAATGTTTGCTCTTCTAATGCATTATCAGAGATGATATGATCTTCTGGGATTGCTTTCTCTTCATAAACAAGATCATCTTTTGATTTGGATGTCATTATGATTTTTTTTTTTTCAGATTTTGTCGATTCCTAGGGTTCTTAAACTATGATTGAATGGAGATTAGTTATCTTATTGTTACTGGGGAGATTGACTGGAGGAGCAAGGGTTCAGAACTAACAATGCAAAAGTGTGTATATAGAACAAGATGAGCCCTTTGATAACAGCGATCGGCACTTTTGAATGATTCTACCGATGACATTGAATGGGATTATGAAGTAGAGAATGAGAGAAAAGAGGGAAGATTTATGGGGATATTGTTGAAAAGGGGCTGATTTAGTGTCAAGAAAGATCAGGTTGATGGTATAGGGGTGTTGAATGTTACTTGTTCGAGGTCGGGGTTATAAGCGGCATTTAAAGTCCCCTCAAAATAGTTAAGAAATATTATCGGTTCTTTTGGTCAAAATAGCCGATCGATTGGTCTCCATCAACTGATAATCGATATTAAATTTTGGGTACAGTATCCGTGAACGGATACGTAAGATAAGAGTTGAGGATATGATAAGAGTTGGAGATAAGAGTTGAAGATAAAAGGTGGCGTAGTAAAGAGGAGATATAAGACTATTCGGTATGCAGCATAAAACATTACAATCCATACACTATGATTTAGGTTGATATCTTGAGCTTGGTGAATACTTGATACTTGATACTTGATACTTGAATGGATCCTTGATTAGTAAGAGTATATATCCCACAACTAGAATACTTTTCTCACGTGACTGAATAATTTTTTTTTGCTCACGTGACTAGAGATATTATCCATCTAACCTGCTGTTCTATTCATCATGAGTCTAACCATTTCTCTTCTTCTTCGACAAGAGTCTCTAACCAAAACCACACCACCCCTCAGATGATCTTCTCTTAAAATAGATCATTCTTAATTTAGATCATGTTACATAGATGGCATCGAGTAGAAACTAAAAAAAAGGCTCAAAATCAAGGCACCAAGTTGCCCCAAGTTTTGAAAATTTTGCAACAAATAGATTTTGCAAAATTTGCATAAATGACAAGTCACAACATAAGGAACAGTAAAGAAATATTATATAGAAGTAAAAAATAGAATAAAAAATAAGATACTAAGGCGTAGAATTATCATGCATCTGTCAATAAGCAGGTCAAGTGGTATTTTTTATTAAAAAAAACTCGGACTGCAAACCAATCAGGAGGTTGCAATAATTAATTTTTACCGGTGAATTCCACAACATAAAAAATTTCTTCTTCTGGCAGATCGGTACTGCGGGATTTGCGCATTTACAGGTATGGAAGCTCGCGTAGGTTAGTGCGTTAATTAAAAATTATTGATTTAAGTCCAGAACCGAGATCCGAAGTGGAACATGCATATAGTGTTCCTTCGGGCACCCACCCCACGGCATTAGGAGATAAGTAATGCATAAGTGATGGTGTAGTACATATCAACACTTTCGGTGGTCCATTCCGACAAAACATTAACAGTCTATTGATTGTAGCCAATACTACCAAAGATAAAGAAACTAATGAATGCGCAAAATTCCCAAAACGGTTAAAGATTCCATCTTAGATCTAGCAATTAAGAAACAATTAATAAAAGGTGTATATATTTAATTAAAAGATTTTACAAATGTCAATCATTAAAGGCCGTACATAACCAACTCTAAATTTAAAAAAAATCTCGTGTCTTTATCCGCTCGTCTGTTCTTTTTGTTGCATCTCACTGCCTGCCGTTCATGCAGATGGAATCCGGAAATGGAATCTATTTGCGCCGCGCCGCTCGTTCCTATCATCATATATAGGCCGCACAATCCATTAAAAATAAATCAATCATGTCTATACCAATTCCAATCCCTAAACATAAGGGACTAAGGAAGCAAAGCTTGATTCGTCTGTATTCTATATCGAATGATAAAAGAGGATCAAGTAATAAATCTTCATATTCAAGTCCAAAACAAAATAAAAATAAATCGGTAAAATCCGTTGGGAAATCCCCTGAAACTGAAATAAATCATCCATTAAATACTCATTGGCAAAAACATAATTATGATGCCGATAGTGATTCCGAAAGTGTATTTGATGATTCTTTTGAAAATATGAGTATTTCATCTTCAAGTTCTGCAAATTCTTCATTTTCAAGTTTTTTAAATTCTTCGTGTGTAAGTGAATTAAAATCAAGATGTTGTCTGCAAGTTAATGTGGCAAGTGCCAGTGCCATTAGTTTAGGTAATAATATCGGACAATTAAATAAAGTATTAAGACATTTAGAAGATGATAAACCAAAGCCTAGATTCGAATCTAAGTCTAAATTAAACTTTGAAAAATTAATACCAAAACAAAATCTTCAAAAATCAGGACTTTCAAAATCTTTTAATGAATTAAATGTAAGTCCGGTTACAAGATTTTTAAATGAATATGTTGATGAAAGTTTACCTTCAATTGAATTACAAACTTTCTCATCATCTATTGAAGAATCATCAAATACTCTTCCACAAAGATCTTTTAAGAATAGAGATGAGCGTATCAATACCAAATTCTTGAAGATGTATGCCATTGATTATAATAGTAGATGTACTGGATTAATACCCCATAATGTAAATGATTTTATCCCTTCACATTTACATGAATTCCATGTAAAATATAATTTACATAAACTTTCAGCATCTTCAAGAGATAAATTATGGCAGAATATAATCTTACAACCAAGAAATGATGATTTACCAAAACTGTCAATAAATCATGAAAATTATTTATTTATTGGTGGTAATAATGAGAATAGTTTAACAATGAAAAATGGTGATTACTTACCATGGTCAATTGATAATAAACCAAGTATGAAACCTGTAGGGGTTTTAAATAGTGTAAAGCCATTAGTTAATGGTACCAATCCAAATTCTGGAGTTACCAGATGTCAATATACTGTAAAGGGTTGGTGTAGTAGTAGATGGATTAATGATAATGAATAATGAGTGTATAATAAATAGGATAATAGAACGGTTAGAATTAGAGTAGAGAGTAGAGGAGGAATCACAAGGAGGGTGATTAAATGACTACTGTACAAGGAGGGTGATTAAACTATGAAGTGAACTATCTGGAGACTCCGACGGGGTAGAGGTGAGCACCTAGCTACTCAATGCCTTTGCAATGGCTGTATAACACCAATGCCTCACGCATATCCTATGCATGGCCAATGCATCTGATAAGACAAGTACTCCACTCCCCCCATAGTTCCGGCTAAATATAAGGCCTGGCCACACACGGCCACATCTACGGCTCTAGCTTCTACCCCTATAAAACCTAATGTTGATCTCTCCTGTATATAATATTCGAGTCGTTTAAATCTCAAACCTTTTCATTTTTAGGGCTCAGCCCTAACCATTCGCACGACCGCACATCACCTATTGAAAAATTATCACAAATTTTCACTCACAACACTTACTATAATGGCTCCAAAAGGTAAAAAAGTTGCACCAGCTCCATTAGCTTCCAAATCATCTAAAACCACCAAAGGTTCAAAGAACCCATTAATCGAAGCTACCCCAAAGAACTTCGGTATTGGTCAAGCTGTTCAACCAAAAAGAAACTTATCAAGATTCGTTAAATGGCCAGAATACGTTAGATTACAAAGACAAAAAAAAATCTTATCTTTAAGATTAAAAGTCCCACCAGCAATCTCTCAATTCGCTGATGTTTTAGACAAAAACACTGCTACCCAAACTTTCAAATTATTCAACAAATATAAACCAGAAACTCCAGCTGAAAAGAAAGAAAGATTAACTAAAGAAGCTGCTGCTATTGCTGAAGGTAAATCTGCTAAAGATGCCTCTCCAAAACCAGTTAACGTTAAATACGGTTTAAACCATGTTGTTTCATTAATTGAAAACAAAAAAGCTAAATTAGTTTTAATCGCTAATGATGTTGATCCAATTGAATTAGTTGTTTTCTTACCAGCTTTATGTAGAAAAATGGGTGTTCCATACGCTGTTGTTAAAGGTAAAGCTAGATTAGGAACTTTAGTTCACAAGAAAACCTCATCAGTTGCTGCTTTAACTGAAGTTTCTGCTGCTGATGAAGCTGAATTAGCTAAATTAGTTTCTACTATTAATGCTAACTACCTTGAAAAATACGAAGAAAACAGAAAACACTGGGGTGGTGGTAAATTCGGTGCTAAATCCGTTGCTAAAAGAGCTAAAAAGAACGTTTCAACTGAAGCTCCATCTAAAGCTTAAATAGTAAGTATTTAAAATAATCTCCTTGTACCATTTATCGTAGTAATATTTCGCAGTAATTTAGGTCGATATCTTAACTCCATCTCAATAGTTGATGGTCGTGTCCCGGGTAACTTTCGTCCTCAGCCAATTACATGATTGATTTTTCTCATTTTCAATCTTTGACAAAAGCAAAAAAATCAATCGATACTGAGACATGTCCTTCTTAAGAGATTTAATAGAGTCAGCCATCCCAACTGCATTTGCTGATGATGTATGTAACACATATTAAAGAATCTATATTCTTTGTTAATTTGAAAAATTCTTAAAATCTCGTAACTTAGACTCGAATTTTTCACTCTATTTATTTTTCACTACTAACGAATTTAGACCGAAGAAGAAGAAGTTGAAACTCCAACTGAATCTGAAGAATCAAGTGAAGAACAATCAGAAGAAGAAGCACCAGCAGAAGAAGAATCAGGAGATGCTGAAGAATCTAGTGAAGAACCAGCTGAAGAAGAAGCTAGTGAAGATAGCGAAGAAGGTGGTGATGATGATGAAGAAGAAGATGAAGACGAAGATGAAGATGATGAAGATGATGAAGATGAAATAAAAGATCCATTAGATACATTACGTGAAGAATGTGAAAAAACAGCCCCATGTCATCCATTTTCACACCATTTCCATGAATGTGTAGAAAGAGTTACAAAAGAAATGGAAGAAGATGGATATGATGAAAAAGATTATAAAGAAGATTGTGTTGAAGAATTCTTCCATTTACAACATTGTGTAAATGACTGTGTTGCTCCTAGATTATTTGCCAAGTTAAAGTAATTGCATATATATATAAAATGACATATTTATTAGGTGTTTAGACACAATAAACGATTGTAGAACGAACCAAAATTAAAAGGCTAACTCTATTAAGTAAGTGGCTCGGATCAGACTCGTAAGTAAGATTTGGTGAGTCTTACCACCTATTTTTCATTGGTCGCATCAGCTGCAGGTCGAGGTAAGTCGCAACATTCTAGAAGATTCCTTATAGAAGAAACATGTCACAGACTGGACTTCTTTAACGGATTATGACTCAATTGATGAAATCCATATAAATACTCTCTGACTCATTTAATTACTTGTTTTTGTCATCAAATTTCAATATGTTCTATCTCCGAATTAACCCCTCTGTGTCGCAGTATTGCGGAATCGTCGCATATATATAACCCTCACAACCCGTCACTCCATTTTTTCACCACCGATAAAAGATAAAGATCTACAGATCTAAAAAAATCATCACAAAAAAAAAAAGTTAATAACTTCAACTCTATAAAAATATCACGTTATAGTTAAGTCAATATTTAAGTTAAAAATCAAAATGTCAAGTGAATCTCAACCAATTACTTATAAAGAACCAATCCAAGATAGAATTTATATTGGAAATGTTGATTTTAAAGCCGAAACCAAAGATTTAGAAGAATTCTTCAATGGGTTAAATGTCACTGAAGTTAATATTCCAAGTAAAACAAAAACCATTAAAGGTAAGACCATTACCAAACATTTAGGATTTGCATTTGTTCAATTTCAAACTAAAGAAGATGCTGATAAAGCAATTGAACAATTTAATGGGAAAGAATTTAAGAATCGTAAGATTTATGTTAAAAAGGCAGTCCCAGAACCAACAGAAGAAGAAAAACAAAAAAAGAATGAATTATTTAAGGCTAAAAAGGCAGAACAAGCCGAAAAATTAAAATCAAAGAAACCAAAGAAAGAAAAGAAAGAAATCAAAAAGGAAGAACCAAAAGAAGAACCAAAACAAGAAGTAAAATCTGAAAAATCTGAAAAATCTGAAAAATCTGAACCAAAAATCCCTGAAGGTAAACCATCAAAAGATACTATCTTCATTACAAGTTTAGATTATAAAGCCAATTTTAAAGTTTTAAATAAATTGTTTGAAGAATTAAAACCAAAATGGATTCATGTACCAACAAGACAAGTACCACGTCATATATATGTAAGGCAAAAATCTTTAGGTAGAAGTATTTTTAATAAGGGAATTGCATTTGTTAAGTTTAATGATGAAGAAACTCAAAAATTAGCAATTGAAAAATTCAATGGTACCGAAATCAATGGTAGAAAAATCATTATTGATGTTGCCATTGATGCCAGAATTCCAAAACAAGAAGAGGTTGATGTTGTTACAACTGATTAAATGTGATAATATTATTGTAAGAGTATGTAGTTAATATTATATAACTAAGATTAAAGATTAAGCCCTAAATTTCATGGTGCGAATATGTTTTGGTGTATGTCACCTGACTTAGTGACTGCGAAATTAGGGGCGTGTCGAGCCCATTCTACACCTCATTGACCAAACTTCTCAATAAAATTTTTCAATATCTAAAACACACCATGGGTAGAGTTATTCGTAACCAAAGAAAAGGTGCTGGATCTATCTTTACTGCTCATACTAAGGGTAGAAAAGGAGCAGCCAAGTTAAGAACTTTAGATTTTGCTGAACGTCATGGATACATCCGTGGGGTTGTTAAACAAATCATCCATGACCCAGGTAGAGGTGCTCCATTAGCTAAAGTTGTTTTCAGAGATCCATATAAATATAGATTAAGAGAAGAAACTTTCATTGCTAACGAAGGTGTCTATACCGGTCAATTTATCTATGCTGGTAAAAAAGCTTCATTAAACATTGGTAACATTTTACCATTAGGTTCTTTACCAGAAGGTACCATTGTTTCAAATGTTGAAGAAAAAGTTGGTGACAGAGGTGCTTTAGGTAGAACTTCTGGTAACTACGTTATTATTATCGGACACAACCCAGAAGAAGGTAAAACTAGAGTTAAATTACCATCAGGTTCTAAAAAAATCTTAAACTCTGATGCCAGAGGTGTTATCGGTGTTGTTGCTGGTGGTGGTAGAATTGATAAACCATTATTAAAAGCTGGTAGAGCTTTCCATAAATACAAAGTTAAGAGAAATAGCTGGCCAAAAACTAGAGGTGTTGCTATGAACCCAGTTGATCACCCTCATGGTGGTGGTAACCATCAACATATTGGTAAAGCTTCAACTATTTCAAGAGGTGCAGTTCCAGGTCAAAAGGCTGGTTTAATTGCTGCTAGAAGAACTGGTTTATTACGTGGTTCTCAAAAAACTCAAGATTAGGTTATTGTATAAATATAATGATAATGTACTGAATAATATACGAGGTACCCGATAATTTTTATTAATAAAAACTATAAATTGTAAAACTATACAAATGTAGGGCTTATGCAACTGTAGCAGCTGTTGAAGTAGATGGAACAATACTTGCCAGGTTAACAGTTGATGGAGGATCTTCAATTGGAGACTCTTGAGTTAATTCTGGTGGAGCTTGTTCTTGTTCTGTTTCTGCTTCTTCTTCCTTCTTTTCTTCTTCTCTTCTCTTATTCTTTTCTTCAATCTCAATAATTTTTTCCATCTTTGCTAAATAAGCTGGTTTGATATCAACTCTCCAACCAAATAATTCTTTACCAGCTAAACTCTTAATGACTTCATCTAACAGATATTGAGTTCTTAAAGTAACAAATGCTGAATTACTACGGGGTTTTTTAAAGAATCCACCTTTATAATGATCTCTACGAGTATAGACAATAACTCTATGAACATCATAATCAGAAAAGTAACCTCTAAGATCTTTTTCATCAACATCCTTAGATAACCAAGGGATGTAGACGGTATCAGAAGAAGTAGCTGGTCCAACTTTACGTCTATGGAAAAGAGGAGAGGTAATTGGTGAAACAATTGATTGAGAAACTGGTGAAGAGATTTCAGACTCAGCAGCAGGTTCAACAGGCTCAACAGGTTCAGTAGATTCAGCAGCATCTTCAACATTTTCGGTAACAGGTTTTGCTTCCTCCTCCTTCTTGTCTTCTTTTTCTTTTTGTAACCATTTACGTTTTGGTACAAAAGGTACATGAATTCTGGCTGAAACAGTTCTACCCTTGTAAATTTTACCATTCATAAACTCCAAGACCTTCATGGCAGTTTCATTATCTTCCAATTCAATGTATGCAATTCCAAGAGGCTTTCTAGTGGATCTAAATGCAACAGAATGATTTGGAATAATCACTTGTAATCTGAGGGTTAGTACACACATAAAAATTGAAAAAAAGCTTTAAACTTACGGGTTAAACTGTTCCAAATGAGAGAAGAGATCTTGCTCAGTGGAATAGTAGTCGATATTTCTTAAATAAACAATTTTTCCGGTTGACATTTGTAGGTGTAATTGATGCTACAGGTATCTGGGGATAGTTGCAAAATGCGAAAGAGTGTGCAGGAGATCAATCAGCTGGAACCTGAGGTGGGGCAGTAGAAGGACTGAGAGTGGTTATTGATGGGAATTAAACGGTGATTTGATATAAGACTCTTCAGAGATTTAGTGATTAAGGATCAACTCTTCTATACTCTTCTCTCATCCTATTATTTCCATCCCTCCTTCCCCTGTATCCTCCCTTAGTGTCTTGCGCATTTATTGATTCTCAATTTTTCATCAGAACAATCATGAGAGTACTTTACAAAGAGGACCCTAGAACCATTGTATTATACTCAGATACTCACAGTTTACTATTCAAACATGTACCCTCAAAAAATAGGCAGCTGGTAGTTGCGTTAGAACTTTTACCAAATTCAGAGATCAAAGGGAATGGGTTCAAACCTTTAATTCAAAGAGATGTGTCGGGATTCTTAGGATTGATTAGTGTTGATAATCAAATATTCCTTGCTTTCATTACAGGATCCCTTATAGAAGTAGCCCGTCCTCTTAACTACGAAACGGTCAATAAGATTTATTCGGTTGATTTTGTTTCATTAACTGAAGATACTTGGGATTTCACCACGTTAGATTCAAATGGTATGCCAGTTTCTAATGATAATGGATACTCTAATGATGGACAATATGAAGAGGATAATGCCAATTATAACACCCAACCACATCCTTGTAATGAATTGAAGAAGCTTCTTTCAACTGGTACATTTTATTATTCAAATGATTTTGATCTTACTTCATTACTTCAAAATAGAGGAATTGATTTTGAATTATTAAAGAATCCAAATATTAGTAAGAAAGTCAATTTACTGCATCATTCATCAGAATATTTTTGGAACTCATTTATGATGGAAGGTATTATAAAATATAGATCAACATTAGATTCCAATATTCAAACAATCTTAGATGATAATAAATTCATGACCACCGTTATAAGAGGGTTTGCAAAGACTGTTAATATCAATTCACAAGGTGATTCGATTACAGTGATTTCCAAACAATCATGGAAACGAGCAGGTACTCGATTTAATGCAAGAGGTATTGATGATAATGGTAATGTTGCAAATTTTGTTGAAACTGAATTTATTTATAATCATAAAACCAATAATCAAATATCATCATTTATGCAAATCAGAGGTTCAGTTCCTGCCTTTTGGGAACAAGATTCAACATTAATTAATCCAAAAATTACAATTACAAGATCTGCCGAAGCAACACAACCAATTTTTAATATTCATTTTGAAAACATTTGTTCGAAATATGGGGTTTGTCATATTGTTAATTTATTATCGAAATCTAAACCTCCAGAGGTTGCAGTATCAAATAGATATAAGCAATTATATGAACATTCGAATCGTAAAGATGAATTGTCATATACTGAATTTGATTTCCATCATGAAACAAAACAAAGTGGGGGTTTTGGTGGGGCAACCAAAATCTTACCATTATTATTTGATTCATTAGAACAATTTGGATGGTTTTCATTTGATTGTTCAATTGGTGAAACTATCACAAGACAAGATGGGGTGTTTAGAATCAATTGTTTAGATTGTTTAGATAGAACAAATTTGATCGAACAAGTCATTTGTCAAAATGTTTTAGAACATATTTTAAATAATGAATCAAGAGGTACAAGGTATGAAAGGTCTGATATTTTAACAAGATATAATGAATTATGGGCGGATAATGGAGATGCTATTTCTCAAATATATACTGGTACTAATGCTCTTAAATCATCATTTTCAAGAGCTGGTAAAATGAGTTTAGCTGGTGCACTTTCTGATGTTACAAAATCTGTTTCAAGAATGTATCAAAATACCTTTGTTGATAATAAAAAACAAAGTACAATGGATTTATTATTAGGTTACGATTCGAAAAATTCAATTCCTGTTAAAATCTATGATCCTGTTGGAGATTATGTCTTTGAAAAATTGAAATTAAAAGAACATACATTTACAAGTTTCAAAAATATCTTGATTTTCACTGGAACTCTTAATGTTAATGCAACTTTACCAAATCCAAGATTTGATCTTACATCATGGTTATTCCCAACAGAAAATTCGAATTTACCATTACCAGATATTTTTGCAATTGGAATTCAAGAATTAATTGAATTAAATGCTGGATCAATTCTTAATGCTGATACTTCAAGACCTGCTAAATGGGCAAAATTAATTGAAAACCAACTTAATTCCCAACAAGAACAATATTTACTTCTTAGAACTGAATCAATTGCTTCAATGACAATATTATTTTTTGTTAAAAAATCCCAAGTATCAAATGTAACCCATGTTTCAGGGTCATCTAAAAAGACTGGATTAGGAGGGATGACTGCAAATAAAGGTGCTTGTGCAGTTAGATTTGATTTTGGGGCATCTTCATTTTCTTTAATTACTTCACATTTAGCTGCTGGTGTAAATGCAACATTTGAACGTCATAATGATTATTCAACTATTATGTCAAGTTTAACATTTATTAGAAATATGAATATTCCTGATCATGATCATATTATTTGGTTTGGTGATTTAAATTATAGAATCAATTTACCAAATGATCATGTTAGAGGTTTAGTACAACAAGGAGATTATGATTCATTATTTGAATCGGATCAATTAAATCAAGAAATGAATACAAAATCTGGTGCATTTAAAGGATTTTATGAATCAAAAATTAATTTCAATCCAACATATAAATTTGATAAAGGAACTTCAAATTATGATACTTCGGAAAAGCAAAGAATTCCTTCTTGGACTGATAGAATTTTGTCAAAAAGTCAAAAAGATGCTCCACCATTATTTCAATTGAATTATAATTCGTTAATGGAAATTGAAATTAGTGATCATAAACCTGTTTATGCTACTTTTAAAGCCAATGTTAAATTCATTGATGAAGAAAAGAAACATCAACTTTCTAAACAAATCTATGATGATTATAAAAGACAAAATGGTGATATTCCATTATCTGAACCAAAAAATGCAAATTTTGTTTCTGATACATTACTGGAACTTAATTTATTAGATGATTTTAATTCTGCTCCTCCAACTCCTTCAAGACCTTCAAATTTTGTTGCAAATCCTATATTACCACGTAAAGTACCACCACCTCCAGCTACAAGAAAAGCTACTGAAATTGGTAATGTAACAAAATCATCCATACCTAAAAAATTACCTCCAAAACCTACAAATATTGAACTTGATCATGAATCGATGAATTTCAGTCAATCGACTCCAAACTTGTCACAATCAAATCCACCACCTCCTCCACCTGCTAGAAAGACTGTGCCTATTGGGTTTTCTTCAACCCCATTAATTCCAAGGTCAAGTTCTGGTACACCAAAAGCATCTCCAACTCCAACTGGTGCTACCGGTACTCCACCAATAGTGCCTTCTAGGAACTCCACACCGCTAGTACCAAATTCAAAGAGTTCCACACCTGTAAGAGGATCAAGTCCTGCAACAGTACCTACTACAACCCCAGCCTCAACACCTGGATCTACTACTGCATCAACTAATTCTGCACCTCCAATTCCTAAAAAACCTTCACAATTAGCAGGAACAAAACTAGAAGAAAAAGAAAAGTCCATGATGGATTGGAAACCATTAGTTCCTAAATAATTAAATAACAATTATATAATAATAATAAACATTTAAATTGATTTATGTAGACGATAATTCTGTGAATTTCGCAGGTCTGAGATGGTGGTAATGGGTTTGATTAGTCAAGGAAAAGAAGAAAAAAATCAGAGACTTGCCTCGAGAGAAGATTTATAGAACAAAGAGAACAACAACTTCTCCACCATTCTCCACTCTTACAATATTGAACTAGAACGCTTATATACCACCTAAATATATTTTCGCATATTTCTCATGTCTAACAACAGAAGAATAAAGAACGTTTCAATATCCGTACCGATATTATACGGAAATCATGCGGAGAAACTAACAGACGATAAGAGAACAGCTGTAACACCACCAGATCATTCACACGAGTGGACAGTGTTTTTAAAACCAGCGTTGGATGATGTAGATCTCACCCCATTAATCAAACGAGTAACATTCAAACTTCACGAAACTTATGATAACCCTGTAAGATCCATAGAACATCCACCATACCAAGTAACAGAAACAGGATGGGGTGAGTTCGAAATCATCATCAAAATTCATTTCCATACTGGAGGTGAATTAGGTATAAATGAGAAGAATTTCCAAATATTTCATGGATTGAAATTACATCCATTTAATCCAAAAGCACCAGTTCGAGAAAATGGAGAAATTCATTCAGTAATGTTTGATGAACTTGTATTCCAAGAACCAACTGAAGCAGTTTTTGAAATTCTTACCCAAAAACCTTCAAATTATTTACCAATAAAACTTTCAGATGAAGATAAAACTGATCAAGAATTTTGTAGACAAGATGAAACAGATGAATTAGCACGTTTAGATACACAAATTCATAGGATAAAGAAGGAAATTGAAAATCAAAGAAATAAATATAAAGATCTTGAACAAGAAAAGATTGCTTTATTACAATAGATTATGTATATTAATATATTAGATGCGGTAACAAGTCATTAACTAGAGGCTCTATCTCTTGTAGACTTACTCCAAACTTTTCGTAAGGATTTGTCCTATTTAATTTCAATGATAATTTAACTCTTATTTGATTATTTGTAATAATGATTAAATGATTTAAAGGATAATCACCACCACCCAAAGGTGATAATACTTTGAAATATTTGGACAAATATGAGCATTGTTTATTATTTGTTATAGGTAAATTATGAGTATTTTGATCGATATTTGAAGTTATAAGAATTACCAGCATTCCAAAACTCATTTGATTGAATATATTTTGAAAAAAATCGATATATTGGTTCCCTTGGGCGTCTAAAAACAACAAGACTTTAACACAAATAGATTCTGGGTTATATTCATCCCGCATATCATCTGGAAGATAAATAAGTTCATTAAGTAGTAAGGAAATCTCGGGATGAATATGGTCTGCTAAATGGGAAGGTGTTATTAATTTTGGAATACGTTTTATTCCTATTCTTTTTTGGTTGACAATTTCTCGGTTAGAATCTTTTTCATAATCAGGAGAAAGGGGTGGAGTAGAAGCATCAAAGTTATTATACCCTCGTTTTAGAGTAGACCTAAAATCAATGGGTTGCATCTAATTTTTCACTTCGCGATCTGGGGTAATTTATAGTGTGAGAAGTGAGTTAATGTAGTGTGAGTTGATGTGATGAGTGCAGGTGAGTGAGTGTAGTGTGAGTTGATGTAATGAGTGCAGGAAAGTGAGTGGAGATACGTGACTACATAGAGCAGAAGCGACAGTAACCTCTATAAATATATATTAATTTGCAGTAACAATACGTTGAATATGATCCATAAACAGTTGCATTGATAAATCATCAGTCAAGACTTCTAATTGATTCCCATAAAAAATATTAGGATTAACTGAATAACTTGAACTTGGATTCAATTTAGCCATTAAAAATCTGGCTTGACTTCCACCTTCATCACAATCAATAAATCTTGGTAATGGGAATCTATCCATTAAAATTTCTCCTGCTTCTTTACGTGGAGCTTCTAAAAATTCTTTAAAATGTTCATATCCTTCTTGTTCATGATAACCTAATTTTCTCCATTGAGCAATTGATTCACCATGATAAATTAATACTTGAAAGAAAGTATCTAAAAGTAAAATACCATTTTTACTTAAAGAAATTGAATCAAGTAAAACAGGTTCTGGATCAAGAATTTGTTCACCATTTTCATCTATTGAACCAAATTTATCAATATCATAAGAAAGTAATGTTGGTTGGATCATTATCATCATATTATTAGTGTCTTCATGCATTAAAATATGTCTTATGAAACTTGTTTCATCAGGAGAATTATTAAATACTGATATAAAAGGTGATCTACGTAAATGGAAAACAACTTGTGGTAAAAATGAGTATCTATTTGAAAGCATAAAAGATTGTACTGATCCTTTATTATATTGAGCGAATCTTTTACAAAACTCAATTGTTGTATTATCAATTTCTTTAATAATTTCTGTATGAGTAACATGTGTGGATTCTGATTTATTTATTACATCTCTTGTAAGACTTACAACGGTTGCAAATTGATCAAATCCAAGTTCTAATCTACCAAAATCATTATCATGTAAAATACCAATCGGAAGACTTGTAACTCTTATAATAAATTCTCCTGACATATGTTGATAATGAGTAATAAATTGAATAGTTGTTACAGTTGAAGAAATACTTGAATCAAGTTTTTCAAAATAAATTCCAAATGTTGATTGTGGATTTATATGACATAATTTCCAGCTATTTGTATTTCCTTCACCTTTAAGAATTTTTGATACCATTGAAGAATTTCTTTCATTAATTGGTAATCCATTTGCATTACCAATTAAACCTTGAATCTTCAAATCAGTTTCGACCTTAACTTCTAATGTACCATTTAATCCACAATTTAAATAATCACTTTCTTCTTCTTTATCAAAAAATTTTAAAAAACTTTGTTTAAAAATTGATGTATTAAAAGAATCTGACATTATAATAATCCCACCAGTTTTACGACAAACTTCATCCATTTCATAAAGTCCAATTTGATCATAGCTTCCTACAAAGAAACTACAACTAATACCTAGTTTAATTAAATTTTGAGTAATAGTTTTATAAAAATCTTTTGCTTTAATTACTAGAGAGAAATCCACATCATAATTTGTTGATTGAGGTAATTTAATATTTTTTACAAGAGTTGATTGATTTGAGGTTAGAATATCATGATGTGATCTTAAAGGTTCTCTTAATTCATTACCAACAATTTTTCCTGGTCCAAAAGTACATGCACCTCCAATAAATGAAAGAATATTACCACCATTTGATCCAAAGTTTCCTAATAAAGTTTTTAAAAATAATGATGCAATGTTTATAGCACTACCTGTTGATCTTAAAGGTCTTTCCTTTCTTATCAGTCTTGGGAATGTATTTGTAACTAAATTTTCAAGTATATTGGTAATTTGATATTCTGCAATATTAATTGGTGATAAAAAATTTCTACCAATTGATCCAAGTAAATCATTGGTTGGTCTGACTTTAAGAGATGAATCAATAATACCAAGAGACTTTCTAATTTGATCTAAACTATATTCTTTTGATCCATTAAATGTATAACTTTTTGAATCTGTTAAATTATGAATAAATACATTTTTACCAAATGTTATAAGACCTACAAGAGAATTTTCTGGTAATAAACTTAAAGATACAATCAAACTTTGTTTTAACAGATCAAAAGCGTCGAGATCTTCGGATTCAAAACAGGTATCTATAACATATAAAAAGATTGGAGGAAGTTGATTAAATTTCCCAGTATGATATTCAACGGTTGTGGCAGTTGCACCAATTGGTTCACCTTCAGGTAATCTATTAGCAAACCCACAATATCCACAAGCCCAAGTATCTGAAGATCTTTTACAATATGGGTGAAGAAAACTTTGACATTGTCTACAATTAGCGAGTTGATTTGACGTTGGAATCGGTTCGGGACTTTTATTATTCAATGGCGTATACATAGCTGTCATGGGGATGATGTTTCTATCATGTTGAAGTTTTGTCCGAGGTAGAGAACTCCAAGTGACTCGTACCCCATCAAGTTCTTCTCTCGAATCAAAATAGGTTGTATCTGCCATGATGATTGATGTGCGATGCGGAAATTCGTAGTGTGATATGAGGTCGACGTGTGTACTTACATACTTCAATTTACGTGTATCTATTTACATACTTCTATTTGCGTGTTTCTATTTACAGGCTATTAGTTTTCTAATTTCTTAATACATCTCTTAAACTTCCAAATGGAAGGACATCGTCTATTCTTTCACTTCCTGTAAAAAGCATCGCGAGTCTATCAATACCACAACCCCAACCTCCTGTTGGTGGTAATCCAAATTCTAATTGTTTTACATAAGTCCAATCAGGTATTAAAGCTTCTGAATCATTAAAATCCAGTTTACTGGCTTGTTGATCTTTAAATTTCCTCATTTGTGTTTTGGGACAATTCTCTTCTTCGTATGCATTAATATATTCTTTATTATTTATGAATAATTCAAATCTAAGAGATATGTCATATGATCTATCACCATAAGTTATCATAGTTGATTTAGATAATGGTGATAATTCTGCTGGGTGGTTATATATAAACATTGGTTGGTTTGAATTACCAGTTAATGGTTCAAGATAAATAGATGCAAGATTATCTAAGAGTATAGCAGGAGATTTAATTTCTGGAATTTCAAGATTAAGATCTTTATGATATTGAATAAGATTTGAAGAATTAAGAATCGTGGGTAATTGTTTACCAGAGACTTGTTCAAGAGTTGGAATGAATTCAACCCTTTTAAAAGGTTGAGTTAATGGTTCAAGTGATGGTAATATTTCTTCAAGAACTTTCAATTTACGTTTTTCACCTTCAATAGATAACTGAATATGAAGATATTGAAATAATTCTTGACTTAAAATCATCAACTCATTTAAATCCGTAAAACTTTGATAAAATTCACAAGTTGTAAACTCAGGATTATGAGTAGAATCAATACCTTCATTTCTAAAACTATTACCAATTTCAAAAATCCTCTCGAACCCTGAAATCACAAGTTTTTTCAACCATAATTCAGGAGCTACACGTAATTGAAGTTTAGTATCTATATAATTTGATTTTGTATTAAAAGGATTTGCATTTGCACCTGTTGATGAACCATTTATTAAAGGAGTTTGTACTTCCATAAATTGTCTCTGTATAAAAAATTCACGTAATTTCATAATTAATAAGTTCCTTATTATAATCTTTTCTTTTGCAATTGGATTTACAAGATAATTAAGAACTCTATTAGAATTAATAATTTTTTTATCAGATAAATTATCAGGTAAGATCATTGAATTAATACAAGGACTTAAGATAGTGATTGGTTTAGATAACTTTAGAGATAATTCGTTTGTATTAGACACAGAAGGATTCCCTATACAATTTATATAATCACCTTTTTTAAGTATTGAATGAATTTCAACAAATTCATCTTTTGATAAATTCATCATTTTATTACTTGCCATGATTTGAACTTTTTCAGAATCTTGAACCAAATCAATAAAATACATGTATTTACCATTTTTACGTATAGATAAAATTTTACCTTGTAGGTTTAAAATTTGTGGAGATCTTTTATTTGGTAGAGAAGAGAAATCAAAAGATGAGAATTTATTTATGAATTGGGGGATTCTTAATTTAGAATCGAAACCTGAAGGTAGGTTTCTTAAAGGAGGATAAAAGTCGATTTTAGGATCAAGGATTCTTGTTCTATATTCATCAGAAACAAGGTTTGAGTCATGGCTTGGCCTTACATTAGGTGAGGATGAGGTTGAGGGTGATGATGATGATGATGATGAGGACGACGAAGAAGAGAAACGAAATGGACCATACACACCTGGCCATACACCAAGTGTCCGTAGACCATATGACTTTGGTAACCTATTGATATTCTTCATTATGAAATTCTTATCAGGGTCTTTAACGTAACTCAAACCTAAATGTTAAATAGCCGAATGCTCGTGAAATCGTCAAATTCATTTCTGTTACAAATGCGAGACGAAGACGTCATCGTCATAGTTATGAGAGAAACGCTAAATTCAACTAAATTAAAGACTAAACACAAATAGAAATAAGTAAATAAACAATAGCCACTATATAATCCATAGAATTTCACATACATTATAAACGTACATTTCTTCTCTATTGTTTTTCATTTTAAAGTCCCTGAATACCTGCACAAGAACGCCTTCTTGATATAGTTAAAATCCTGACGCGCATTCACCCAAATTTGTATAATTTTTTAGTGATAATTCTATTGTAAGGAATTTAATTAGACGGTATATTCAAGTTTCAGTTACATTCCGTATAAAGTCATCTGCGTAAATCAACTTGAAAGACTGGAAATATTAAAATTTTATTATGAGAAAGATTTGGGGATCGAGAAGGGAAAAGGTTGATAAAGAAAAGAATGATAGACGTAAAAGTCTTAATGGATCACTTTATCAAACCATGAGTAATCTGACAACAAGTACAAGTACAACTAGTACAAACACCCTTCAACCATCATCACTTCAACCAACAATTACCAATCAAGAATCTGCCATTACTCTTGATTCTTCAATTACAAGATCAGGATCACAAAATCATAAGAATCCTAAATCTGTTAATGGTCTTGTAAAGAATGATTATGATCTTAAAACCATTAAAAACTCATGGGTCAATGTAGTGGTCAATACCACCAATAATGATGTTGATGATCTGACATTAAGATTAATGAGATGTGAATTAAAAGGAAGTCATTTATATTTATATAAACTGAATTTAAATTATAGAAATTTTAAGGTCAATAATGATACACCAAAAGATGAAACTTTTTCAATTAAAAATCTTAATATTGATTTTGATAATACAAGTATTTCAGGACCACAATTATCTCCATTAGATAAACCTTCAGATTTATTTAAACATTCAAATAATCTGAATTCTTCAATAAAGACTGGTTCATTATTACCACCTAATGGAATGCCTGGGACTTTTAATAATGTTGGTCCAATACTTACCCCAACCCCAAAAGATCAACCAAAAGATGATTTATCAATTACTTATTTTGATACTTCAATACCTCATCCTGATTTAAAATATAATTTTGATACTTTAGCATTTCAATCTGAATCATCAATTGAATCATTTATTCATTTTTTATTTTTTGCTAATGAAGAATATTCAAGTTCTGTTAATCAAATAATTAATATTATACCAATTTATCCTGATTTTGGTAAATCTCTTAGACTTATTAATTCCATGTTGACTGGATTATTTCAAAATAAGTTCAATGGACCTTATCAATTAGATCAAATTTTACAAAGAATTTTATCACTTTTAACTAATATAAAAAATGATTTCAAGGGGTTTCTTTTAAAATCGGATATAGCTCCTTATATATTAAAATTATTAGAATGTCTTAATGAAAATCTTAAAGATCAAGAAATTTTAGGGAAATTTAAATCTTTCAAGTCTGGGATTTTATCAGTTCAACAATCTTTAATTAATCTTATTTCTAATGAATTTGATGAACCAGATTCAAATCCTTTTAATATTTTAACTTCAAATTATTTTCTTAATCATTTAAATTTGATTGAATTCTCTTCAGTTATTAATTCAATTGATTTGAAATTTTTCAAAAATTGGAATTCAAATCTTGATAAATCTCTTTTATTATATTCAACAATTAATGAATCTAATGATATTTTTTATAGGAAGAATCCTCTTTTTTTCAATAATGATCATCATATTCATTATCTTTCAAGACTTTTAATTAATCAATTATTTAATGAGACCAATTCTAATAGTTTAACAATACCAACATCAACTCTTGAACTCAAAGCAAGGTTATTAGAAAAATGGATTGATTTAGGTTGTATTTTAGATAAAAGTGGTAATATGTCTTCTTGGTTAGGTATAGCATCAATTATTTTATCTCAACCAATTTTAAGATTAAGTAAAATTTGGTCATTTGTTTCAATGGATTATATTAAATTACTTAAAAATGATTGGTCTCCTGTATTATTTGAATTGGATAGAAGATTTTTAATTAATAATATTAATTCAACACCAAATTCTCCAAATCCAATTGAATCAGAACCTGAAATTTCTGGTGATTCTTATCATATAATGGCACCAAGAGGTTTAGGTAAAATTTATCCAAAAGAAAATGTTATCCCATATTTTGGAGATTTACTTTTAAATAATTTATCAATAAAAAATATTAATGAAATTGAAGCTACTTATAAAAAAATTAATTATTCATTTAATAGATGGAATGAATATTCAAAGAATCTTATTAATTATAATGATATAATAAAATATAATGATGATGTATTAAAAAGATATGATATGATGGGATTTATATTTTCTAATGAAAGTCTTAATCAAGTACTTTATCTTGGAACAAATGATTCAAAATCTTTACCATCAACTTTTGATTTACCAAAAGAAGATAAAAAAAATTCAATTAATCTTAATATTAAAAATCAATTACTTAAACTTATTGAATTTAATGCTAGTGGTTATTCAATTGGTTTAGAAAAATTGATGATTTTATCCTTATCATTCCAATCAGATTTACCTGAATCTTATCTTAAACCAAATGTACCATTTTATAAGAATCTCCCACTTAATCATTCAAATATTTCAATTCATTCAACTGATTCTGTTGTATCTGATAATTCTAATGCTTTTGATGCATCTTCTAAATTACCAATGTTTAATAATCAATATTTTAAAATCAATTTAATTAAATATGATGAATTATCTCTGGATTCTGGTACTTTATCATATCCTGAAAAGGAAAAGGATAAACATGCCATTAAAATAGATGATGAATTATGTTTTAGAATTGATGATTTTATTGATAATTCAAATTCAAATTTTAATATCCTTGAAGAAGGTGATGAAGTTGATGAAGAAGATGATGAAATTACAGGTCTTGGTATAGATGTTGATGATATACTTAATTCTGATAAATTTAATAATATAATGAATGATGATACAAAACAAAAACCTTTGAAAAAGGGTTCAAGTATTGTTTCATCAGATTCAAGTCAACTTCAAATTTATAAATATATACCAAAATTTTGTTCAATTGATAAATTAATTGATTTATTAATTATCGATTCAAAATATTTTGATGAAACTATTAATATTGATTTAAGTGAATTTAGATTTGTATTTTTATTAAATTATGATTCTTATATTACTACAAGAGAATTATTAGATAAATTAGCTCATAGATTTATAAATTCTGGGAATGCAGTTATATCAATAATGAAGAAATCTTATCAATTAAAAAATAATCAATCATATACTTCATCATTTCCAAATTGGAATTTAGATCCAACAATTGATTTGGGGATTTTAGGTGATGTTGATTATTCAATTTTATTAAAAATTCAAATTAATATCTTAAAAATCCTAGTATTATTACTTAATAATTTTTATAGTAATTTTTCAATGGATTTAACAAATAAAAAAATTTTAATAAAATTATTAAAATTATTTAGTAATGAAATTCTTCAATGGTATAATTCAAATAAAATTGATAATGAATTAGAAAAATCTTTTGAAAATTTAGTTAATTATTATAAAAAATTAAAAAAATTATTTGTTAAAAAAACTTATAGACCAATTGAAATTGGAAGATTTAATGAATTTCTTATAAATGATTTTAAATTTAATAATTCTCTTCATGAAGTACCAATGAATAGAAATTTACCTGGCCATAAAAATATTAATAAAATTGAAAAATTTCTTCATAAATTTAATAAATTATTAACAATTTTTTATAAAGGAATTAAAATTGAAGATTGGATTAAAATTTATAAAATCCTTGAAATTGAATTTGAAAAAGATAATTTATTTGAATTTAATTTACAAAAAACTGATACTCCTGATGATAATTTAATTATATCAAATATTTTTAATTATTTTGATTCATTAAATGATTCACAAGAAAAAGTTTTAATTTTGAAAAAATTCCCATTAATTTTTAGGAAACTTTTTAAATTATATTCAAAATTTAAATGTTATATTTTGATTCAATTAACTGATCTTAATATAACAGTTGATGAAAGGTTAGATAGAATGAAAACTCTTTTGTATATGGTTAAAATTTGTCAATTAAAAATGTTAACAATAAGTAATCAATTTGGATTTGAAAATGATGTTAATAAAAGTAAAAAAAGTATAATACCTTCATGTATTGAATCTGCCATAACAAATGTAATTTATTCAAATGAAAGTAGATTATTTACAAACCTTTGGATTAAAGCTTCAATTGCTTTAAATAATGATGAATTTAGTCAAAACTCTTCAAATTATGATGATTTAAATATGTTATTACCAAGAGATTTAACCGTTAAAGATTTATCAATTACTCATGAATCTTTATTACCATGTTTTGGTTGGATCATTGAAAATTTACTTGATATGAATAAAATTACAAATTTTAATAATAAAAATTTGATAAATTTTAATAAAAGATATCTTATATTTAAAATTCTTAAAGAATTAAGTATGGAAGAAATTGATTCTTTAGAAGATATAAATCATAATGATACAAGAGAATTTGAATTTCTTTTAAAATTAGATGAATCTTTAATTAATAATAATAACATTAAAGAATTTACTTTACTTGAAAAGGATAGAGTTAAATTATTTAAAAATGCTTTACGTGAACAACATAAAATTCTTTTAATTGATAATAAAAAGAAGGCATTAAAAGATTCTCTTAAACAACCAATTGTATCAGAATCTCAAACTTCATTAAATAAAAAATCTTCAAATCCAACTTTAAGAAGACAATCACTTTCTTATAAACAAAATAATACAGGTGCTGGTAGATTTAAAATTTCTGGATTTTTCAATAAATCAAGACCTTTTTCTTTAGGTAATACTAATACAACTGGTAATCTGTGGTATGAAAAATCAATCAGCTCAAAAGATTTACCAAATGTTTATGGATTTGTTGATCCAAAAGCAAAACCTCTTCATATAATTCCTTTAAAGAATAAAAAAATCTTCCCAGTTTATTTATTACCACTTTCTTTTAAAATTGATAGTGAAAATAATAAAGATGATGATTATTTCTTTCAATGTTTAAATGAAACTGATTTAAATGATTGGTTAATGAAATTGAATCATTCAAATCGTCATTGGTTCTATTCAAAATCTCTTAATTTAAAACATCATAGCCAATATATCACTTTTGGTATTCCAATATCAGTTGTTTGTAATAGACTGAATACTAATATACCAAAATTTTTAATTGAAATGTTTCAACAAATTGAAAATGATGGTTTAAAAGATGTTGGGATTTATAGAATCAGTACTTCAATAAGTGAATTAAATAATCTTAAAAATATGATTGATAAAATTGGATTTATTGATTTTGAAGAAAGAAGTTATGATACTCATTCTTTAACAAGTTGTATAAAATCTTATTTTAGAGAATTACCTGATGCTTTATTAAGTGATAAAGTAATTGAAAAATGTTTTGCTTTAAGACAAAAATTAATGAATCAAGAATTAGAAAACAAACAAATGATTATTGAATTTAAATCAATTCTTAGTTTATTACCTCTGATTCAATATGATACTCTTAAAGCATTGATGAATCATTTAAGAATCGTTGTACAATATAGTGAGTTTAATAAGATGACTCCAACAAATATTGCTACAGTTATTGGACCTGCTTTAACTGAAGCAAGTAGTTTAGATATTTTAGTTCAAAATTTTGGATTTATGAATTTTATACTTGAAAAGATGATTATTAATTATGAAGGAATATTTGAAATGAATGAAGAAGAATTAGAGGAAATCAATGAAAAACCAGATGAACAAGAAAAGGGAGAAGAAAAGGAAGATGAAGAAAAAGAAGATGAAACTGATGTAGAAACTGAGGTAGAAACTGAAGAACAAGAAACTGAGGAACCAACAGAGAAACCAGAAACAGAAGAACCAGAACCTGAGAAGGAACCTGAGAAGGAATCCGAGAAAGAAATAGACAGCCTAAAGATATAGCCAACTAATAACATTCATTATATACAAGATTAATACTATGTAACTTTATACTTACTGTAGACCCTAATGTCTCTTGACAAAATTCTTATTAACACTTCTTCTTCTCTTTTCCATTGCTCCTAATTTCTTATTTGTTCTTTCTAATGTATCATCACTTCTTTTTTTAGTATTTTTTTGAAATTCACTCCACCAATCTCCAACACTTTGTGCTTTATCACTACCAGGATGTTTTACAAAAAGTGGTAAATTAAATGTCTTTCTAAAATATTTATTCTTTAAAAGAATTGTTTGAAAGAATGAAAATACTGCATTGGTTGCAAAATATAAAACAACAGCTGCTGGGAAACTTGAGGTAATAAATACTGATACTAATGGTAAAGCATACATGATATTTTTCATTTGCATTGAACCTGTTTCACCACCTAATTTAAATAATCCTGCCATAACACCTGCTGAAATTAATTGTAATCCAAGGTATGGATCAACTTCACTAAGATTTAAAAACCATCCTGTACCTTGAACGTCAAATCCTTCAACTGGATAATTTGACATTTTATTAAGTACTCTATAAAGAAAAAATGCTAATGGTGCTTGGATCATTGGGAATAATTGATGTGATATTTTAATCCCATGTTTTTTCATAAATTTACTTCTTTCATAATTAGCTTCCATTAATTCTTGATGATCTTGAGTTTTGGTTCTCTTTGTAAGTTCATCTAATTGTGGTTTAACCGCTGACATCTTAGCTGCATTAACTGATGCTTTCATATATAATGGGAATAAGAAAACTCTAATTCCAAGGGTAACTCCAACAATTGTTGCCCACCAAGGTAATCCACTATAAACATGAGTATATTCTAAAAGTCTTTCTAAAAGAGCTGATGGTCCATAACCTTGGGCTAATCCAATAGAATCAAGATACCCAAGTTGGTCTGATGTCATATTTGAAGTTATTGGGTTTTCTTCAACAAATTGTGTAAGTTTTTCACCAATATTTGATTCTGAGGTATTTGATGAATTAAATCTAACTCCACCTATTGAACCAATTTTTATGGAATTTTTTCCTGATTGTATGAAATTTGATGGATTTATAATCATCCTCACGGGACGTATGGTCAGGTTTAACCCTTTGGAACGAAGAAGGGTTGATCTAAACATAAGATTGGATTATACGATTTGAAAAATTTTCAGATTATAATCGCGGATTTTTCGCATCTACTTGTATATGGATTTTAAGAATAATTGGAGATTTCTTACCAAATATCGATGTGGATTAGGTGTGAAACATATTCATATATCCCCACTAAACACAATTTATATACGACGGGATTTCAATTCAAAAAATGGTAAATTCATCGAGAAATTGAACGAAATTATCAAATCACCTCATTTTTCAGATTCTCAAGTACTTGATTTAATATCAAAAGAAAATATCCTTATTTCACCAAATGAAATATCTTCAATCTTGCCAGAACATAACGAAACCCTTCTTGTAAATATACACCTTCAAAACCTACTCCACAAAAGTGAATATCAAATTATATACGATTATATACTGAAAAATCTCAATACTCAATTGAATCCAATATTATTAGACCACTTCTTTTTAGAATTTGTTAATCCAGATACTTTCGAATCCATGGTTCCTTTACTCGAGCTCCTTGTACATAAACAAAACTTTATTCCAAGTAATGAAACATGGTCAAGATACCTAAGTATAACGTGTGAAACATTCTCATTATTGGGTGCAAAGATGATTTATCACAATGTAATTGATGATTATAAGTTTCATGAAACCCTGTCAGTATATAATCGCAATCAAACCAATTTCCCATTTCTTGTAACCCCAAATTCCTTATCAGAATTAGCATTGATCTTTCAAAAAAATCATTTACCTGAATATATCATTGTGATAAGAGATTACTTTAAAAGATTTTATTCATTATATGGACATAGAACTACATGGAAATCAATACTTATTTCATTGATCGAAGCATATTCTTGGTCGGGTGATATCAAAAATGCTTTAAGATCTTTTAGATATACTTGTATGATGTTTAGAGATCATTATAATCTGAAATCTAGGTCAAGTTTTTTACATAACGCATATACCGGAATGAATAATTCGTATCAATGGAGAAGAAAAAATATTCAATCAAATGCTGTGAGTTATCCAGATTGGCCCATAGAGTTAAAAAATGATTTAGATAAAGTACAAGAATCTGAGATTAAATTATTTGATGGTAAAATATTTAACCCTGTAATTGATAAAAGTATTTCTATAGCCCCAAAGCCTGTAATTAACGGACATTTAGAAATTCTGGATATTCCTTTATTTGATAAAGCAATTGGTAGAATGGTATTAAATCATATGCAATCAGATTCTAATAATAAAGTAAGTGTATTAATTGATCTTATCAAAAAAAATCATTATATGTTAACTAAATTTATTATTTCAAATCTTGCTAAGAATATGAACTTGTCTGAAGCTTTTATTATTATGCTTGAAATTGATTCAGAGATTGAGAATATAATGAAATCTGTTTTATTCAAAGATGAATTATTTTATATACTTTTGAAGAATGCTCATACACAAGCATCATCATTAGATCCAACTGATATAAATCTGTTAATTGAATTTAATAATTTGATTAACGATATCATGGAGTTCTATTTTAATACCAAACAAGACCTTACAAGTTTGGGGATTGATCCAAAGATCATGAGTTTATATATTTCATTAACGTTAGAAGCTCCTAATTTACTGGTTAGTTTGTTGGAATCAAATGTTGAAAAATTTAGATTTCAAAGAAAAAATAATGAAAAAATAAAACTTACAAATGATATAATAGAAAAATTAGACGAATTATATGGGAACAAATGTCCATTTTTGGATTTAATAAGTAATGATAAATAGTAATATAAGTAACGAAAAGAGGATTACAGGTTTATACTTCGTCATTCATTCTATAAAATCTATTAATTAATTATCTTCTCTTGGATTCTTCATTCTATGGATCTTGACATCTTTGCTATCCAAATTTCCAACAGTTGTGATATCTTGAGGTGTAATAAATATGGTTTGAGAATCAGGTGCTCTTTTTAATTCTGCTAATAACATTCTTATACTAACAGTTCTATTAACAGAATCCATAAAAACATCAAATTCATCCAATCCTCTAACTCTTGAACTCATGACTTTCCAAATAGATAATAAAAATGCAACTTGTGTAAACGATTTTTCACCTCCTGATAACGAATCAACATTTCTTGTTTTTGAACTTGATTGTGGTGCAACAGTCATGGTGACTTGTCTTGTTTGTGTATCTACTTTTAAATCCCCTTCGAAATTTCTTGTTTCTAATGCTACCTTAAAAGCACTACAAATTTCATTTATATTATTTGAAATTGTAACTTGTAAATGCCTAGTTCTTTGAGAAACTTCATTTCTAAGTCTATCATCAATAGATTCCATCTCTTTTAAAATCCCTTCTGCTTCATCGGATTTCTTTAAAGCATCTTCATATTGTTGTTGAGCTTCACCTAATGAAATTCCAATATCTTGTTCTGCTTCTTCGATTGCTTTTTGTGTTGATACATACTCTTTTTGAATTGATTCAGGTGTATCATTTTCAGTTATTTCTACTTCATCTCTTTGACATGATTCTAACGCAGTTGAAAGGGTCTCTTGTAATTTAGAGTTATAATCTGTTAATTTTTTCTCTAAAACTTCAATGTATTGATTTGTTTTAATTATATCATTATTAAGCTTTGTTTGTTCTATATCACTATCAGTTATTTTATCCATAAGCTCGTCATTTTTTGCTGTTTTTCTCTCTGATTTATCCTTTCTAACTTCAATTGTTTCTTCTAAATCATCATATTCTGATTCAATTTGATTTAATGATTCGGCAGTCAATTTCAAGTCTTCTGATAATGATAATATGATCCCTTGTGCAGATTCTATATCACTTTTTAATACACCAATTTGGGACTTTAACATTGTAACTCTATCTTCCCCAATATTTTCAAGTTGAGAATTTAATGATTCAATCTTTGATTCCAATTCAACCCTTTTAGCATTATTATCCTTAATTCTTTCCATTAAATCTTTTTTCTTATTGGAATATTCAATTTTAGCTTGTCCCAGTTCCTTCTCTTTTTCTTTCAAATTGGTTTTTTCTGTATTCAATTGAGCCTTTGTTTCTGTTATTTCTTCTTCAACAGAACCATCACCAAACTTGAAGGATTCTGATAATCTATAATAAATAGGGTCACCTTGAACATTGGTTTGATTACCTTTATATCTTCTACCTTGTTTTTCTGAAATTTGAGTATAAACATTAGTTACATTAAAATCTTTTGCTAATCTTGCTGCTTCTCTATCATTACTTGATATAATAGATTTTTCAATACTATTCATATCAATCAATGTATACACGACGTTCTCATTAGAAAAATTCATCATTTGTAATAAAGTTGTCTGATCTAATAATGGACCTGTTGGATAATCAAATCTTTCGAATTTTCTTCTAACAATAGTTGAAAAAACTCTATTTTTATCCATCAAATTAGCTAAAAGTTTACGATCATGTTCATTTGTAACAACAAATGAATCAAGAGTTCTTGAAAATGCTGTATTAATTAAGTTTTTCCATTTTGAAAATTCTGGTTTAATGCTAATAAATGATCCTAATGGACCAATTGGCTTTTGGTGCCAATCTGTACGTGCATTGATTGCCCTGAGTAAATTCGTCATAGTTTGTCCCCATGCTGCATATTTATCATTTCTTGATCTGCTTAAAGTATTCAATTTACCCTCCAAGTTTCTGATATTGTTGATAATCTCTTGTTTCTCTCTTTGTACCTTTAAATAATCTTGGTCTTTTGAAACTTCATCTGGAAATTCTCTCTTTTCTTTAATCAAATTCATTCTTGCCTCTTTAACTTCTTCTAATTCAGTCAGTGCTTTATCTAATGCATCCTTTAAAACAGATTCTTCATTTCCTCCTGATTCAACTCTTTGTTCTTCTTCTACGAGTTTTTGTTCAAGTTCTTCAATTTCTGTTTCATATTTTTCGATATTACCTTGTTGAAGTTCGATTTCTGATATTAACAGCATTTTCTTTCTTTTGATTTCTTCTTTATCTTCTGATTTTGATTTCAATTGATCCTCAAGATTTGAAATTTCTCCTTGAAGTACTTGAACATGTCTTGTATTTGATTCTATAATTTCTTGGAATTTAGCTTTCTGTTCCGTCAAGAATTCGATTTTTTCCTCGTTCGTAGACTTTTGTTTTTGATAATTTTCCAATTCAAGACTTCTTTTATTTATGGCAGCTTCTATCTTGGTTGCATTAAACCAAAATATTTTACCATGTAACAATTCTAATGTGTGCCTTAATTGATCTGATTTTCTAAACTTCTCATAAGTTTTTAAAGCTTCACCAAGATGTGCTTTTACTTTAGATTCATAATCTACTGCTTCGTTTCTCTTATTGGTCACATCTTGATGTTTGAATTGAGTTTGTTCATATTGCTCCATGATATCTTCTACCAAAATACCTTTCATCAAATATTTAAATTTATCTGATCCATTTGTTGAGGTTAAGAATTCTCTTGCTTTATCTTGAGATAAAAAACATAAGGGGTTATCTACTCTAATATTAAAATTAACTAATATTTCTTCGATGGTTGATTTCTTGGTTGAAATGACCTTACCACTGGAAGACTTGATATGATAACTTCCTGTTGAGTTTCTCACAAGTTTCCTTTCAATTGTGATAGAGTCACCATATGTATCGTATTCATATGATCCCACCCCTCCATTATAAAAGGTAATAGAGAGTCTTGCTGTAGTTTTTCCATCTTTAATAAGATCATTTGCTTTAGACCCTCTACTGGTGTCACTAGCTCTAGCTCCGAGTCCTACTGATATACCTGTGATAACTGCACTTTTACCGGACCCATTTCTTCCAATAATAAAATTTAATCTTGGACCAAGCTCCAATTCGAAATGATCATGACACATGAAGTTTTTAAGACTGACACGTTGAATAATTCCTGAAAGTAATGGTCTATCAGATTCCAGATCAGAGTCTGATTCTGATCCAGTTTCTGACTCTGATTCGGATTCAGATTCAGATCCGGATCCTGAATCTGACCCTGACTCCTCAGATCCTGAATTTTCTTCCTCTTGTCCTTCTATAGGAGGTTGAGGGTCATCCATACTAGGCAATTCTTCAGAATCTTGATCTCCTGCACCTTCGTCAAAGTTCGTATCATCATTGTCAACAGTACCATTTTCTTCAATAGATGCAGTAGTAGAATTACCAAGTGATGCTGTATTTGATATATCAGAATCCCTTTCAACCAATTCCTCTGATTGGATTTGACTTCTTGTTCTCTTTCTAGAGGTGGGTCTATTAGTAGGTTGGACGGGTGCTCTTGTTGGGCGGCTCTTTGGTACGCTTCTTGGTCTTTTTGGACTTCTTGGGCTTGTTGGTACACTTGTTGGACTTTTTGGTACAATTTTTGAGCTTCTAAGGACTCTTTGTGGTTCCACTGTATTTGGAACTGTTGCTGATACAGATTTAGGTTTCTTAGTAGGAGTGATATCAGGTCCAAATTTTGGTAAATTTACCCTTACCATTCCCCTCTTACGGCTTTTCGAAGCCTGACTTCGAAGATTTGTAGTTCCAATTCTTATTGATCCCACTCTAAAATTTTCAAACTTTGTAGATCGTGGTTTCTTTGAACCCCCAGCAATACCCGTCAATTTCATACTCTTCAAGAAATCAACGCTGGGACTTCTAGGTCTTAACCTTTGATCAGCAAACTTTTGTCGTTTACTATCAGGTAAAACACCACTATACTTTATCATGTATATGTAACTTGATGCGGGCGCGTCGTTTTTTAATTAAAAATGATAAGTCTCAAATCTCAAATCTCAAATTTCAAATCACGTGAGACTATTGTAGTTCTTGTCACGTGACCAGTTGGACCAGCATCTTCGGTATCTAACTTGGCATGCGATGACTACGGCACTTCCCGTTTAAAACTATTCACTAATGTTATTTATTTTATTGACCCTATTCATTCGTTTAGCTATTGGGGCAAGTATTGGATCAAATACCCAAACTCCTTTCAATCTTCAATATGGTGGTATTAAACCAAAGGTTTTCATTGTAACTATGTTTGGACCAGAAGAAGAAGCTTGGACTACTAAGATGAATTTTCAACATAACTTCACTATTCCAGGATTATCATCATCTTATCCTTACGTTCATTGTTTAGAAGATTATAGTATTTGTCATTTCACTACCGGTGAAGGAGAAATTAATGCTGCAAATTCTATGATGGCTTTATTACTTAATCCACAATTTGACTTATCAAAGACTTATTTCTTACTTAATGGTATTGGAGGTGGTGATCCAGTTAAGGTTACTACTGGATCTGTAACATTTGCCAAATATGCCATTCAAGTTGGTTTAATGTATCAAATTGATTCAAAAGAATTATCATCAAATTATTCTGATTGGCCAACTGGATATTTTAGTTATGGAACTCAAGATCCTTTTACTTACCTTGATGCTGCTTATGGTACTGAAGTTTATGAATTAAATGAAAACTTAAGAGATATTGCTATCAAAGTTTCTAAAAAAAATCAACACCTTTTAAATGTTGGTACAGAACAAAATATTTTATTAAGAGAAATGTATAATGAACCAGCAAATCAACCACCAAAAGTCATGGCATGTGATGTTACTACATCTGATAATTATTTCTTTGGTAATGTATTGAGTGATTATTATATGGATTATACTAATTTAGTTACTAATAATACTGCTGATTATTGTAGTTCAGCACAAGAAGAAAATGCAACATTAGAATCTTTATTAAGATTACATAAATATGGTAAGGTTTCATTCGATAGAATTATTGTTATGAGATCAATTTCTAATTTTATTAAACCACCAAGTCAATTTAAAGATTCTACTGATTTCTTTTTTAATTTTGATAAAGGTGGATTTCAATTAGCTTTAGATAATTTATATATTGGTGGATACCCAGTTGTTGAAGAGATTATTAATAATTGGTCAAGATACGAAAATGGGGTTGAACATGAGAATTATATTGGAGATATTTTTGGTTCTTTGGGAGGTGAACCAAATTTTGGAAAAAAGAAGTATAGTGTACATTAAGGAGAAGTGGGTGTGGGAATAGAGTAGGTTGTGTAGAGAATAGAGTAGTGTGTGTAGAGAATAGAGTAGGGTGTGTAGAGAATAGAGTAGGGTGTGTAGGGAATAGACGTATAGAATGGAGTACGTAGAAGAGACCAGTTATGGGTGAAGAGAGAAGTTATGGGTAGACACCACTTATGGGGTACACCACTTATGGGGTACACCACTTATGGGTAGAGCGTGAGTCTACAGCTATTAATCTTAATTATCTATTCTACATATATAAATACTCATCTCTCTTAGCTTCCTTCTACATATATAAATACTCATCTCTCTTAGCTTCCTTATCAACTACCTTTCTACCATTAACAAACACCCTAACACAATTTCTATCATCACCAGAGAAAACCCATTTATTTAATAAATCAATCAATTTATCATTATCTTGATCATCTTCACTTGGGATTTGCCAATCAAATAAATCGATATTTGATCCATGACTAGTTAAATCAATTAATTGAGCATCGAATCTTTTACCAGCATCAAAAGTTCCAATGGTATCTTCTAATCCCACGGCAATTGCACCAGCTTGGGTACCCATAAAAAGTGCATCATTAAGACTAAGTTTATCAAAAGAATTACCAGATTTCATTGATAAATGATGACTAACCAAGATACTTTGTCTTGCAATTCCTAAGATTGAAGGGTCAAATCCTCCACTAATATCAGTACCTAAACTAACATTAATTTTCTTCTTATATAAATATTTTTTAACTGGTGCTTCACCACTTGCAATGAATGTATTTGATGTTGGACAATGACTTAAACTACAATTCTTTTCCTTGATGATCTTACATTCATTATCACTCAAATGAATAGCATGAGCAAGAATTGTAGATTGTGAAAGAAGATTATGTTCATCATAAACTGTTGCATAATCTTCATATTCTGGGAAGAGTTTTTTAACCAATTTGATTTCTCCCTTATTTTCACTTATATGAGTTTGAATTGGTAATTTCTGTTTAACAGATAAATCACCTAATTTTTTTAATAAATTTCGACTACAAACTGGTGCAAATCTTGGAGTAATAATTGGTTTGACAAGATCTTCAGATTTTGGATTTTTCTTTTTGAAATAATCAACTATTTCATGCATTGAATCCATACATTCATGATCAGTTTCTTCATAAGCTGGATAATCTGGATTGTGATCCATACATACTTTACCAACAAATCCACGTTGTCCAAATTGTAATAAAAGATCACCAAATAATTTACTTGTATTACAATCAATAGTTGTAAAATATGATGCACATGTTGTTCCAGAGTTAAGGGTCTTATGAATTACTTTAGTATAAATATCTCTTGCCATTTTCATGTGCTTATCATTGAATGAATTTTCAAGCAGAAATGTATAGGTTTTTAACCAATCTAAAAGCGGTACATTCAATCCAATACCAATATTTGGATATTGTGATGAGTGGATATGAGTATCTATAAACCCTGGGAAGAAGAACTGGTTTGGTTGTTTTGAAATATCGATATACTTAAAGTGAGACACTATGTGGGGATAATTTTGTTTAAAAAATGTTACAACTTTTGTTTGTGGAACATCTGATGCCACAAAATCAATTTTCCCTTGAGGTGTTACACCAACTAATGTTTTAGTTCTAATTCTAAGTTCTCCTAATTCAGGGGTATCAATAAATGTACCATAGTATAAAGTATATGGAATTGTTTCAGTGGCTTTTATTGAAGCATGAGGGTAATGGGGGTAATGATCATAGTGGTTCCCATAATCCCCACCATATCTGTCTCTGTAATTTGTTTCTGAATTCATCATTAGTTATCAATAATGTAGATAAAATGCTTATATGTGTATTTATGTACAGATCAAATTCTTATCAGTGATTAGATACCGCGGATTCTCCGATTTATATTAAGCGAGACTCCGGTAAGCAATCGAAGGATTTTTTTAACTATTGCTACTGAAACACCGGTGTCCGGGGGGTAAACTTAATTTTTACTATGGTTAGGGTCATATTAATTAATTATTTATTTCTTAGTACCGGTACTCCGGTGTTCTACCGGTAAAATTTCCTCTTTGGTCGCACTAACGCCGCTGCTTACATAACACAAATCAATGACATGCTACAGATAACATGAAGATACTACCTCTTACTTGACTACCTGTAAGGGGCTTTAAATCATGACACTTTAAATTAGTTGTCTATGTAATTTCTTACACAAAACACGTATGTTTTGTTTTAACCCAATTAGGAATAATTATTGGACATCCTTACACCCACTGGATCTATATTTGAACATCCTTACACCCACTGAATCTATATTTGAACATCCTTACACCCACTGAGTCTATATCTGAACACCCTTACACCCAAGGAAATAATTAATCTACATTTATTCGTTAACCAGGACATCTATTCCTATAAACCTATGGTATCCTATATAATAATTCCAGCTTAGATTAAAGCAGCGGCTAAAACACCTACGACAGCACCAAAAGAAACGGAGTTCATGTTGGCAAAGTTTTCTTCACTTGGGATAGTAGCAGAAGAAGATTCAGCTTCTGATGATGATGATGATGATGATGGGGCAGAAGATGAAACGGTAGTTGCAGCAGGTGCAAGAGATTTAGGAGCGGCAGAAGATTCAACAGCAGAGGTTTCGGCAGCAGATGTAACAACAGCAGATGATTCAACAGCAGATGAAGCAGCAGCAGAAGATTCAGCTTGAGTAGATGAGGCAACAGTTGAAGAAGCTTCAACGGAGCTTGAAGCCTTGGTTGAGCTTGAAGCTTTAGTGGAACTTGATTCTTTAGTAGAGCTTGATTCTTTAGTAGAGCTTGATTCTTCGGTAGAACTGGATTCTTTAGTAGAACTGGATTCTTCAGATGAGCTGCTCTTAGCATATGGAGAACAAACATCTTCAAAAGCACTGACAGCAGTATCACTATCACCATTTGGACAGATGTCATTTAAACAATCTTCAACATTAGAATATTCTTTTGAACAGATACAACTAACATCATTTAAACCTGAACAATCAGATTTTTTAGTAACTTGAGCAACACATGCTAATAAACAAGCAGGTGGAGTAGCTACAACAACATTTGCAATGGATAATAAAGCGATAGATCCTAAGACGGCAGATTTCATTTTGAACGAATGTGTTAAAGACTGAATCAATTTCGCAGTGAAAATTTTTGGTAAACATCCGAGATTTTGTGTTATTTTTAGAAAGTCTAGATTGGGGAAAATGTTTGAGGTGTGAATGGGGAGAGGCAAGGGTGGGAGATTTGGGGGAAACGGTGGGGCATGGTGTGTGGTGTGTAGGGGGGTTGAGGTAAGGGTTAGATAATGGGTATGCTTTGGGATTTCGTAGTGAATTGGGGATCTGGTTGGTGTGGTATAAAAGTCTAGATCCCCAGATTAGGCTTTGACACGACTTTTTAGTCGAGTGGGGAGATCTGAGAATGTGAGAAGGGTAATGTGAAGCGAGTAAAGTGGCCCCTTAAAAATGTTTAATAATAGGGGCAGAGTAATATACGAAGAGATGATAGGGAGGGTTAGGGGGGTAGGTGGTCGTCTAGTAAGTCTTGATTTGTACCCCTTAGGTTTATTGTCTCTCCTATCTCTTGACTTGTACCCCTTAGGTTTATTGTCTCTCCTATCTCTTGACTGTACCCTTTGGTCTTTCTCTCCTTCCCTGTCTCATAAATCATTTATTCATTACATACTCACCACCTAACCTTTGCTTCACTCTCCTCTCCTTGATAATCTACCTCGATTCTAAACTCTCTTACCCTCAATCCAAGCATCCCTACAATATCAATAACCAAATTTCTATTTAACCCTCCACGAAGTACATCACCTCCAATACCACTTACTTTAAACGGAACTCTAATATTATTGATTCCGTATTGTAAGATTGTTGTTTGTGGTTTAGTAATCTCACCAATCTTTGAATCTTCATATTTTGCAACCATTTCGAGAATGTCAACCTCAACAGGTTCATTAGAAATCGGATTCAAAATTTCAACTTCAACTTCAGATGAAAGGATGTGAATTGTAGTAGAAACTATAAAAGAATCTAATGGGTCTTCAAGATTGAATTTTATTGGTGGGACTGGTAGGGTAAGTTTAGACCCTTTAACAAAATATGGATCTCTCATTATAATAGAAATGTTTTGTGGTTTTGTTGAAATGAAATTACTTACAAATTGACTCAATTGTGGAGAGTTTTTTAAGTTGATTTCAACATTTGAATCTGAAGTTAATGAAACAGATGCTGACCCGAGGAACGAATCTTGAGTAGAATTATATAAATCAATCTCGACATCTTCATCCAAAGTAATGTCATATTTACTAATAAGATCAAAAGGTACTTGAAGACCAAGAGTTTTACTTGATCCTTTGGTTACTTCGACTTCTTTAACAAGAATTGTCAGATCGAGATCTTCTAATCCTGAAGTTAATATAATTCTTCTACTAAGATTAACATTCTCTACTTCAACTTGACCAATTTTGGGAAGATTTGCAATCAATTTTTTTATGGAAACGTCCAAATCCATTTTTATTGGTTCATTTTCGATTATTGCTTTTATTAATTTTGATTCAATATGATCTATTTCAATTAATTGTTTCATCTCACCGTTCTGGGTAATCATAGTTGAATCAATAGATGTATTATCATAAACAGCTTGAAAGTCTAAATTCAAATCCATTGGAAAGTCCCATTCCTCTTCAATACTTGCAAAGATCGAATCGTTTTCAATATTGATTTTTGCATTAGTTATATTAGGTATGGTCAAAGGTAAAGGGAAATCTGGGAATTTAGGTAACTTAATATCTAAACTATTGACTATATGATTAACCCAATCTGGTAAAGTACTATTAGTAATTGATCTAATAAACAATTCAGGTTCATTAGAAAGACATTGATATATTAATCTATTCCCACAATCTTTTGACATCTTTGAACCAAAGATTTTCCCTTCAACATTAAACAGAGATTCCAAATCTTCAAGATGGATATTCCCAAGAACGTATCTATTATCATGACATTTATAAATTAAGTCATAAGTATTAAACTCTTTAATAAACTGTTTAAAATAATAATTTGGATATCTACATTTCCCAGTAAATTCAATAAGATCTTTTTTGTAACCAACTTTTGATTGTTTGATATCAAAAGTATTACTTAAATTATTAGAGAATGTTAGATTTTGATCGATTTTAATTACCTTATCGTGAATAGTACCATACCTTGTAGATATATCAGTTTTAAAAGTTGATTTCAAGTTCATTTCAGTCTCATCATTTGCCAATAAATCATTAAGGATCTTGATAAGATTACTATCACTTACACCCACTACGGAAGTGAATTCAAAATGGCTTACTTGATGATTTCTCAAATGAACATCAAGAGGAGGGGTGGTAATATTCAAACTTTCAAGGTTATTAATAACTACATTTACAGGGTTTTTAGGAGTTAAGAGAACACTTCCTAAGATTAATCCACAAAATCTATAGAAATTACCAAAGTAAGTAATATTATCATAATTAATTGTTATAAAACAATCAATTTTCACTTCTAGACCATCCAGATTAATACCAATTAAGTTGATTGATGTTAAACTTGGAATTACCGCACGTTGGATATCTACATTATAGTCATGATAAAGGAAACAAAGTATTATTATAATGATAACTAAAAGAATAAGGGATATACTAAGGATTGGGCTTGCTAAATAATTCCAAGAGATAGGAGATGTTTGGGGCAGTGATTGTGGGAGAAGCGGTTGATTTTCATCAGCAACGGGTATTGGTTGGGGGTCACTAAAGGGGGATTTTGGGGTACTTGTACCAGGGACAGGGATTTCCAGGGTGACTGGGGTTTCCAGGGTAACTGGTTCTGTATCTGTTGGGACTGGTGGAGCAGTATCGACTTCTGGGACTGGTGCTGCAATTGTGTCTGTTGGGACTGTATCGACTTCTGGGTCAATTGGTGCAATTGGTGCAGGTGCAATTGGGTCAATTACCTCTTCACCCTTGTCCTTATCATCCCCCTTAACCTCTTTCTTATCTTCCCTTTTATCCCCGGACTTATCACTCTTGACACTTACCTTATCATTTGACTTATCTTTCTTCTTATCACTATTTTTACTCCCTTGCAGGGTTACACTCTCCCTACTTTTATTAACATATTTTAACCCACTAAGACGTTTTTTATCTTTTTCTTTTTTTTCTTTGTCGTCTTTTCTACTTCTTAACGAGAGTGATCTACGAAGACTACTACTTCTTGAAACATCAGATCCATCATCTGTACTTTTAAGTTTATCTCTTAACCCCATGATGAAATTGACGAGACACACGCGCACAAGAGATGATAAAGATGTGACACAAAGTTTAGACGATGAAATTGCAGTGAACCGAACCAGTGAACCGAACCAGTGAACCGAACCAGTGAACCGAACCAGTGAACCAGAGCGCAGCGATGGTGAACGGTAGAGTCAGATAGAGTCCAGAGAGCAGTGATGGTGAAGTAGAGTGAGGCTAATGTCAGAGTTCTACTCTCCTGTCTCTCTCCTGTCTACTCTCCTGTCTACTCTACTCTCCTGTCTATTCTACTCCCCTGTCTATTCTACTCCCCTGTCTACTCTACTCCTGTCTACTCTACTCCTGTCTACTCTACTCCTGTCTACTCTACTCCTGTCTACTCTACTCCTGTCTACTCTACTCCTGTCTACTCTACTCCTGTCTACTCTACTCCTGTCTACTCTACTC
>JANIVJ010000118.1:0-22205 GCA_030555785.1 Yamadazyma kanchanaburiensis | reverse complement strand
CTACTCAAGTTCTTAACTATATTAACAATTTCACTCATGATTCACTTTATTTTAAAAGAAAATCAGTTGGTAAGAAACCTGAAAGCTTTAAAGGTTCATTTGAAAAACATCAAGAGCCAAGTTTTACTCTTACTTCACAACCATTTGTTCATAGCTTTGCACTCCCTCATAACACAGCTTATGTTCCTCAAAAACATTATGCTTTCAATCCTAATGAACGCCCTAAAATTCAAAGGGTTAAATATATCAGGGGGGCAAATTTCAGTGGTGAATTTGATAATAAAAACTTCAAGTTATTACCATATGAAAATGGAAATGATTTGATCTATGAACCAGAATATTACAGAGTACTAATGGCTAAGATTATCAATTGTGATGGTTCAATGACTGAAGTTCCTATCAACCAAACAAGAGCTGGATTGTGTCCATATTGTCCAGATATCAAATTCTTTGATTTCAAAACCAGTGCTTATGGACACCATCTTTCATTTCACCATGGAATTGGTACTGATGGATATCTTGTACCAGACCCAATTCCTTCAAAACAGATGACATTTGGTAAAGGAGTTAAGGTACACTGTGCAGCTTGTTCGACCCTTGTTACGGTATCCAAATGCTCAACAACAGCCGGATCTCAACCTTTATATACTTATTTAAGACACTTTAAGGATTGTCATAGAAAGAACGTGCACCTGTTGACACTCGATAGACTTGAATCTACGTCTGATTCGTACAAGGTAATGAAACCAATGATGCCATAAGACTGCCGTCCTTTTGGTTTGCATAACGATAAGGCATTCTCTATAATTATATAAAAATAAAAAAAAAGTATAACTCGTGTAGTCTAAAGAGGAGTGTATAGAGCAGAAAAATTGCAACCGTCGTGTCTGGCAGAGAATGGGATATAGAGGATAGGAAGGTGGGAGAAGTGGGGCCAGTTTACTTCAAATACCCACAGTAGTTCAATGGGCTGTTTCATACTGTCTAGATTCATCAGTCTAGGGTCTTCTTTTTCATCTTGTTTCTCTCCCAAGTACCCCGTCTCTACCTCGTCCATTGTCCCCGTCTCTACCTCGTCCATCGTCCCCGTATCACAACGCGAATCGCGTCTTATTCTACCACCATGGGTATCACAGGACTTCTTCCTCTACTCAAAGACATCCAAGTCCCTACTACTCTAGAGAAGTATAAAGGCCAAACGTTGGCTGTAGACACATATAGTTGGCTCCATAAAGCCACGATCTCATGTGCTCAAGAATTATGTCAAAATGAACCAACACAAAAATACGTCTCATCAGTAGTTAAAAAGATTCAAATGCTTCGACACTTTGGCGTAGAGCCATACCTTGTTTTCGATGGAGCTAGTCTTCCTACAAAAGCCGCCACGGCTCTCGAAAGACGTACGAAGCGTGAAGAAGCTCAGAAGAAAGCTGATGAGTTGGTTAAACTGGGGAATAAGAAATTGGCATGGAAAGAATTTATGAAAGCTGCCGGAGTTACATGTGAAATGGCCAAGACTGTTATGATAGAATTGGATAGGCTAGGCGTTAAATACGTTGTTGCACCTTATGAGGCCGACCCCCAAATGGTTTTCTTAGAGAAAATCGGATTAGTTGATGGAATCTTATCAGAAGATTCTGATTTATTGATCTTTGGATGTAAAAGATTAGTATCTAAGCTTAATGATTTCGGACAATGTATAGAGATTTGTAGAGATGATTTTCCTCAAGTTAAGAATCTTCAATTAGATAAGTATACCTCTGAACAATTAAGACTTGTAGCTATGCTTTCAGGATGTGATTATACCAAAGGAATTCCTGGGGTTGGTCTTAAGACAGCGTTTAATCTTGTGAAGAAATATAGTACTTTAGATAGGGTATTAATGGCGTTAAGAGCAGAGGGAAAGAAAGTACCAGAGAATTTCGAACAAGAGCTTTTAAAAGCAGATTTAGCATTCCAATATCAAAAAGTATTTGACCCTAATTCAAACAGTTTAGGTACTTTGAATGAGTACCCTGAAGAGTTTGTGGTTGATATGGAAATCGTAGAGGAGTGTTGTGGGTTAACATATGAACAAGACATTCATGAAGGGATTAGTAAAGGGAAATTGAATCCACATAGTCATGAGGTACTTGTTTCAAGGGAAATTATGATTGGTAAATTGAAGAGGATGGAGAGGGAAGTTGTCAAGTCTTCTGACAGACATATGTTGGTACCTAGAGGGAAGATAGATCTGTTTTTCACCAAAAGAGAGAAGAAGGTTGTTGTAAAGCCGGTCAAAGAGAGTCAAATAGAGAAAGAGACTAGGGAAAGGGAACAGAGGGAGAGACAAAGAGAGAAAGAGAGACAAGAAAGAGAGGCAAAAGAGAAAGAGGAAAAAGAACAAGAGGTAAAAGATCCAGTTTTGGTTCCAGAACCAGAAATTGAAAAACTTGTTGAAAAACTTTCACCATTTCGTAAAAAATCTAAAACCTTCTCGGCGGTACCTGTTGGTAACTTTAGTAAATTCTTTAAATCAAAATCTACTGCACCACCACTTTCACTGCCTGTACAAGTCCCTACACCGGAATCGTTTGACCCAGATATTACCGGTGATTCAGATATTCCAGAATCTTCACCTTTAAAGAGTACTAACATTTTAGAAGACCCGGTTCCAAAATTAGTTCCAGCGGAAGTAATGGCACCACCAAAAAGCACATTATCAAATCTTAATAAATTTGATGATGATTTAACAGATGATGATGAAATCGATGAGTCGCCTGTTAAGAGCAAAGCCAATTTAATGGGAGGGAATCAAGATAAGCTTAGAAGGGTATTAAGAGATACGTTTCTGTTTAATCCAGATAAGAAATATGAGCCAAAGAAACTTAATCTTTCACTGGATTCTGAATCTTCCATTGAGTTACAATCTGAAGATTTGAATGGGTTAAACGATACACCAGGCTTTGAGGTGAATACATCTTTGATTGAGAAGGAAACTGGGGAAGGAAATAGAAAGCATACATTCAAGCACGCATCTTTAGCACAATTTGCATATAAATAGAATAAGAAACAGGTCTCAAAATATTTCTTTAAGGACTCTCTAAGGACACTCTCTCTAAGGACACTCCTCTAAGGACACTCCTCTCTAAGACTCTCCTCTCTAAAACACTCCTCCCTAAGACACTCTCCTCTAACACACTCTCCTCTAACACACTCTCCTCTAACACACTCTCCTCTAACACACTCTCCTCTAACACACTCTCCTCTAACACACTCTCCTCTAACACACTCTCCTCTAACACACTCTCCTCTAACACACTCTCCTCTAACACACTCTCCTCTAACACACTCTCCTCTAACACACTCCTCTTTATTATATATTATCTATACACTCCAAGTTCCCTTATCACTCCCCCTAATTCCCCCTTAACACACTCGTCCCTATAGCTAACCTCGTCATTCTTCCTTGATCCATCTCCCCTACTACATCATTCAACTTAAATAACTTCTTATACTTCTTCATATCTATCGTACTCCACAACATCTCATCATTCAATTCAACCTTATCTCCCTCCTTCAACAACCCCATCAATTCCTCCTCTACTCCTTCAAAATCTTCTTCACTCTCAAAAATCTTTACACAGATGAGTGTATCACTTTCTACATTGGTATCAATACCAAATCTCTTGAAAGCTTCCAGGATATTATTTACAGGCGACATGTTAAGGATGATTTCACTATGGAGAGACTTGGCCTTATTTTGACCAGTTTTATAATTCAATAATGATCTATGAATACCTGAGAAGAGGTATTCTCTTGAGATGATATTTTTTGAACTGAGGAAACAAAAATCGTACTTGGAGTCACCAGAAATGAGGTTGGCTTTGATGTCTTCTAGAACATGTTTAGGAATATTACCCACCGTACAAATGAAGATATGTTGGTGGAAACCAGGTAACTTTATGATTTCAGGCATGGCGAGAAAATTGAGAAACATTCATCTAAAAGATGCAAGACACTTCTGTCCTCGATTCCATCTTCACATCCACATCGTCGACTGAACCCCAGCATGACTATCCTGAATCAATCCTACAACAAAGTGAAAAGGGGATCAAAATCTATTCGTCTTTGCAAAGACATTCACGTCAATTCATAGAGTCTAATGATAGTATTGTGCGGTGGAGAAATCTGAATATTCATCAAGTTCAAAAACAAGCTGTTGAAAAGACCTTTCTTACCAATTCCAAAAAGGCCACTTATGGACGTGGTATCACATTATTCACCTGGTCATCTGATGAAGCATATATAGAAGCAAGAAGGAGAGAAAAGAAGATGAAAAAGACTCAACCAAAAACTGAAAAAAAGGAGGATACTCCTCAATCAGATATATCTGATCCTATAACACTTCTACCCACGTCAATCTCTAATCAAGACATGAATCATATTAATCATCTTGTAGATCTGGAATCTAACTCATTTATTAGAGATCGTATACAAATCATTAAAGCTCACCATAGTGAACAAATCTCTCAAAAGATTAATGAACGTAAACGTAGAGACCATGAGATCCATCTCCAGCGGTTAAAACTTAAAGAAGAACAATATGAAAAGGAACTCAGGGCTGCTACCGAAGAAAAAGAGAAGGAGAAACTGAATAAATTTTTAGGGATCTTTTCCTGGGGTGATAAACAAAAGGATAAACTGGATCAAGAGTCTGTGGGAGAAACAGATGATTTTGCATATACGGCGGGTATTGGGTCGATTCCAAGCACGCCAAAAGGGAAGGGTAAGGCAAGTGTATTTACGCCTAGTATATTTAGAAAGAGGACGGTACGGGAACCGGAGCACCCAGAGGGAGAGTCTGATAGTCCGTCTAAGGAAGAGGGCCCTTCGAAACAACAAGACGACAGTCCATCGAAACACGACAGTCAAACAGACGAGAGTCCTAAACAAGATGACACCCCATCTAAGACCACTTCTGTCCCTCCCACTGCACCTCTTTCAATTCCTCTAGACGAACTCGATAAAGTATTTCAACTTCCTGAACCAATAGCCCCACCCACACCCCCTAAAAAGTCCCCTGATTCTACAACTGAACCTGTCACGGGACACAGGTTTCTCCCGATGGCAGAACCAAAGCCACTCATAGATTTTGAATAAACGTGTAATGAGCACCCTACTCTCTACACCTACTCTCTATACTCTCTCTACACCTACTCTCTACACCTACTCTCTCTCATCTATTCATTATCTATATACCTCCCCTACACACCCACAGCCTCTCTCTCCTTCTCTATAAAACATCCCAACCCCATAAATGCCTCATCTAGTACCCTCTCATACACCCCCTCTAATCTCCAACCTCCTCCTAAATACTCCTTATTCTTAGCCAATTTATCAACAAATGGATCATAATATCCCCTTGCTGAATCCATATCCTTAGCAAAATTATACCTCTTAACCAACTCTCTATCTCCCATAAATGGTGTAAATGGTACACTCTCCACTTCAGGCTCTTTATGACCAGGAAGTTGTCTTTCAAATTTCTGCTCAAGTTGACTATTAAGCTGTTGTAATTGTCTCTTCCTACTATTAGACCTCTTAAGTAATACATTATTCGCTTGATTTATTATATCTTCAGAATTAGCATTAGAATTTGATAATTTATCCAACATTTCTTGTTTTTGTTGTTTTTGATATTCCAAATCTTCCATTTCCATTTGTTTTTGAAGTTTTAATTTCTCTTGTTTCATTCTTGACATGGCTTCTTCATATTGTGCTAAATCAGCATTACGTTGACTTTCTCTAACTTGTCTTTCAAGAATTTCAACCTTATGATCTTTTTCATACTTAACCAAGTCTTCTTCGGTCTTACCTGAATCAATATCATTACTAAGATTATATACAATATCTTCAATAGTTTCTAAATATTTATTATACAGTTTAAGATCTTCAAAATCTTCTTCAGTTTGATTATAAATCCCATTAACTCGTTTCCGTATATCTACTTCTCTTTCGATCTTAATATCATCAAATACTTGTTTTTTGAATTTGTTTTTTCGAAGTATCTTACCACATTTTGCATATGGACAAGGTGCTGGTCCAAGTGAAAAGATTCTATCTACACAAGATTCGCAGATTTTATGGTAACATTCGGGGTTTATAAGGAAATTCATATTGGGTGAAAGGTACCTATCTGTTCTACAGATAGGACACATATCATTTGATCTATCATCTGGGTCGTTAGTAAAGTTTAGAATGGATTTATTGTACATACGTTCTGACATGTTGAGTCTAACTTCTGCGTATCACCCTCACTTTTTCATGGGCCTACATAACCAATTTCTAAAACCAATTATACCCACTTTTGTCATCCTCTTGACTGGTTACATTGACTATAATGCTGGGTACATAATAGGCTATAAATATTATTTCCTTCGGGGTCAAAAACCTACGGCCATATCTTTATGGATTCTAATTAGCATTTTTCAAATCTTAATCTACGTTTACTGGATTATTATTCTTATCCAAGGACCTGGGAAATCACCTAAACTCCGTCAATACGATATATACAACACTGGTGACCCATCCCTCGAACCACTCCCTCCTTACTTCCCATGTGATCAATTTGGGTACCCATTTTGGTGTTCTCAATGTAATCTGATAAAATTTCCAAGATCAAGTCACATGACATATGTTGGATATTGTGTTGATAGACCTGATCATGTTTGTATGTGGCTTGCAAGTGTTATAGGTCAAAAAAACTATAGATCATTTTTTAAATGTTTACTATGGATGGTGATGTATTTAGTAATAGTTTTAGGATATTTAATTGGTGCAACTGTAAAAGGATTTGATCCACAATTCGTAGTACTTTATGTAGTAGTAGGGTTTTGGCTGATAATGGCAGTAGGATTATTGATATCACATGGGTATTACTTGACAAAGAATATGACAACTATAGATGATGTAGCTATAAGTAAAGTAAAGAAGAAAAGAGCAAGAGAAGGAAGAAAGAAGGGCGAGTATAAAACACCTCAAGATAATGAATCTCTTTTGGCTGATGGTGTAAGATTTATGAATGTACAACATCAGGGACTTAGACTCATAGTACAGTATTCTAATTCTAGACCATGTTACTCACACGGGTTCGTTAAGAATTGGATTAATGTCATGATATACGATACGAGTCAAGATTTTACTAGACAATATGATGGTAGGTTTATTGAGAGTGTGTTGGTGTTCTTTGTACCATTTTTAGAGTTTTTATATAAAAGAGATAAAGATGGTGAGATTAGTTTAGGACCAGGATTTGAAGAATATTTAAGAGATAAGATAGAGAGAAGGAGGTGTTATTTGCCGCTGTATGTGAAGGTGGAAAGTGTGGAGGATCCGCCGGGGATGGGTCCTGTAGAGAATCCGGTACAGAATCCGATACAGAATCATACGCTACAGAATCCTACGCTACAGAATCCTCCTGTACATCTGAACAATTAACCATGACCCACGATTTATGAACAAACGATTTATGACTATATTCCCTTCTTTCCTGTGTCTCTGTCTCTGCTCTGTCTCTGTCCCTGCTCTGTCTCTGCCTCGTCTTTGTCTCTCCTTATCTCTCTCTACCTCTCGCCTATTCTCACTCATTGATCTCATCTCACCTCATCTACAATGGACTTAGTTGGTGAAATTATAGAACATGATAATGGCACTCCAACACCTCCTACACCACCAAGTGTGCCGGATATTAAGAAGATCACCGAATTGAAGTCAAAAAGACAATCGGCATTTGCAGCCAGAAGGTCAAAATTCAAATCAACCAGAGAAAGACCTGAGACTAAGCCTAATACCAATCCAGTCAATACTCCTACTAATGACCCACAAATGACAGAATCAGAAGAGATTCACCAGGAGAATCTCGATAAGTTGTCTAAAATGACCCCAGAGGAAATCGAAGCTGAAAGGAATGAACTTTTAGGTCAACTTGATCCACAATTGATTAAAAGTTTAATGAACAGAGCAGAGAAAAAGAGTCAAAAGGAATCACATGACCATGGACATGGTCCTGATCATACACATCAACATGCTGAAGGGTATGGAGGGTGGATTGGTGGAATTAAGACTGAAGAAGGGGTCAGGGAATTGTCTCATATGGACAAAGAAGAGATGAAGAAGATGATGGGAGAAGATGGGGAAAAGGACGGTCAGGAAGATAGAGACAGTCCAGTCCCAGGGTCCGACTCTTCTTCTGGTGACTCCACTAAAAAAGTTCGCTTTGATACCACCTCTACAGTACATTATCCCTCTGACTACGAAGTAGAAGAATCTGGATGGGAAGATATCGAAGATATCAACGACCTCATTGAAGCTCCAGAAGAATATAACCTCGTCAATAACTCTGAAGGAGTTCATTTCCCTCAACCAAAACAAGACACAGAAGAATTCGGTACAGAATTAGATCTTAATGATCCAGATTTTTATGATAAACTTCATGAAAAGTATTATCCTGATCTTCCAAAAGAGACTTCTAAATTAGCATGGATGACTACCCCAGTACCTAAAAAGACATCATCAACTTATGAATCTCTTTCAGATATGAGATTTGATTTCCAAGGGAATTTAGTACAACTAACCAATCAAGAAGTTCCAACCCATTTAGGATTACATCATCATTCTGATAATCCACATTTACCAGGGTATACTCTTGCTGAGCTTGTACATTTGTCTAGATCAGTAGTTCCAGGACAAAGATGTTTAAGTATACAAATGTTAGGTAGAATCTTACATAAGCTTGGACTTCATAAGTATAACATTTTACCAATTGGAGAAGATGAAGAGATTGAAGGAGGAGAAACAATCCGATCAGATTTCGAGGAGATGATGTGGGATTTAGTAGATCAATTAAGGATAGTTGAGAGTATATCTGAAGCATCAGACGAGACTAAGACAAAGAATGTCAGTGTAAGAAACTATGCCATTGAAGCACTTTGGTTATGGAGACAAGGAGGAGGAGATAAAAGAGAAAAGAAGAAGAAGACGGAAGAAGAGATGGAATTAGAAGCGATGATGAGACAGTTATAGTATATAGATGTTAATATTCGTGAACGAAGAAATGTAAATTCGATAAATCCGATTTCGTCGTAGTAGGTGTGTTTATAAAACATAAACACTATATCAATTTACTTCAAGAACTGAAGAGGTCTGATATTCTGAATATTGTCGATATATGCATATAGACACATCGGCCGATGATTGAGACAATCGGTCAACTTAAGTTATGCATAGAGAAGAGAATTGTTACAGGTGTAGTATGGTAAATGTATATTAGTGAAAATTTTCACGCGCAGTAGATGGATTAAGGAGATGAGAGCATGGGGGATGGGGTTGAGCATGGACGTAGACTGAGCAGATTAGGTCGAGCGTGGGTGTGGATCAGGTCGAGCGTGGACGTGTGAGCCTGGGTTAGGTCGAGTGTGGACATGTGAACGTGGATTAGGTGAATATTGAAAAGATAAGGTGTGGGCATGGAGTAGGTCGTACCAGAATTTTAGGATACACTTCTTCTTCAACATTTTCTTAATTCTGTATACAATTATGGACTTCTAATTTACCTGGGTTGAGAGCGCTGGGAATTCTTGCAGCCAAATGATGAGGGTCTGTACTAGTCCTGATAGTCCTATCGCTTGAAGTTTCTATCCCCATATCCAGTATGTAAGTCTATAGAAAACCTATTCATACTCCCATCTTCTTATCACGTCTAGTCTCTCTCGTCCTCCTTCTATAATAATTCCTGTACTTAGTACTCCGATCTACGTGTATTTCCCAAATGTGATACATCCCAAAATCTCCCCCCAATATCCCACATTTTTTATCACAATTAATTACTTCAAAACATGAGGGAATTTGATATGGAAATCAGAGATCAAGAAGGCAGTTCTGAACACGATGATACTGCCGAGTATAAAACTGACACGGTATGGAGATTAGATACTCTTTATGCTATAGCCTTGGAAATAGTTGAAAGATTACCAGTTTGTTTGAGAGAAATCAGTATGGAACTTCACTATCCTGACGACTTCCGAAACTTCAACTTCCAAGATTATACTGGTCCTCTCCCAGCTATTCCTCTCAGGGGTGGTGTAAGAGTGTCTGAATTACCACCTGGAAGATTAATTAAATGTGTTGTAGATTATACTAAAGCAGGTAGATATAGGAGGTCCAGAAAAGATAATATATACGATGTGATTAAGGTATTCATTAAAAACGACAAACTTTGGAATTTCAATATTACAAACCTTGCACATGTAAAGGTTGAAAAGATACTTAGATATGTTGTTCAAATTATTAGAGCAGAATTCACAAATCGTATTCAGGAATATCAGATAGGTTATGCATATAACGGACCTAAGGGTTGGAGAATTGATCTCACCAAAACATGGTTTCAAGAAAATTTACAAAACGGTTTAAATCGTTTTAATATAGTTAGAAATAATCAACAAGTCACTGATACATATACCAGTATTTTTGACATCGATAGCCTTATTCCTCCTCTTTTGACTCAACTACATGAGCACAATGCTTGTATGGGTTATGCATATAACATAGATTATAGCAGACTGACTATTAGAATTGTGAGACTTCATTCAAATGGTGCACTTGTTGAAGTTGGTACTGGTGTAGTTATTGCTGGTGGTGTTGGTGTAGCTGGTGCTGGTGTAGTTGGTGCTGGTGTGGTTGGTGTAGCTGGTGGTACTAGTGGACCTTCTGGTCCTACTGCTCCTAGAGGCTCTGTTAGACCTACTGGTCCTAGAGGAGCTGTTAGACCTGCTGGTTCTGTTAGACCTACTGGTCCTAGAGGATCTGTTAGACCTAATGGTCCTAGAGGGTCTGGTGTAGTTGGTGGCTCTGGTAGACCTGCTGGTCCTAGGGGGTCTAGTGAAGCTGGTGTAGCTCGTGGTTCTGCTAGACCTACTGCTCCTAGAGAATCTGTTGGACCTGCTGGTCCTGGTGGGCCTGTTAGACCTAATGGTCCTAGAGGAGCTGTTAGACCTGCTGGTCCCAGAGGATCTGGTGTATTTGGCGGCTCTGGTAGACCTGCTGGTCCTAGAGGATCTAGTGAAGCTGGTGTAGCTCGTGGTTCTGCTAGACCTGTTGTTCCTAGTGGTTCTGCTAGACCTACAAATTCAAGTGTTAACAACCATATGAACCATGAAAATGATCTGGGTGGTTTTGCATTTAGTGAATCTTTACCTCAAGATGAATCTGAAGACTTGGTTGAGGAATTAATTCAGCAGGGACACTTAATTCGTAGTCCTTCTGCCCCAAGCAGAGCTAATCCTACCGGATCTTCTCTTACTTTGAATCATAGAATTCAAAGAAACAACTCTGAAACAAATTCTACTGCAACAGATTCCTTATCAAACCACGCAGGTCCCTCAAATGTTCCAAATTCAACTAATTCCACAGCTCCAGCTACAAGTGAATCAGTAGGGGGTCCAAGTGAAGGTCCAAATGGTGTTAGAGAAAGAAGACATGAAACTGATGATTCTGAAATTCAAAGACTTCCTACTACTACAGGTGCAAATGATGGAAGAGTAGATAATACGGAAGACCTGATGACAGGGGCTACTTTAGATTCTTCCAATGATTCTAACTCCACATTCTACTATTCTTTTATCTGAAGCCCTTGAGTCAGAAGCTTAATTGATCATAAATTCTTTGGTAGTTGTTGGCCCATTTTGAGCCTTTTTAGAGGAGGGAAATGGAGTATATGTTGAAATTGTGTAGAGTGTGAATATGTTGAGGTGTTTTAGAGTGTAATTTATTGTTTAATATATATATATAAAAATCGTTACTCTTGTAACTCCATCTAAATTTTTGATATCCCTTCTCGGTTGTATCTATCTTGTGTCAAATATTTGGATCTAAGTCCAGTACAAAACCGGCTACGAGTGCAATAGCTAAGAGAAGAAGAAGGTTGTATACTTACTACAGCATCCTACCTTTTCTTCCAAGGATGATAAGGCTACGGCCTGGACCTCTACAGAAGTAGGGATCGTAAAATAAATAAATCAGGAGAAAATTTGTTGACTTTAAGAGGCAGACGGGTTAAGAGATCACTTTTTCTTCAAAAATCTATTACAGTCAGTAATCACTGAGTCAGTAGAAGGGTTGTTAAAATCAAAATTTATCAATTGGCTTCAACACGACTATTATATTAAACCAAAATCCACTATAACTGACCAATTACTAGAAAAAACTCGGATTTTAGGGCGAGCGTCGTGGTAAATGGTGGTAGTCAGGGGCTCTAATATTCTAGAGTCTAATACACTAGAGCTTGTCTGATATGCTACATGCTTCCAATATACTACAACCCAACTAATATACTTGAAACTAACTCAATCGACTCAATGACTGTGTCCTAACCGTCTCTCCTCATCCTCTCTCCTTATCCTCTGCCTCTCCTTCTCCTCTCCTTATCCTCTGCCTCTCCTTCTCCTCTCCTTATCCTCTGCCTCTCCTTCTCCTCTCCTCTCCTCTCCCTGACCATCCTTATCTATATTATCACATATATTTCCTACACATCTACTGTCCTTAATTAACACTCCCGTAATCTCTATGATTGTGTCCCAGTCCAACCCCTGCAATCCCTTCTCTATATGGATAAACCAGAATAATGTAATAACAATGTAATAACCCTGGGAAAAATCCTAATAAACAAAGTAAAATATTAATTAACAAATCAGCTGAAAAGAATCCTCTCTTAATTAATACTGGAACGGGTGGTAAGAAGAACCCAATGAATACCATAAACCAATCTTGTGCATGCATTATTTGATTGCTGCTAAATTTCCGCATCAAGATATTTAATTAATCAAGGTCGTGTCCCGTGCTAAGTTGGTCGTGTAGAAATATGCGAATCTTGAACTATCTTAGACACTATGTTAATCTTCCATTTATTGGTAACTCTTTGTTTATGGACTAATGTGTCTGCTGTGTTTGCAGAGGATGCATTCACGAAGAATTGGGTTCGATATAATCACGGATCAATCAAATCTCATAGTCTTTTAGCTCCAAATACTTTGGTTGGTCTCACTGAAAAATTCGAATTGGTTGGATATGTCGATGAAAAATTACATTGGAAAGTTGATATTGAAGGTGATGATTGGTTGATTAATGGTGATTTGATTGGAGTTTTTTCGGCCGGGAAAATCTCTATTTATAATGGGAAAAATGGTCAATTAATAGCACAATCTCATCTTCAAATTGATTCAGTTGATAAAGGTAAGAATGGATTTGTAGTACTTGATAAGAATGGTGATGTTTCATTTGTTGATGAAAATGGGTCAAAGGTCCTTTCATCTGGTAAACAAATGATTTCTAGTGGATTTGGTAACTACACTTATATTGTTACAGATTCTAATATAATAAAGTACGATGGAGAGAATATAGAAAAGACTGAATTCCCATATAAATTCTCTAAGATTTCAGATATTCATGGTCATAGTATTGTACTTAATAATCAAGCCATTGATCTTGATTCATTAAAGGTATTTTCCCCAAAAGTTCTGGGATTAATGAACTCAGATTTCTCTTATTCTTTCGATAAAGGATTTAAGCTCTATAAAGGAGATCAACTTGTTTTAGAAGATGATTTTAAACAAAGTGATGTAGAATTCTTAAATCCTTATATTATCATTAAAGGAGAAGAGACAAGGGTATTAGATTTATCAGAATTCTTTACTACACTCAAAGAAACTTCGATAAACCTTGAAACCTTCAAAGGATTAGATTCTGAAAGTTACTTATTCAACAACGAAATTGTATCTGTTTCTTTAGATGGTTCTGAAATCTTTACTCTTGGATATAATATCGCCTCTGACTCTTTATGGAATACTACCACTAAAATTGATACTTATGATCTTACCTTACCCAAAGCAGTTCTTGTAAATAAACCTGAATCCAAAAAAACTATTGATTCTATTCAACATTTAGTTGATGAAATAGAAAACAATAACTTTTTAATCCGTTGGGTTAAAAGAACTAGAAGACACTTGGTTGAATTTGGGAAATATATTGTATCAACAGTTACTAGAGTTCAATTGAATTCTGAAACTGTTGAAATTACAAATCCATATGGTCTTGAAAAATTATTGGTATTCTTAGATGGTGAGAATCTTGTTGCTATTGATTCACTTAATGGTGTTAAAATTTGGGAAACTCCATTAGTTCCAGGAGTCAAAAACATCATTGAGGATGAAATGATTTTTGTTGTTTATGATGACAAAGTTGTCACAGTTGATCCAAGAGATGGAGGATTATCAGAAGAGAAAACTAAAGAATCTGAATCTGATTCATTTTTCATCAAACAAACCGATTCTGGTCTTCAAGGAATTGCTAAGATCAATGGTAACTTAGTAGAAACATGGAAATTTTCCAAGTCAAATATCATTACTTTTTCTAAAGAACCTGAAACAAATATTGGGTCTGTAGGTATCCCACTTCACGATAAAAGTGTTTTATATAAATACCTTAATCGTAATTCTATTGGAGTACTTTGTTATGAAGACTTTTTAAAATTATATATCATCGATGGTATCACTGGTAATATTCTCTATGTTCAAGAACATAAAGAAGATGATAAAATTGATATTGATAGTATAATTCTTACTCTTGATGATAATTGGGTAATCTATTCTTACTTTGTAACATCACCAAAATATGAACAACGTATTAGTGTAGTTGATTTATTCACTGATTCATCAAAAGAAATCAAATCATTTGCAAGTAAAACATTTATTTATCCCCAAAGAATTGTTGATATGACAAGTACATTTACAAGATTTGGTATAACACTTAAATCGATACTTATTCTTAGTGAAACAGGAGATTTAACAGAGATTCCTAAGTTTATTATAAATGGTAGAAGAATTGATGATAGACCACTTACACAAGATGATTTTAAAGATGATTTCAGAATGATACCTTATGAACCAATTATTCCAAGAAATAATTATCAAGTACTTAATCATCAATATAAACTTGATATTGAAGAAGAAAACGTTATATTGGTTAAGGATACAAAATTAGAATCTACATCAATTGTTTGTTTGATAAATAATAAAAATCAATTTTGTACAAGAATTCAACCATCTTTAAGTTTTGATATTTTAGGTGAAGGGTTTCAAAAGTTTAAATTGATTGGAACGATAGTTGTTTTATTTGTTGGGTATTTGGTTACAAAGCCTATGGTGATAAAGAAGGAGTTAAATTCTAGATGGTTAGGGATATAGTGTATATATGAATAGAAGTAGAGAGACAGAAGAGACAGTAGAGACAGTAGAACACATCACCAGACCTCATTATTCATTAAATTAAACTAATACTATCAAGATACTCAGATAACTCATTATTTAAACCCAAATTCTCCCATTTATCATCAGTCTTTTCAATACCATTTCTACTACCATAAATACACCAAATCATTTCATAATTAAGATTGGAAATTTGATGACTATTAAACTTATTAAGTAAATAAATTGATCTATTAGCTTTAATATGTGATAATAAATTCCCCTTAACTGTAAGAGAAAATTGTTCAATAATCTTAAACAATCTAAGATTAAAGAATTTCCAACATTGTTGATTTTGATTCATAAGTGTCCAAATACTAACAAAATTCGATTTAAGAGTTTCATAATCAGAAATTGATGTAAGTAATGGAGAATAATAAATCTTTGTCAACATTAAACCAACAAAATCTATAATAAATTTATAATGAATTGGTAATTGGTTAGTGTTATACAAATTAGGAAATTCATCTTTAAGTATAGAAATGATGTTATAACAAGAATTAAGAGTCTTATAAATAAACCCTCTATAATCTACTAAAGGAAGATTTAAAGCAGAATCAAAACTATAAAGATATAATTGTAATTTTGAATATTCTATAGATAAATTTATAAGATTATTATTGATTATACTTGAAGTAGATTTAGATAAGTCATCAAGAATCACTTCAAACATATTCAAATGAATTAATTTTGAAGGAATATGAGAATTATTAAGATTTTCATGAATCCTTTGTTGGATAATTGAAAGTCTAAGTAAAGAGTTTATATACTTATCATCATTTGAAATATCTGCAAGTTTTTGATTTTGAGAACTTGCTTTATTAATAATATAATCTTCTTGAAATCCATTAAAATTTAAATGAAGTAATCCGAGATTTATTAACCAATAATTAGAATTTATAGTAATGAATTTATAAATTCTTTCTCTAATGACATTATTTAAATTGATTTCTGAAGAAATATTAAGATTTGTTTTATGCAGAAATTCATTAATAAATTCAAGACGATGTAAACCAAGTTGAAGTGCTAAATTTCTCATAAGAGAAAGGTATTTTATTGAAAGATTATCATTAAGTTTTTCATTAGAATTAAGTGGGATTGGCCATGTGGTTAAGATTAAAAGTGATACAAGAACATAAAGTGATCTTGGGGTATTTAACCAACATGTTTCAACTACCAATTTTTTGATGTGTTTTGAGAGTAATGAGTAACTTTTGGATTTTGGACTATTAAGATGACTTGTAAGGATAATACACCAAAAGAGGAGTTTACATTCATTATGAAGTTGAGAAAGATCAACTGTGTAGAAGGATTCTGGAAGAATTGGGAGAAAGTGGTGATAATTCTTTAAGTAATTTGAAAAATGGTCATGAGCTTCAGAGTGGGAGATTTGAACAGGAGTAATAGAAATATCTGATGAAATACAAAATACTTGTGAATCATCAAGATTTATTGATTCTTTAATCTCTTGAGTCTCGTCAATCTCTTCAGTCTCTATACACTTTTGAATCTCCGATATTGAAGGATTTCTCTTCATCAACATCTGTAACATATCCCCCTTTCTCTTTATCATATCATCAACAACTTTATTTAATCCTCTAACTTGACTCTCCAATTTATTTGTCATATCAGTAGTATGTTTCTTTGGATTAAATTCTATAAAATCAAGTACACATTCTAAATCCTTTTTAGAACAATTTGAACAAGGGAATGGTTTAGTTAATAAATGATCACATCTTGTTTTATGTTTACGACATCTTGCACAAGATTTCGTTACTTTTCCTTTTGGTTTATTCATTTTAGTTATCATATTAATTGATTTATTTAACGAAAAAATTAAAGTAAATCTCGGTATTGATATATAAATTAATTAATAATAAATATTAACAATAATTTAATTGGTTATTTTACCCTTCTCCTTTTATCGGTTATTTTATGATAATATGCAAGTAGATTAATTAACTTTTGGTATTAATAATGTATGAGGTTTTATTGGCTGCAACTTTTGCGAATCGCGGAGTGGGATTGAGTATTATTGGACTGGGAGATATCGGACATGGTCTGAGGGTGTGGTGCTGTGGTGTGTGCTGGTGCATGCCTGTACCCTACTGGAAGTGTGTACTGGAGTTGACTGACTGTGATAGACTCTGAATCTAACACTTCACGAGTCCCCTCTTGCCTCACCTGACGGCTGCCATCCTAGCCAATGGACCCTACTACACGCCTCCGCTCTATTACTTGTTATTATACCGTGTCTCACTGGCTAATCGTACTTATTTACTATTTCTCTTATTGGTTAATAGTGCGTTACTATGAGCCAATGAATCCCTCCACGCCGTGGTCCGATGCTAATCTACGCTCTCTGCCTTGTCTCTTGTCTCCTTCTCTCCTATCCTCCTTCTCCTTCTCTCCTTGTCTTCTTCTCTCCTTGTCTCCTTCTTTGTCCTCTTCTTATTCCTGTCCTCTTCTTCTCTCCTCTTCCCCGGATCATCCCATCCCGTATCCTCGCACCAATCAGTTCCCTTTCTCTCCCCCCTTATCCCTCCATTTTATCCCCTTACTCGTCCGATTTCCTACTACATGTATATTGGTCTATATTTTATATAATCCCTTTTTCTTATTGGCCAATTCCTACTTATTCATCTTATTCTATCGCTCTTATTTTTCCGTCTTTTAACTACCCTTTCCTGCACATAATCGGCTGCACATAATCGGTTTGACTTTTGACACATTCATCTGTCTTAGACACCTCTTTACTTTCATACCCGCTCTGAACCACTACTTCCTGTTGTATTCATATTTGTCTCACCTTCTTCTCTCTCCTTTCCCTCTACTCACTGCTTCCCCTCCTTTCCACTTGTTTTCCCACACTCCGTCCCCGTTGCCATCCCCCGTCTTTCTAAGCCTTACCCTACCCCTCTTATTTCATCCAATCAATAGTCCTCTATTCATAACCTTACCCTATCTCGCACTATCCGTATCGGTGTATGATCCGTGTCGCACCAAATTTTCACAACTCCGTGGTATCTCATCTCGCATATCTCATCATCTCTTTACGTTACCTGATTCGTCACCATATTATGGCCAATAATCTTAAAAGTCTTTACTTATTAAACTTGTCTCATATCCCTTCTCCTTTACAACAAGCCTATACTTATAAATTACAATCCTTTAACCTGGAAAAATTAATTACTTATCCTGATCAATTTACTAATGGTACAAGATTTTGCAATGGCTGCGGAATAATAAATGTCCCCGGATTAACTTTAAAAGTTAGATATAAACAAGGGGTTTTATCTTATGAATGTTTGAAGTGTAAATATGTTAATGAATTGGAGGTGGAACGTGTGGTGTCTACTCAGAAATCATCACCTACCCCAGATTTGAGTACTGATGTGAAAAGTGGATCTAATGAATCAAAGACAAAGGCTTCAAAGAAACGTAAGAAGCATACTTTACAGAATCTTCTTCAAAAGAAACAAAAGACTTCAACTTCGTTGGATTTGATGCAATTCATGCAACATTAGACGTGAAGAACAGGCGTAAAGACGGAAGTGTACGACCAAGAAGAACAGATAACGAAGGATGGCATATGAGGTCCATGAGATCTTAGATACAAGTCATAAGAACATACAATCACAGGTTTTGGAGACAGATGAAAGATTACACGAGACTTTGAAAATATTGGGCTTTGGTTGGTGTAGAGGTATAACATTGGGTGTATATTAGTTAGGTCACTTATAGATAAAATATAATAGAGTAATACGAACTGAAAGATAAAATTGTGTGTCCTCTGTATGCCGTTTCAATAAGCAGTAGCATAAAGTGGATGGGCCAGTTTATGAGTACAGATGAAAGCTGGTAGTAAATGATAGTTTAAGAGTAAAAGAACGTAGAAGTAATAATTGGTTATAACTCTGATCTCTGATCTTAGATACATATGTATTAACCAAGATTCTTGTAAGAAGAATATAAGATGAATCCTTTATTACTTTCTCAGGATTGTAACAGATAAATTAAACTGCTTAATAGTAAACTGAACCACACCTAGGGACTGCTCATAAGAATCAAAGAAACAAAACTTTGTATGTAACCAAGTTTAATTTTGTATTTTTTGCAAAAATTAGAAATTAATGAACATAGAGATCATCTTAATCTACACATAATGTTCGTCCTTCGTTACTATAAACCCTTCTACGTCCTTCAACAATCTATACGAATCTTGAAATTTCCTTCTTCCGATATCGGCTGAAAATCATTACCATTAATGGAATAGCATAGAATGGAACTTTTGATTGAACATTGAATCGTTTGTTAAGGAAAATGACTTTACATTGTCCACACAGCTGAGATTAAACAACTAATATCCTTCCCCAAACGAGTTATGAAGGTGGCCAGACACTAATCAAAGACAAATCGTCATAAGTCCAATAAACCTCTTTCATCTATATTCAAGTGGCTGCAAATCTGCATAGTAACAGTTCAGTAGTGGGGACCCAGGTCTGGAATAGTAGTCAGTACTACCAATAGAAGAGAGTACCTGCAGCAGAGAAATAGGCATGCTGTGATATATATCATACCCATTCATTTGCACGCCTATCCTATGAGTGAACATAGGCATCCTGTGGAAGTACTGTTGGGTAATGGTCAACACACACCAATACGTGTATTACACAATTCTCTACCCTGTATCAGCGCGTAGCTGCAAAAAATGATCTATAACATTTCATATAACATGTCAAACAACACGTTAAATAACATGGCTGAAATAAATGATACCCCCTCAGAGTATGATGAAGGCAGTGATTTCACCTCAGAGTTTGATGAAGGCAGTGATGTCACCTCAGAGTTTGATGAAGGCAGTGATGTCACCTCAGCTAATCCTGTACCTACCACAGATATGATCGGGCATTATAATCCCTCCGATGACTTTAAGCTTGATTCTGGAGAAATTCTTGATGTGTCAATTATAGGATTTGACGAGCCTGACAATTGTGATACTGCTTACCTGTTTGTTAAGTGTCATTCACGCAACCCTAAAATTCAGCATAGAATCCCAATCAATCGGTTCTTAGAAGAAATTATGAATAAGCTTTGCTTAACTGTTAGTGTAACCGATTTAAGAGAAAAAATGCCAGATTTATACAATGAATTCTTAGCATTAACAGAGGGTGATGTTTATGATGGTCCCCCAATTTACCCTAAGTTGGGTGGTGTATCAATAGACGAATTGATTCTTGAAATGATTGGTACTATATATGATTGGGTTTGTTCTTTGGATACTGCATTGGAAACCACAACCGGTACACAACCAGAACTCTTCAAACTTCTTGAAAGAAAACTTGTAGTTATGATGTACGAGGGAGGGAAAAGAATCGGTAAAGTTGCTCTTATTGTTGGTGGTAAATATGGGATGAGCGATGTTAAGGTATCTCAAGCAATGCAAAAATATGAATGGATTTTCAATAAGTATCTTGTTGAGCCTCTTAATAAGCAGGCTATTAAACACGGTTACAAGGAGAAAAATGTTTGTATTATCACAAACAGAATGTTTAACCGTTACCGTCAAAATGTTTTGGACCAAATCATATTTATAAGTGCAGTAGACAAAATGGTAGATAACAAGATTTTTACTGAATTTACAAGAACTACAGGTCCTCTCCCAAATTTAGCATTTATGGATGACTGGATTGCAATTCCACTCTCTGAAATTCCTCGTGAAAAATTTGCTCCAAGCAAAGAAACGGTTTCTCCTTCGAGTGTTGCTCCAAATCAAAATGAAATCCTTCAGGAACTCAACCAAATAGAAGCAAAATTTGAGGAATTAACTTCTATTATAAAAACAATTGCAGCCTTAGAATCTCATGATCAATCCGAAAGAAATGAAGAAGAGTTGAAACGTCAAAAAATTTTAACAAAAGAAAAATATCAAGAACTTAGTGCCTTAGTAATTGCTTTCGGTAGTAGGTTGGATGAGTCATTACACAATACAAATGGAGTTGGAATTATTCCAAATGTTGATGAAAATTCTAATGGAAATGTTGGAACAAATGCTGGTACAGAATCTACTTTAAGTGAGACAAATATGACTGGCCCCTTGAACAGTCACCAAGATGACCAAAGTCAAAATATTACCTCTACTAATGAAGCTAACCCTGATGATATAGAACTTCCTCAAGAAACCAATTTAGATGGTACAAATACTTCACAAAGATTCGAAAGGGATTTACCATTTGAAAATGATAATAGTGGTAACAACACACATTATGATAGTAGTGATGTAGTTCCAATTGATCAAATTGAAATCATTGAAGTTTTTGATAGTGATGATGTTCCTATCTACCATGAAGAAGGATCTAATAATGATAACAGTTCAAGAGGACCAACTTCTCAAATTCAACAGGGTAATAGTTCAGCTTTATCTACAAATTTAGAGAACCAACACTCGGTATCATTTGAACCAGCAGGATATTCCAACAGAGAGAGCCCTAATGAATCTAACGAACAACCAACTCCTAGAGCAAGAAATTCAAGTGATGATAAGATTAAACCTGTGAATGACAACCGTGATCTGCAAAGGGTTGATACCCTACTCGGATCTTCGAATAATAGCACCACAGGAGCAAATGACTCTGAAATGATCAGAGGAAGTAATATTCTCAGCTTTACAAGGGCACAAAGCAATGTTAACGATAGAATCTTCTCGTCATTTCTTTCCACTTTAAAGGGTCTCATAGATAAATTAGAAATGGTTGAAGTAGATGATAAGTTAAGTGATGATGAAATTAAGGCGGAAACCAAGTACCTTCAACAGAAAGTTGGGGTGGTTGAATTACAAATAGATAGACTTCAATCTAAAGGCAGTTCTTT
>JANIVJ010000117.1:0-24536 GCA_030555785.1 Yamadazyma kanchanaburiensis | reverse complement strand
AGGGACAGGGTCGACAGAGGGACAGGGTCGACAGAGGGACAGGGTCGACAGAGGGACAGGGTCGACAGAGGGACAGGGTCGACAGAGGGACAGGGTCGACAGAGGGACAGGGTCGACAGAGGGACAGGGTCGACAGAGGGACAGGGTCGACAGAGGGACAGGGTCGACAGAGGGACAGGGTCGACAGAGGGACAGGGTCGACAGAGGGACAGGGTCGACAGAGAGATAGGGAAGGGTCGAGAGAGAGCCCAGTGTGTGTTGTCTCTAGTTCGTAAATTCCCGTACTTAATCTAGCCATCGTTCACCTTCGCTTTGATCAGGTTCACTACCTTTGCTCAGGTTCACTTATCAAAAGTAAAATCACCACCACCTAATAAATCCTCTAAATTCTCTAAATTCATATCTTCAGCTCCTTGCATATATGGAGGCAATATTCTACCAAATATTTGAGTATCAAGCTTATCCATTACCCCTGGTATATATGTATGCTCTTCATCTTGATAATGAAGATCAGGTAATTGTTGAGGTGGATTAATATCAATCACTGGTTCTGGTTCTGGGTCCATTTGGTCAATAACACCCTCAGGCTGTTGATAATTATAATCAAAAGATTTCATATCCATTCTATCTAATTGATTATCAAAATTCTGTTTTAATAAAGAAGTTTGATCACCTTCTTTCTTCTCTCTCTCAAACGTATTAATAGAATCAAATGCCATGATTGTACTGTTAATTTGATTCTTATTAATCTCATTAATTGGTGTATCTTCAAGTAAAACCGAAATATCTTTTGAAGTACTAGCAGTTCTTCTATTCAATTGTTCAAATAATTGATTCAAAATCTTATAAATCCTTAAAGATGCATTGGAATTCCCCTTAAGATTATCTAAAACTTTTTTACCAATTTCAATATCTTTTTTAATCATATCTAAATTTAAATCATCATCAAATAATACTCCAGCATAATTTGATGATGAATTAAAATCACTAGTATTATGTGAAGAATTTACAAAATGATAATAATAAATTAAACAAGCTATTGAAAAAAATATCGTATACATTGAAAACCAATATGTACCAACAAGTAAATTTTTATCAATCATTTTATTTGCTAATTTTACAACTGATCTAGCAACTTTAATACAATTTCTACCACGTATAAGAGATCTTGGATCTGAACTTTTTAAATCATTCCCATGAGATATAAAATGTATAAAAGGTCTATATAACATGATTTGACAATTAAGAAATGCTAAATGAAGATAATAATTTGCAAGAATAAATTTTTCTGGAATATTCTCTATTGGGAAATCATTAGGATTATTTGGTTTAAGTTCAAGAGGTAATTGATCTAACCATTTTTTCAATTCTAATTCTAATTTACTAACTTTTTGATGCATTCTATTTGGTGATTGGTTTACATTATTAGAATTGGGGGATTTCTTTACTTTAAGAGGATATAATTCACTAACTATATGTGACATTATAAACATTAATTTTGTATGATGATTAGCACAAGCTGATGATGATAATCTACCATTTTGTAATTCGAATTTCATTCCTCCTCTAGTGATATTTTCATCATCTAATTCTTCTGGTAATAATTGATCAAATTCATCTTCACTAAGAGATTTAGGTAATCCTAAAAGTGAATTAATATAAATATCCATTTTATAAATCGTGAAAAAGAGTCTTTTTCTCGTATCGATTTCTATTGGATCAAGTTCTCTTCTTGAATCTTTAAAGATTGAAAGATTCCTATGTAATCCTTCTTTAAGAGCTGAACGTAATCCAATCCCAATATATGAATAACATGTAGATAATCTTGCAGAGCATTGAAGATAAAGAATCATCATAACAATCGTTTGAATAGATATCATATCTCCTACATTAGTTATATCTATAAGTTTCCTAGCCTCAAGAAAATATTTAAATCCATCATCTTCTAAAAGATTATTCTGATTTTCATTCCCATAACTTTGTCTTGAAAATAAACATCCTACCGCCAAAATTGAATATAAAAATGGTAGGAATTTCTGTTGTCTGTCAGTATAATTAGAAGGCTCAAGAGAATAAAATAAATCTAATTCTTCAAGTAATGAAGGTCTATGATAAAATCTAAATAATACACATGCTTTATTCCAACACGTATAAACAAGTTCTAAAGCAATTTCTTTGGTAGGTAATTCTAATTTAATCTCTCTAATATCATCAGACGTAATTGAATCACGATCTCTAAATGATTCAACTCTGAAATCTCTATCTGGTGATAATGAAACATTAGACGTCATATCTCCCATATAATAATCTCCTAATTCTCTTAAATTAACATTCCCACCTCCTCGTGATTGTAAATACCCAAAAACATTTCGAAACTTATCAAAATTGAAATTCATTGGTTGATCATCAAGTACATTAATTTTCATATCTGGGAACATCATATCCATCATATTTTGAAAGAGAATTAGACTGTTCGAGTTCTTGGATTGGTCTGATGAGATCCCATTCTTGGCAATTATACGAGGATAACTTGGTATTGGAATCCCACTATTTTTTTTATTTCTAATATTTGGTTGATCATAAGTACAACTATATGAATATACTGTACAATGTATACAAGGTTGTTTACCATCACATTTTACTTTCTTCTGTCTACAAGTATCACAGGCTCTTGTGACTCTTTTTCGTTTTTCTAATTTTTCACTCTTGTATTGTGGATTCATAGTGAAGGTAGAGTACGATTGTTGGTAATTTAATTGGTGTAGGATTATATGATGCGAACTTCGCGCAGTTTCTGGCGGGGTCCGGTGATGCGCTACTTCGAGGGTAATGCGATTACTTCCTTAATTTGAATTACGGGTGAGATTAGGTTATCTAAGGGAAAGTATAAGGAGATTCTGTACTTTCTCTCTTCATTGTGGGTCATATGGCTCTTGTGTAGATGGTGTCTGTGTCTCCGGTGTCTGTGTGCCTTGTGTCCCTTCTCTTTTGTCTTTCCCCATACTGTCTCTCGGCTTAAACTCCGGTTTGACGTGAGGCTCAGGTTTTGCGACATTGTTTTACTACCATGCTCGTTGTAATTACCCCCAGCCGTGGCGCCACCACTTACCTATTTTACGTCAATCGCACTGTGGCTGTAAAATTAATGAAACCTTACTCTAAACAAAATAGAACTGCTATTGCTTGTACTACTTGTAGAAAAAGTAAAATAAGGTGTATTCCACAAGGTGATTCATGTAAACGATGTGCTTCTTTAAAGGTTTCTTGTGAGTTTAAAATCAAAAAATCTCAACTGGTAGGGCTTACGCATAAGAGAATCTTAGATACTATAGGAAATCTGAAAAAACAACATTTCTTTCCTCCAATTCTTCCAGAGAAATCCTTGGTTCTAGAACTTGTTGACCTCTTCTTTTCAAATCAATATTATAGTATATTCCCATTTATTCATAAACCTACATTTCTAGAATTCTTAAAATCTCCTGATTTCAATCCGGATACATATATCCATGATTACCAAACAAAATTCTCTGCTAAGACTTATGTAGATAGTTTAAAATATCCAGAACCGGTTTTATTAATATCAATTTTTGCCCTTTGTGCACGACTCCATAAAGGTATTTCATATATGTATGGAGAATTCCATGAAGATGTGAATGATAGTTTCATTCCTAGAAAATTGATTCATGGAATATCTAACGATTCAGAATCTGCTTCAAATGCTCTGAAATATTTTGGCTGGTATGCTAGAAAATTTCTTCAAGATGTTTTTGATAGTCCTTCAGTTCAAAGAATTCAAGCGTTCACCATTTTAAGTAGTCATGAATGGGGGGAAGGAAACAATTCAAGAAGTTTCTTGTACACTGGAATCGCTGCCAGAATGGCTTTAGTATTAGGATTAGGAAATGAAACTTTAATAGATGATGTTGATACAGATCCACTGATGCGTCAAATTGTGATTGAATCAAAAAGAAGAACTATGTGGTCAGTATATATGATGGACACTTGTAGCTCTAGTGGAAGGAGAAGGGTTAGTGCTATAAAAATTGAAGATATAAATATTAAATATCCTACCAGTGAAAATAATTTTATTTTTGGCAATGAAAATCAAAGTATTGGATATAAAAAACCAGAAGATCTTGAAAAAACAGATACAATTGATGCTTATGGTTTTACCCTAAGCCTTTTCAGTGTTTGGACAAAAATCGCTAAATGGGTTGGAGAAGTTGGTGCTAAAAATGAAATCATATCACCTTGGGAATCTCATAGTATATTCTATAAATTACGTAAAGATCTAGACACAATTGAACAAATTCTTCCAGAAAATTATAAACTCAATGATTTCAATCTTAAAATGCATATAGAATTTGGTACAGCAACACATTTTGGATATTTCCATGGATTAGGATTTCTTTGTAGAATTTTCTTATATAGAGAATATCTTTTTTGCAACCCTGATATGTTTCCAAAAACTTGGTGGAGAGAATTAACTAAACAATTACTTGAGTGTCTTGAAAAGAATATGAATCTTATAGAAGAATTGAAACGTAATAACATGATGGTAATAGCCCCATTCACGGGATTTCAAGTATTTACTATAACTGTTACTTCATTATATTTTTGTTCTTTCCCAGATAAAATTCTTGTTGAACATTTTCCTGAATTTGGTAAGGATATTTCAGATATTCGAAGTTGGAAGTTCAAATATAAGAAACTAGCATTGAAAAGTATGGATAGTCTTGGAACCTGGACTAAATCTTGGGAATTGGGGAGAAAATGGCAGAAATTATCAATGCACTTAGGTATAGTTTTTGGTCAATTTGCAGCCGATGGTAATTTATTTGATGAAGAAATTGTTAATAATTCAATGAAAGACTATGGAAGTGGAGAAGTATCAGAGGAATACAAAGGAAAGAAGGAGGTGGAAGGAGATGAAATCGGCAAGATTTTACATAAAACTAAAGAGATACCCGAGGAAAACCACAATGTAAGACAAGAAGCGAATGTAGATAAACCTGTGACATCAAAAGAAAAGGAACTAGGAATTGAAATGATTTCTCCTCCACAATTTCTCTTCAATACTGAATCTCCGAGTATTTATCCAGGATGGATAGAATAGGGGATAGAGGGATAATCGGGTTTAAGATGCCAAGACTATATGTACCTACAAGTTGTTTTGACAGTTTATCGCTATTGGATGAGACACTACTTGAAACTATAAAACCTCGGACCTTTTTAGCAAACTTGTAAAGTATATACTTTCTTTACGTCAATAAATCATTATTCATAACATTACCCCTATTGTTCTAGAATGATGTTGCCGGAAATACCGCCAAATATGTTAATGGGCAAGGACTGTATATAGGTGTCGTAAATGTGAGTCAAATTATGTCGAGTTTCATATCAGCATTACAAAAAAGAAACTCGAGGTGAGCGATGAGATGAAACGGGTGGGGAGTTCGGTGACGGAGGAGTTACATTAAAGTATATACGAGACCAAATCTACGAGTGAATGAAACCATACAACAATCAAACCTTATTTAGTGTACCTTTCTTTATCTCTAACTATTTCCCTTTTTGCCAAGGAAGTTTGACATATCCAATAAGGTTTCCAAAAATATACACTAATATACAGGACACATTGTCTTTATCAACCGACCAACTGTTATCAGCATAATTACGCACGTTGTACGGCACGAGCTCACACGATGGATTTCTTCTTATGGCCATATTTAAACTTATATAAACTTATATAAACCTGTAGAATTTCTAATATTCAATAATATGAAACTTTTAACTTTTTTCTGGCTTTTGTTGCCTATTTATTGTAAAACAATTCTTATGTCGAATGATGATGGATGGGCATCAACTAATATAAGAGCTTTATATAGAGAACTTAAAGCTGATGGACATGATGTTATTATTTCATCACCAGTATCTCAAAGATCAGGTTGGGGTGGATCAATTAGTGTTCCATATACAAAAGAGCTTTTAACAAATGCAGATTTTAATTATAGACTTAAAGGAGATCCAGCATGGGGACATGAAGAAGATGATAATCAAATTTGGTATTTTAATGGTACACCATTTGTTGCAATGTCATTTGGATTAAATTATGTTGTACCAAAAGTTTTTGGTAATGTTACAGTTGATTTAGTTGTTAATGGACCAAATGAAGGTACTAATTTAGGTCCTGCATTATATACATTATCTGGTACAATGGGTGCAACATATAATGCAGTTTATAAAGGTATTCCAGCAATTGCAGTATCTGGATCAAATTCAAATTATTCATTTTTTAAAGATACTTTAGATGATGATCCATTAAATCCTGCTAATATTAATGCTAAATATACTGCAAAACTTGTTAAACAAATCTTTGATTCTCAAGGTGATAATCCAAGAGCTTTACCTTTAGGTGTTGGATTAAATGTTAATATTCCACCTGTAGGTTATGAAAGTGATTCTGATTCTTGTACTAATCCAAATTTTGTTTATACAAGATTTAGTGGATTAGGTAATGCCAATCTTAATGTTATGTTAAACGAAACAAGTGGGTTACCATACGTTCATGATGATTTTGATTCAACTCCACTTCAAGCATGTTTACTGGGTGATTGTACATTACCATCAGAAGGTCAAATCTTTGATAGTGGGGATTGTAGTATAACAATTAGTGCATTCCAAGTAGATTATGATGCTAATTTAGGTTTACAAAATGAAGTTAGAGGATTGTTAAGTCTGTTGGTTGAGTAGTTCGTGTATCTATTTAATATATCGTAATTCGTCTATCTACTTTGATATTTTTATAGGCTTCTCGAGTAAATGTCCCATACGTTCAATCTTTGTACTTAAATATCCTTCAATTTCTTTACTCTTTATCCCATCATTAGATTTCCATGCTAATGGTACCATTGGAATTCTTTTATTTACTTTAATGGTTCTATTTTTCCCTTCTACAGCGGCTATTTTATCAGGATTATTTGTTAATAAATTGATTTCTAAAAGACCTAAATCTTCAAGTATAGCAGTTGCTAAAGAAAATGATCTACCATCAGCAGGATGTCTTAAAATTAAATTAGCTTGTACAGTATCAGCACCTAAATCTTGTAAATTATAAGCTTTTAATTTTTCACCTAATCCAATCCCTCTACCTTCTTGTCTAAGATATACGATACATCCATGGCCTAAATCTCCCATCATTCTACCAGCTTCATCAAATTGTTCTCCACAATCACATCTTGCTGACCATGCAGTTTCTCCTGTATAACATTCACTATGGATTCGTACTAGTGTTGGATCACAAAATGTATTGGCTTTGTCTCGTATAAGATCACCATTTGAATCGAATTTTAATTCTAATTCTAAACGATCATCTTTATCAGCAATTATTCTACCAGGATATAATTTACCAATATAAGCACCACGAGTCATTCTATCTTGTTGAGATTCTCCGGTGTATTTGTGATATAAGGTTTTTGATCTAATATCTTCTCCGAATACAATAGCTAAATGTTCTTTTCTGTCGATATTATTCTCATAAAGATGGAGAAAAATTTCTGGTCCTTGGACGGTTGGGATTCTTGCTCTAGCTATACACTTGACAATAGGGAGGGTATCAGGAAGTGGTAATTCAGCTCGTTTTGACTCTGGTAATGGTGATACATCTTGAGGTAACATTTGATTTGGAGATTCGAGATTGGATGGTGTAATAGATGGAGAAAGAAATGTCATGTCGTCAAAAATATGACTCGGAGTTTGTGCAATCATTTTCGGAGGTGAGTTTGTCGATGATTCGGGGGGATTTAGATCCTTTTGTATAGTTCCGGGGTTGGTATTTGTCATCTTACAAATGGTTAGTAATAATTTTTCAGATTTTTCACTATATTCGCAGTGGACTGAAGCCGTTCGCAGTAATTACTAAGACTGGAACTACTGACTAATTTTCAGATGCTCGTAGTAATCCTCGGTACCGTTACCACCAACACTCCTCTCACCAATTCGCAAACCCTGTATCTTCAATGCAAAGAACTCAAATACGAAACTTCTTCTTTAAATGGCCTGGGGCCAAGTCCATCTACCCTCCACCATCAACAATGTTCACTACCAAGAACAGAATTTACCCAACTTACTTCACTACCGAATCTGAACTCTCAAATGTACTCAATATCAAATCTCCACTAATTCTAAACTTCACAGTTCAAGCTGATAAGAATTATAACAAATTGACGTCATCCTTGTTCAATGTGATTTCTGATAGCTCAAAGTATCCCCTTGGGGATTTTGAAGTTCATGTTGCAAATATATCATGTGACTCACCAGAAGCTAAAGACATAATGATGAAATATGGGGTTGGGAAATTACCTAGTTTGGTTAGATTAGAGAAACAGTTGGTAGTGGATGTGTTGAGTCCTGGAGTAGATGGCGGAGAGAAGGTTATCATTGACTGGTTAAGAAGCTGGGCTTAGAATAGCAAATTACAGGAGCTGGGCTTAGCATAGTAACATTTATATTTACAGGTATTTACATGTAGTCTATTTATCGTCTGTCCGTCTGGCCTCTCCATCTACTTTCAGTCCTCTCCTCTACACCCTCGTCCTTACACCCTCGTCCTTTACACCCTCGTCCTTTACACCCTCGTCCTTTACACCCTCGTCCTCTACTCATCTCCAACCCACCTCTTCCTCCAGAAATTACAATCAAATTTAGGCTTGCCCAACTTAACATTAACTTCATTATGTGCTTCACATAACCATCTACCAAAATCTTCTTGTGTTGAAACCTTTGGCTCGCTCTTCTCCATGTATCCCTTGAAATCATCTGCGCAAAACCAACATGGATAGAAATTTCCAAATAACTTAACAAACTGCTTTAAATCGGCTTGTTGTTTAGTGGAAGGTTTCTCGGGATATGTGGCAGCAATTGAATGAAGCAATGTCCATGAGGAACGACCAATTTGTTCCACATCTGGTGGTAATGGCATCGACTCTTTCTTTACTGATTCTGGTGATGATGTTGCAACCGTTTTTGGTGATACTTTACCGGTAGCCATTTGAAAATCTAAAAGGGAATTACATGTTCTACATGGTTTACCATCTTTATCGTAGACTATCTTTCTACCAGTAGCTCCAAAAACTGGTTTTTCTGTCTCTTGTGATGCTGTCATTGATGAGTAATGATTGTAGTTTCGCAGGACAATCATTTAACCTGGCAAAAAAAATATAAAAAAATAACGACAACTGCAGGACTCGAACCTGCGCGGGCAAAGCCCAAAAGATTTCAAGTCTTTCTCCTTAACCACTCGGACAAGTTGCCATTTTTTATTGGTTTTTTCTTGGGTTCTTCACAATCTTCAGTGATCACGTGATCATCCAAAATTTCATAAAATTTCAATTTTCTCCTTCAAAAATGCTATTTTTGAGATAAAAATAAGTCAAAGATGTAGAGGTGTTTAATATCTATCATTTTATAGTATAAAAATCTTTATAAGGTAGTAATTGGGTTAGTTATGGTAATAATTAATTTTTTTCAAGGTTTTCGAGATCAGAATGCATTAAAAGTGGCGAAAATTGACCCAAAATGGAGCAATTCTCCAGAAGAAAAACACATTTAAATAATATTTGGTTATAGAATCCGATGAAGTTATCAAATCCGAGCTCAAGGCAATATTGGACAAGAAAACACCAATTAAAGGTTGAGGGCTCTCTTGAGGTCATAGTCACGTGCGAGAGAATGACCTCTTGGCTGGTGAGAATATTTCAGAAAGTGACCTCTTGGCTGGTGAGAAAGTCTCAGAAAGTGACCTCTTGGCTGGTGAGAAAGTCTGAGAAAGTGACCTCCTGGCTTTGTCGGTGTGAGAATTCAGAAAAGAATCACTCGGACATTTTGTAGTAGAAAATATTTGTATGTAGTGAGATTTTCAGAAATAAAAATTTTATGCTAAACTTCTTTACAAGAAGTAAAAGGAGGTCAAGTAGACTGGGGTCGTAATAACCGTAGCCATAGTGACAAAGCTTGCTTTTATCATGTGCTTCGAACTAGTTTCAAAGACTATTGATCCTAAGTTAATGGCTGCAAAATGAGCGCATTCGGGGCTTCAAGATGGTGAATTCATTCTTTATTCTAAAAAATATACAACACATTTTCTCTACCCAATTACAAACTATTCTATTTCTCTATATTAACTCTATTTAGGTAAATCAATAATTAAGAACGGTTTTGAAAATTTTGGTTTAGGATTTACCGAAACTTTCCCAATTGAATCATTTATTCCTGAAATATAAGATGCATTTTCATCATTGAATGATTTGTTAAGGAGTAAACGATCTCCTGAAACATTTGAATCATCTCTTTCGAAATCTAATTGTTGTGGAGAAATAATTGGTTCATTGAAGATATCTTGTTGATTAAGAAGTAATGGTTCTGTTTGAGCTTCTAATTCAGAAATCATTTCATAATCAGAATCATATTTCTTACTTGATTGAATTGATTTCTCTTTCATTAATTTTAAACTATCTTTATGATTCAATTTTCTTCCAAACTTAAAAGATTTCAAACTAAGAAACTGTTTTCTTTTCATTCTTCTTTGTTTCTTCTTTTCTATCTTTTGTCTTTGTCTCTCCTCTTTATCAATTTTTTCAATTCCCTTTCTCATATTTTTTTCCATTTTACCTTCTCTCAGTTTAACTTTAACAAGTCTTTTGAATTCATTCTTAATTTGACGAAAAACTGTGTTCTTTTGTTGATCACGAAGCTCAAATCTTTTCTTAGTCTTTCCATCAATTGAAACTATACTATTTGTGGTAAGTGAGGCTTCATCACATTCACTAATTATACCCAGATTTTGAACATATGGATTAGAATAATTGACTTGACCAATTCCTTCACAATCTGATCCTTCTAATCCTAATAATTCATCTTCATCTCCATCCTTTGATATCTTTAATGATGAGATGGTATTACTGATAATATTTAACATTTGTAAATTTCGCAGCCAATACAATTCTGAAAATAAGTTAAAAAATACATTAAATATATAGTCTATTAATTTTTGTTTAAAAGTTCTTTATTCACAGCACCTGGTAAACCATTACCATAGAAATATTCTACTAAATTATCTACACATCTTTTTTCGAAATTTCTCCAAGAACTCTTACTCACAGCACCTAAATGAGGTAATAAAGTAATCTTCCAATTTTCTAATAACTTTGGCAGGATCTTTGGTTCGAATTCATGTACATCAAACCCTGCTCCAACCAATTGACCTCTTTCCAATGCATCTATAACAGCTGCTTCTTGAACGATTGGACCTCTTGCAATATTAACTAATCTAACACTTGGTTTCATTAATTTAAAAGTCTCAAAATTAATCAAATGATGTGTTTGTGAAGTGTATGGACATAACACAAGTATACAATCAGCTTGGGCCAAGAACTCTTTAAAGTCAGGATAAAAAGTCATGGACTTATCAGGAAATTGGCTTTCAATTTCTAGTTTTCTACTTCTATTATGATAAATAGTCTTCATACCAAAAGCTTGACACGATTTTGCAACTAACAGACCAATATCACCTAAACCAATTATACCTAAAGTTTGATTTTCTGGATCTTCTGCCATGGTTGCAATTTCTTGAGATTCATAATACTTACCTGATCTAACACAATATTCAGCATATGATGTATATCTATAAGCATTTAAGATCAACAGGGTACCAATGTCAGCAGTGGCTCTTGAACATGAGTTTGGAGAATTACAGAAAATAATATTTCTTGAGGTAAGATATTCTATATCAGCAATATCGTAACCATGGCCCGATTGGACACAAATCTTGACAGATTTTGGGAGTAATCTTACGGGGTCACCTCTGAAGATATAGTGATGGAGATAAGGTGAACCTTTTAACCAAGTAGGACGGAAAACAGCATCTATATATCCGATTTTCCCATGATCTGGTTTCTTAAGTTCTTCCATATAATCTTCTATGGTGTCAAAATCATAGTAGACAAGTTCAAATTTGTCTTGAACAGTTTCCCATGCTTCAGGATGATGTACGACTTGGTCACAAGGGACGTAAAGGATTCTTGGTTTAGAAATAGTCATTACAAGATCTTTTCGAGATAAGGTCGGAGTTAGTGAGCGGTCGCAGCCGTTACAGGGGCCGGGGTAAGACGGGTAAGACAGAGAGAGGACAGAGAGAGGACAGAGAGAGAGGGACAGATTAGGTAGGGACAGAATAGGTAGGGACAGATTAGGTAGGGACAGAATAGGTAGGGACAGAATAGGTAGGGACAGAATAGGTAGGGACAGAGATCGAAACTTTGTCCTGCAAAGACAGAAGCGACAACAGACAATTGTAAATCTTTCGTATATAGGTTTGTTTAACTTTGATTAGCACCAATAGTAGCCAACATATCGGCCATTTCATTACCAAAATCTCCGCTATGACCTCTTACATGTTGTAAAGTAACTCTCCCCCTTCTTGGTTTATTCAAGAAATTCAACATCTTATAGATCTCGATCAAAACATTTTTATGAATAACAGGTCTCCCCTTAGAATTTATCCAACCATTTTGTAACCATCTTTGAGACCATTCTGTTACACAATTAATCGCAAACATCGAATCTGTAATAATAACAAAATTAACAAATGCATTGGTTGACAGAGTTCCAACGGTTCTCTCATAAAATTCAATGATTTCAACAAGAGCTTGTTTTAAAGCATACAACTCAGCAAATTGATTAGTTAATTGAAGATCTGGATCAGGATATTTCTTCAAAGGGAAAGAGACGTTAGATGACATGAGACCTTTTGAAGCAAAGAATACCCCAAAACCAGCTTTTGCATTTGGACGTCCATTATTTGATGCAGCACCATCACAATAAACTTCAATTTCTTGATTGAATGGGTTTGCTGCAAGTTCCTCATATAAGGATTTGGTGAGATTAGCATTTCTACGGAGGGAATTTTTGTAATTTCTTGCTATTTGATTTCTGTCAAAGGATCCATTTGGATTAATTGATTTTGGTTCGTAAACAATAGGAGGGTCATAAGAAGCATCAGGTGGTAAGAACCCATCTTCAAAGACATATCTTGGTCTTTGTGCAGGTACGTTTGTGTTACTATGAATGAAATTGTGACTTTTTGTTCTTGGATAATCATCATCTTGATGTTGACGATAAAATGCTTGAGCAGATTCTAAAGTTGGGAATTTTCTATAGATTGGTTTAGAGAACCCAATGACCAAGGGTTTGGTAACTGACCATGATCTGAAGATACCGGTCTCTCTACCTCTTACAACAGCATAATATGGCATTTTTTGGAGTAGATTCCTTGTTCGGAGGATAGTGAAAAATGAGAATGAGGTTGGTGATTTTGAGTAAGTAAATGAAGAGGAGACTACACCACAATGTCTATGAATATACTACATATGAAATAAATAACTCTCGTCACTTCTACCCCTGTCTCCTATCCTCGTCTCCTATCCCTGTCTCTTTGCCTCATTTCTTTGTCTTATAACCTCATCACATAACTCACCAATCTCTTTTGTCTTAATATCTGATCTAGCAACATAAAATTCATCTAAATCATATTTGAACCCATAATCTTGTTCATAATCCCATGCTTGTTGGATCATTTCTAACTTATCAATATCCTTTACATACCTTGCTTCAATACATCTTTGTTCTTCATAATCAAGCCATAAATCTAAAAGATCAGAACTAAATTTTTCATTATATGGTTTAATGATTTCACTTAAATAATTAATGGTTTCTAATTCTCTTCTATGTTTTTCAGATTTTGGTACTCCTTCAAATGGTGTAATATCACCAACTAATGATTCTGCTATATCATGAACTATAGCTATTTTAACACATTTATTGATATCGATGGTATCATTTGGTATTAACATTGAGATGATAGACATTCTATACATATGGTCAGCAATACTTTCTACTTTATCAAGAGGTACATCTCTATCAATCCAACCAGTTCTTTTTTGAGTTTTTAATTGACGAACAATTTGAATGAATGCTAAAGGATAATTAATTTTATTTGATGAAGTTAGGAGTGCAACTACTCTTTGTGGGATGGCAGTTTGTGGTTTCCATACATTAATGGTGGTATTAACAGATCTTTTAATCATTAGGTTGGGTGAAAAATTATCGAGACGAAAGAGGAAATTGAAAAACAAAGTCATTGTTACACAAAATCAAATAGATGAGATAGGAATGATTATGTAATCAAAGGTGTACAAGAGTAGGGTAGAGAGTAGAGAGTAGGGTAGAGAGTAGAGAGTAGGGTAGAGAGTAGAGAGTAGGGTAGAGAGTAGAGAGTAGGGTAGAGAGTAGAGAGTAGGGTAGAGAGTAGAGAGTAGGGTAGAGAGTAGAGAGTAGGGTAGAGAGTAGAGAGTAGGGTAGAGAGTAGAGAGTAGGGTAGAGAGTAGAGAGTAGGGTAGAGTAGAGTAGAGTAGAGAGTCTACTCTAGACACTAGACACACTCATATTTATATTCACTATTTATATCCACTACTTGTTTTGTTCAAAGAATTTCAAGTAATCAACAATAACCTTTTCTTTAGCATATTTAACTAAAGGATTGGTCATATCTCCTTTAACAGCAAAACCATGAGCAACACCAGAGAAAAGAGTCATTTCCCAAACAGATTGTTTAGTTGATAAAATTTCTTCAGTCTTGTGTCTTAATTCAACAGTGAAAACTGGATCGAATTGGGCAGCAGAAATAATAATTGGTTTAGTAATAGCTTCAACTTCAGATTCTTCAACCATTGATGGATGAGCAACAGCACCAAGATCAAGTAAACCATCTTTACCAAGATGTTGAATAACAAATTTAGCACCGAAACAATAACCAATACCAATAGTGAGTTTTGGTTTTAATTCATCCTTCATTTTTTTTAAGAAACTATCAAAAATTGGTTGAGTAACAGGTGGAGCATGTTTACCAATCCAATTTGGGAAATCTTCTAAATTAACAATTGGATCATCAAATAAGATATCTGGGATAAGAACTTTGTAACCAGATTTAGAAAATTGATCAGCAATTAACATACTATTTGGGATACCGAAACCAAAAGCATCAAGTCCGATAACGATAATTTCATCACCTTCACCAACTGAATAAGTTTTAATACCACCAATTGTTGAAAATTTACCAATTGGAGTACCTTCGTGTAAGTTTTTTTCGAAACAACAAGCGCTTGGAGCTTTGGAAGCCATTTTTAATTCTATGATTTGATAGTATTTAACAGGGACATCATCTTGGATTTATAGTGGGGTCGGAGATTAACGGTTGCAAAATAAATACGGGAAGCGGATTTTAAGGTACCGCAAAAAAAACGGGCGGAAAAAATACGGAGACCTTTTTTTGAAGCCCCGACGGTTTTGGTGGTTTGGTTGGACTTAAAAGGGGATACATGTGGTAGTGGCTTGTATGTAGGAGTTGATTGACGTGTAATGTCCAATGCTGTGAGGTCTATTAGGGATCAGTAAACTATTAAGTAGAGACGAAGAGGTTGAGTCTGAGTAGGGATTAAGTGTGGATTGTCTATAGAGTGTATTTAATTACGTAAGGTTTTGAATATAGAATCCAGGTTCATTTAAGTTTCAAACATGTATTGTGAGTAGCTTTCGATTATTACCCCAGGCCTAGGTGTTTACAATAGCTCTATAATACTCAAAGGGGGTGAGTCTATAGGGGGTCTATACAGAGAGTCTAGATGTTTACAATAGCTCTAAGATACTCAAAGGGAGTGAGTCTATAGGGGGTCTAGGTGTTTACAATAGCTGTAGAATACTCAAAGGGAGTGAGTCTATAGGGGGTCTAGATGTTTACAATCACGTGACCAAAATATCGTATTTATCAGAAGATCCAACTATGGGTCATATATTCAGTGGTATCCCACCCCGAATCAAAACACTCTCATCTCTATCCATTTCTTTTGAAATCAACTACTTTTTCAATCAAAACCTACAAATGGTTTTCCTTCAAGTTGCAAAAGTGATGTTTCATTTCACTGACAATTCATTTGCTTTGATTCTTGTGTTTCTTTTCCTTTCAAATTCTACTCTCTCGATCAAAATCTACTCCGAACTTAAGTTAATGAGATACTGCCCCAGTATCTTTCAACTCAGATTCTTTTGGCCATTCTTAAACTATTCCTTAGTTAGGACTATGTACAAGGGCTCTTTTCTCCACTCCCCGGTCTACACACGACCCTATATTTTTCGCAGCCAAATGTGATACATCATATCCCACATCCCCAACACAAATGATGAAAACACAAATAACAACACCCATTCCAAAGAGGCCAAAAGACCTCACCCCGTTCTCGAAATTCCCCCTTGAAGTCGTTGACCAGATCTTACTATACCTACCAAATACCTACAGACAGAAAGTATATGATCCCACATCTTCACCCCAGTTGAACCAACCCGTCGAGATACATGTCGAAAGTAAACCTGAGTATAGGTATAAAAATGACATCTATTTCCCACTAGACGTGTTTGGAGAGGTTATCCAAAGAACGTATTTTACTGTAGACTCTCTCATTAGTAGGTTACAGGTATCACCATTTTTACCCACTCTGATCCTTGAATTCGTTTTCTATAAGGTAAATGATATCATCAAGTTTGTTCAACGTGCCCCTAAACGCATCTTAAACCTTATCAAATTCCAGTTTAAGCTTAGGGCAGGAGAACCAATTGACCTGATCCCAAGAATCAATAATGAAATTACATTCTTCGAATATACACCTCAAAAAGGTCCAAGTCCTACACTTCCATCAAATATTAAAAAGTTGAATATCAACTGGTTTAACGCAGGGTATGGGATTGATGACTGTTCCTGGCCAAACATGACCAAGCACGTACCAACAAGAGATCGTAAGTTTCAAAGAGTTGTTTCTAGACAACTAGAACATCTTGAAATCGATTTAAAACATAGAAAGCTTAACCAAAGGGTTACAGATGGGGTATGCTTCATAAATGAATTATCTCTCAGGACCATTGTATTCAGCCAAACTATTTTTGAAAAAACAGCTGATTTGATCAAGCCAGAAGCAGCACAATCTATTACACATATTGTAGTCAGGTATTTAAATTCTTCTTTTGATTGGAATGGTCTTAAAAAGTTCCCTAATGTATCAAAAATTACTCTTGAGTATTCATATTATAGAAACAGAGAAAATGAAAAGGACTTGAAACCTTTTGATTTATCATGTTTGCAAGGTTTGAAGGAGCTTCAAGCCTTCTGTCCAGTTTTTGACAATTGGCATCCATCTAACATCTTCACAATACCAGTGAGTACGAAGAAAGGAAGTTATATCTTACCCCTGTCTTTAGAGGATGTTAAAATCCCAATCATTGGTCCACCAGATGGGGTCCTGTTCCAACAAAATTCCCCAGAGGAACCAACTAAAGTGAGCGACACCGTCTTAAATTCTCTTGAACTATTTTGTAATAAACCCAGATTCCATTTCAGTTCTAGTTTACCATCAACTCTTGTAGATTTAAAAGTCAACGGTACTTTTTCACCAAAAGTTGACTTGAGTATGTTTGAATGTTTAAAATCGTTAGATATTTCTACCGAAACCAAAGGAAGTAAAATCATTACTCTTCCTCTTAGTTGCACTTCATTGACCTGTCTGATTCCAAGTATCAAGTATTTGTTTATAGGAACCAACTTGACAAGTTTGATCTTTGAAGATATCTACTATTTAGATGAAATTGTAGGAGATGTATCTAATGTGACAACTTTTAAACTATACACAAAAAAATTACAAAGATCACCACCTATTAAGTTTGACATCAATTTGGCTTCACTCCCATTCTACAAATTTTCTAATTATTCAGTTGGAAATGAACACATTAACTTGGAAAAATCTTGTACTGGTACTCGACTTACCTTGAATGAATTAAGGAACCTGAAACCAGAGTTTGATTCTTTTTTGAACATCTTTGGAACCAGGTTCTCATACCAACCTAAAGAGTTTTTAGCAAAATTAAATTTCGTTACCCACTTATCATTTAGAGGGGCACGTTTACCTTTTTCGTTTGTGGAAATGTTACCAAGAAACTTGATAAGATTAGAGTTGGTTTCCTGTGAGATATTAACAAACTTAAATGGTCATGGGGCTGAATTATATTCGTCAGATCATTTGGAACAGGTTGAAATTGACCTTTCTAAAACCAGGTTGAAATTCTTATCTTTTAAAGATAATAGGTGTGTTCCAATAAAGATTATCTTACCAAAAAGTTTAAAATACTTAGAAGCTGATACTTTGATTAGAAAGAACTGGGCGCTGAGAACCTCTGGAGATCAGAAGTTGTTTAGCTTTAAATATGTTAAGAGATGTAATGTTGTGTTGTTGAAGATCGAAAGTGATTATAAGTTCAGTAAGAAGGTGAAAGTTTGGTTATTACCACGTGAAAGTGCTGGGAGAATTAGATGAAGAAGTAGGAAGTTGGTAGGAAATGTGTAGGAAATGTGTAGGAAATGTGTAGGAAATGTGTAGGAAATGTGTAGGAAATGTGTAGGAAATGTGTAGGAAATGTGTAGGAAATGTGTAGGATTTATAGTAATAAAGAAGAGAAGAGAAGGGAGGAGAAGAGAAGAGAAGGAAGGGAAGGAAGGGAGAAACAGTCTGTGAAGACAGAGACCTTATGGAGAAAGCCTCCAACGACTAAACTATGGGTTAAGGTTGTGAATCCAGAGATTCCAGAGAAGGAGTCACAATTGTGTCACAATAGTGAATTGTGTGTTATTCAGATTGTAAAAGGTAAAGAATCATAAATCAAGGATTGTGCTCTAGTCTCTAGTCCATAGCCCTAGTCGTCTTGTCCCAATCAGTTAGATGAGATGAGATGAGATGAGATGATCCCACCCCAAATTGTCATCATTTCAACCCTACACATAATCTATTATCGAAATCTTATGATTAACTATACATCTTATGAAAAGCTCAGATAAATTAAGCAACTAATTCAACAACACCACCAACAGCTCTAATTTTTTCTTCAGCTAATTTACTGACAAATCTAGCTTTGACAATGACTGGAACTTCTGGTAATCTACCTTTACCTAAAACTTTACCGTAACCGTGAGCTAAAGTATCGATAACTGGAGCAGCAGATTTTGAAGCAGATTTAATGTATTCATCTTTCTTTTCTTCATCAACTAAAGTCCATAATTTATCTAAGTTGATTTCTGGTTTCCAGAAATGGTTTCTTTGTTTGTGGAAGTATCTCATACCAACTTTACCGAAGTAACCTGGATGGTATTTATCCAAGTTGGTTCTGTGATGGTGTTGACCACCAGCCATACCTCTACCACCTGGATGTTTTCTGTGTTTACCAATTCTACCGTTACCGGCTAAAAATGTTAGTATTTGTTTGGAGTTAGATAGTGTGAAGATATTGTGTTTAATTGATAAATGGTGATTTCTTGATATTTTTCACTTTGGTGTTTCAAGACTTTTTGACTTCATTTATGTCTGGGAGATCCATATATCACATTCTATCGGTTTATTCTTTATAGTTTATACGTTACATACCTGAAACGTGACCTCTGTGCTTTCTGGTTTTAGTTAATCTAGTAGGCATACTTGATAATGTTTAATGAAATTTTTTTTCTCAGTTATGAGGATAGTGAGAGACTGAGGGTTAGGACAGTCACAGGACATCGCGAAGCCCTAACCCTAAGAAAGTCACCAAGTCATGTGATGCGAGTAAGAACAGTGTTTTATTTCTATAAACTTCTTAATCAAGTCTTCTATCACCTTCCCATACCTCTTCGTAACTCCCCTTACCTTTAGTCTCTGGAATCCACCCCTTTATAAAAAAATATGTAACCCCACACATTACAGTAAATATAAAGTAGACCCCACCACCAATCCAACTATTCTTTAAAATTGGAAATAAGAATCCTACAATAAAAGTAGCTAACCAATTCATTGTTGTACCCCAACTTTGAGCAGAAGCTTTTGCTTGAGATTGGGTTACTTCACTAACAATTAAAAATGGAATTGGACCTAAACCAGTTGCAAAAAAAGTTATATAAGTAAAAGTACCAATAATACAACTAATTGAACTTTTAAAGATGATTCCAAGACCCATTAAAATTGTTGCAACCCCCATAAAACTAACAGATGTAAGAAGAAGAGGTTTTCTACCTAATTTATCAACAAAAGTTGCAGCTATAAAAGTAATTACTACATTAGTTACAGAGATAAGACAATTTATAGTTACAGAATGTGAAGGAAATATTGAAATAAGTACAGAAACTCCATAGAAAATAATTGAATTGATACCACAGAATTGTTGTAAAACAAGAATTCCAGTAGATACGATAAGACTTGGTTGATATTGAGGAGATTTAAGATATGTAGAAAGAGAAACCGTATCAGGAGATGAAGGAATTAAAGTTTCTTGATCAGAATTTCTTTGATCTCTTAACCAAACAGGAGATTCATCAATACCTAAAATCAATAAGAAATTTACTACTGCAACTACCAGAGCTGTTAATAAAAGATATCTCCATTGATTATCATTACACCACCATAAAGCCAATAATTGAGTAAATAAGATTCCTAAGTTTACAGACACTTGATTCATTGATCCATAGAATCCTTTCATTGAAGGAGGAGAGATCTCGTTAATAAAGATTGGCGTAACAACCAATGCAGCACCTGCACCAAGTCCTGCAATAAATCTACCAAATAAGAGACTTGTATAAGATTTTGAGAAGGTATTAAGAGTCGAACCTAAGAAGTAAATTAGACAATGTAATAAAGCGGTTTTCTTTCTACCGATTTTATCAGCTACCCCACCAATGTATAAGGATCCAATTAATCCACCAATACTAAAAATTGACGTAATTAAACCGATTTGTTCAGTAGATAAGGGAATACATTTTGGAAAATTATTTCTACCGAAAAAGGAGGATTCATAAGGAGAAGAATGAGGACGAGAGACTGAACATGAGATGATCAGTTCGGGAGAATTGAGTTCGGACATGTGATAACCGAATTGGAATGAACCAAGACATATGATTGCAATTTGGCTAAGCATGGGGTGAGTGAGGATGAGATAGGCAGGTGAGGATGAGATAGGCAGGTGAAGAGTGAGGAGGATGTTGATAGCTTCGTGAACAATAACCATTGTATTGTAGTTTAATAAGGAGCGATTGGCAGCCAATGGGTAGATAAAAGAATTCTCACATATATTAACACTACTTACTATAATCTTCTTCTTCTGGTAGAAATTGTGAGGTGAGGTCGGTCGATGGTGCAAGATTTGTGTCGGATCTATCACCTTCTGTTGTATCAAAATCCTGTCCAGAAGTATTTATCTCCTCTGTAGAACTATAAATTGATTTCATCTCTCTCAAAATTTCCAACTTGGCTTCTACGTCAATGTACTGTTCATCTTCAGCACCAATAAATTTAATTAACAAGAAGAAACCTGAAAGTCGAGACACTTCTCTAGATTTTAAGGTCATAATTCCATAATCACATAATTTAACACTTCTTCCATCATTTGTTTTATATGAACCATTTTCAAATTTCGACACTCTTGAAAGAAACTTCTCTGTAAGACTTTTTATCTCAAACCCTTTAAATTCGAAAAAAGTAAGGAAAACATTATCATTTGGTGAAAGGGAATCTTTAAGTCTATTGGTCTTGATATCAATTTGGTCTGGTCTTAAAATAAAGAACAGCTCTGAATCATCTTTTAGATGATTTTTTAAAGTGATGTAAATATCACCTTCTGTATTACAGATAAGAGGATCGGCCATTTTGGAAAAGTTCAAGTCTTTGTATTTGGAGTTATTTTTCATCTCTTCTAATTTTTCCTGACATTCTTTATTCTTTTTCAGGGCGTCAGCTTCGTGTTGGCTGTTATACTTCTTTATGAGATTATTAGAATTTGTGGTGAATTCATCTAATCTTTCCTTTAGAGAACTATCAAGTTTTTCACGGAAACCTTTCAAGTCCTTCTCTAAAAACTCAGAAAGGTTTCCGATTACATCACCATCAAAAAGACGAACGAAAAGGAATGCAGCAAGAGTTGCTTGGAATGTGATTTTGTAATCTTCATTCTTAACGATAAGATAATCATACGTGTAGGATTCGTTTGGCTCTTCTACTCGTTTGATATTAGTCAAAAATACACTAGTATAGAAATCGGTTATTAAACCATGGGGACATGAATTAGCGTACAGGTATCTTAAAGTTTGATTGATAAATGTTTTTAACTCATCTCCATCTAAGTTTACATTTTCACCTTTGAATAAAGTTGAAAAGTGTGTGTTCTTAAGCTCTATATACATGATAGGTATATCCTTTTTATTTTTAACAGGAACTTTTATCACAAAATCTGGAATTCCACTAGCTGAAGTTGTATCTTCACGAGTGATATTAAAATCGACATTCAAAAATCTGAAGAGTACTTCACAATTATTGTAAACGTATTCTTTGAAAAAATCCTTAAGTAAGGCTTCATTAGAAGTATCAGTGGAAGGGGGGGTATGAGGTCTTGCATTTCCTATTCCAAGAACTTCTGCAAGAGGACTTTCCTGAGAGTTAGAACCATCATCACCATCATCACCACCCTCAAAAAGTTGATCAGGAAGAGTAACATCAATAAATTTATAGAGCAACCGATAAAGATGTTCAATAGTTTGGGGTTCCATCTTCTTGCCTTTTGAAGGTGTTGATGATCCCCTACCAGTGGATGTACTACTGTATGAGGACTGTTTTAAAAGTAGAGGGTCAGTGAAATAAAGAATATAGATAGCTCTAATTTGATCTTTTGAATACGGCAACTTACCAACCTGTTTCCTAAGGGCGTTAATGAACCTCCCACAGTTTCTTTGACGAGTTTCAAATGATAGACGTTCCTGATTCCTTTGATAATAATTATCTTGGACAGTTAATGTTTCTGATTTGTTCAAAATCATGATTTCGTTTTTCAATGCTCCAGTTAAGGGATCTTTCAAGTGTTTTGTTAGATCTTCCATGTTTCTTGTTAGATTATTCGAGTTTCTTGTTAGATCTTCCATCTTAGTATTCGTTGTATTGCTTGAATCAACTAGTTTTTGCAATAACAATTCATTTTTCTGGGAAGTTTTGACTAATTGACCTAATTGCTTTTCAATTGATTGGTTACCTGTAGACGGATTAAGTTTACGCTTTTTTTGTTCTGGTTCGGGTTGTTGTTCTGGTTCGGGTTGTTGTTTTGGTTCGGATTGTTGTTCTGGTTTTGGTTCTGGTTTTGGTTTTGATGGTCCCTGTCTTGCCATTGCTAATTTGAAAAAAATTGGGATGTGGGATTTTTTCAGAAATCAGGGGGGTGTTGCACTTTCCTAAAATGATCTGCACAAAAAAAGGGGTATTTTGGTGGTATTTTGGGTGGACTTTTGAAAGATGTGGATTTGAAGAGAGACATGGTTCTTTATAAATCCGTATATGACTAGAGAAACAAACAGCACAAGAGGAGAAACAGGAATTTGTCAATACATCTAAAGAAATAACTCCGATATTTAAAATCGTGTACATACCGAATATATAGATAAGGAATTTGTTGGGAATTAAAGGAAAATAAATTTAATTACGAAATACTGTTCACTATATAATATAACCTAATAAACATCGTTGTTCTTGTAGAAGTGATATCGTGATGCTAAGTCGTTAATAAAGCATTTTTCTGAGTGTTTGATGCTGTTTCGTAATAAATAATAGTCAAGTATGGTTCAAAATTCAACTATTTCTCAATTAACTTTCTCTCTTCATTATAAACCAACTAAACCACACTTTTATCTAACTCTAACCTCATTCTTTTTTTCACATTTCCTTACACTACCAAAGAATCCTTCAACCTCTTGATCTCACCCCCTCACTCAGTCCCTGTCACCCTGGTCCCGTGAGAAGGCAGGTGAGATGTGTGGGGACAGAAAAAGGGACGGGAAAAGGCGAGAGACTGAAGGCACACTCTTTCACACAGAATGCATTATGTTGTTTAAGTAGAAACACAGAGATGTTTAGCTATTTGATTTTTACTCCATTTTGGGATGGCTGCAAAATGCCTTACATTAGAAACAGAAAGAAAATGAGAAGAAGTGGAGTACAGTAGAGAGTTTATAGAGTATATCAAATCGATGCAAAGACAATTTGTGCTAATAATACAGTAGAGACATATACCATCTACTCTGTTGCGCCTTACTGTGCTCTGTTATGCCTTACTGTACTCTGCCCAGCTGTTGCTCGGGCTCTGGAGTGTCAAAAACTCTATTTTCGACTTCCGACCGATAATACACAACTACAATAGCTTCCACAGACCCTTAATTTTCCTCTTCTCTCCCAATTTCTCTACTTGTGCCCCTTTTCCCTCTCTCCTTCACCTTCTCACTCTACCCTACATCCCTCCTCCTAAAATTCTCTACCAAAAAAAGAGGGAGGGCCCTAAAAACAAGACTGTTCATTGTATTTGGAACACATCTAATCATTCCCACTCTTTCACCT
>JANIVJ010000116.1:0-24791 GCA_030555785.1 Yamadazyma kanchanaburiensis | reverse complement strand
AGAGAGTGTAGAGAGTGTAGAGAGTGTAGAGAGTGTAGAGAGTGTAGAGAGTGTAGAGAGTGTAGAGAGTGTAGAGAGTGTAGAGAGTGTAGAGAGTGTAGAGAGTGTAGAGAGTGTAGAGGTAGAGAGAGTAGAGAGTAGAGTATACAGTACTCGTATATTATACGCTACAGGATTGGGTGCAACTTCTACCCTTTTGGTAACCACACCCACATTTCATCTTACTCATCTAAACCCTAACTGGCTACATTTTCGGAACCGCACTGACCCGAAAAATCTCGTCGTCCAATCAATTGCTCTAAATCTTTGCTTACTACAATTATGACCGGTCGTGTACTTCCTCCTCATATTCTCAAAAAAAATTACCGAAATAATAAAAGATTTTATTTACTCACCTAATAATGATACGTCAAACAATTTATACTACAAGAGTACTTCCAAGATCATCAGTCTCTTCATCAATTCCTTTAGCGAGAAGACTATTAAGATATTCATCATCTCATGATATCAAATCTTCTTCAAATCCTTCAAATCCAAATTCAAATTCTTCATCCCTTTCTGAGAAGAAAAGATTCATTCAAACAATTCCTGTTACAAGTCAATCAAATGATTTCTTTGCCAGTTTGAATTATAACGTCGATAAAATCAAAACTAGAAATAATACTGATACTACTTTAGCATTACTGGGATCAAAATGGAATACTTATAAATTAAATAAAGATGAACAAAAGGAATCAACTCCTTTAAGAAGAAGCAGAGCTTCGAGATTTAAGAATAAGAAAGAAGTAGCGGCTAAAGAAACCGAAAAGGAAGTTCCAATTGTTTCAACTGTTGCCCCAACTCCAACCTCACCAAGCAATGCTACTACCAATGCTACAGCTGCCCCAATGCCAACACCAACTGAACAATCTACACCAGCACCAGCACCAGCACCAGCACCAACTGCATCAGCATCTGCATCTACCCCATCAATTAACTCAGCTGCACCAAAAAAGAAGAGAAGAGTTCTTAGACCAAGAAAAGCAATCATAACTCTTAGCTCAAATGCTGTAGAACATTTAAAAGGTTTATTACAACAACCAGAAGGTAAATACATGAGAATAGGTGTTCAAAATAGAGGTTGTTCTGGTTTAACATACCACTTAGAATATGTTAATGAAGCAGGTAAATTCGATGAATTAGTTGAACAAGATGGTGTTAAAGTATTTATTGATTCTAAAGCTCTTTTCTCAATTGTTGGTTCAGAAATGGATTGGTTAGAAGATAAATTGAGTTCTAGATTCATCTTCAAAAATCCAAATTCAAAAGGAACTTGTGGTTGTGGTGAATCTTTTATGGTTTAATAGCATTTATTTATAGCATTTTAACGATATAATGAATAGAAAAATAGAGAGAACTTGTAGAGAAGAGAAGTGACCAGAGGTGTGAAGGTGAGATAGACTGGAATTAAGGAGAAAGAATGAGTGTAGCACGAAGATACTGGAGATCAAGATCAATTACTAGATCTATATCATCAACGTGTGCACTTACCAACCCAACTCCGATGGTCGGATTCGTGGGGAACACCATGACTCAGGGGCATGAGAAATTCAATATGACTAATTCGTTCGTGATTGGCTGATTCCGATTTGTAATTATTGCCACCAGTGATTCACAATAATCCACCGTGATTCACCACTGATTCACCTTCAAATTATTTTTTGCACCCATCTTCTACTATAAAATCCCACCCTCTTCCTCTACTCTTTATTATGTCTACTTATTTAGTTACAGGAACAAACAAAGGTATTGGTTACGAGTTCGTAAAGCAATTAGCCGCCAACTCTAAAAATTTTATTTATGCTACAGTTCGTAATGCTGCAAATGCTGCAAACGTTGAAAAATTAGGTGATAATATTAAAGTTATTGTAATTGATTTATCACTGGATTTAGATGTTTTTGAAAAAGCTTTTAGTGTTATTGATAAACCTTTAGATATGGTTATTCATAATGCTGGTCTTGGTCTTAAAGATACTGGTAGTCCTTCAATTGTTCAAGATATGAATAGTTATATTGAACTTTTTAATGTTAATACTTTAGCTGCTATTAAGCTTTATAGAAGTATTAGATCACATTTATTTAAACAAGGTAATGAACCAAAAAGATTTATTGCTTTAAGTACAGAAGTTGCTTCAATTAGTGGAATGATGTTTAATTCAAATGGATATGGGATTTCTAAAGCTGCTCTTAATTTTTATGTCAAACAACTTAGTTTAGAACATGAACGTGATGAAAATGAAATCATTAAAAACTCAATTTCATTCGTTGTAAGTCCAGGTCTAGTTGCAACTGATATGTCTAAACTTTCAGGTGTTAAATTGGAAATAATTCCTCCTGAACTAGTTGTTTCTGTTGACAAAAGTGTTGAACAAATGTTAGAATTATTCCATAACTCAACCAAGGAAAATAGTGGGAAATTTTATAGTTTTGATGGTAGAGAAATTAATTATTAGATTTAATAGATATTAATCGTGTATGACCCAATTATTTTTGGGTGCAAATGATTCGCACACTACCCCTCTATCAATTACAATTTTACAATACTCAAATTTTACCACAAAGAATTACCATGGTTTTATTCAAATATTTATTATTCACTATTTTACTGACACTTGTTGTTGCAGGTGAAGCCCCAAAAGTCAAGAAGAACCCTGCAGAGATAGTTGCTGTTGCAGATTTCCCATTTGGAGGTCAACAAGTTTTAGGTAATGTTGTATTTACTGCAAAAAAAGGTAAAGTTGTTAATGTTCATGTTGATATGACTAAATTACCAACAGAAGGTGGACCATTCCAATATCATATTCATGAACATCAAATCCCTGCTAATGGAGATTGTGAAGCTGCTGGTTTACATTTTAATCCTTATAAATCATCAGAAAATTGTGATGCACAAAAATCTGATGCATTTTGTCAAGTTGGAGATTTAAGTGGTAAACATGGATGGATTGATACTACCTGTTTTGAAACCAAATACAATGATCCATATTTATCATTAAATCCAAAATCAAAATCTTCAATTCTTGGTAAATCAATTGTCTTTCATTTTGCAAACTTAACAAAATTTGCTTGTGCAAATATTGAAGTTGCAGGAGATTTTAGATTAAAGAATTTAGAACAAGAGTATAATAATAATGGTAATAATGATTTAAATGAAGTTAAAGAATTTGTTGCTAATGGTTATAAATTTGCTGATTCTGATGAACAAGAAGTTTTTGAATTTGAGGTTAACACAAATGAAGAAAAAAGTGAATATCTTAAAAGAGAATTAAATAATTATGATGATGAAGAAGATGAAGAAGATGAAGAATCATGTGATAAAGAATATCATCATCATAATTCAACTAATCATTCTAATTTTACAAATCTTTCATCTGTTGATTGTGAAAATGAGGCTTTTAATAAAAAGAATGCAATTCAAGCAATTGGTTTAGGATTATTAGCAAGTTTATTCTTTTGATATCTATAGTGAGTTATATAATTCTTGTTAATTAAAAAACATCGCTCAATATTGTAGACTTATCATTAACTATTTACTATCTATTTTTACTTAATCTTTCTACATTCGAAATAAGTGGCATTAATATCATCTGGAAGTGAACAAAAGTATTCAAGGTTTTGCATATGTTTAAATAATTGAATTGAATTATATTGTAATTTTAAACATGTCTTACCACCTGATTCATTGTTGGTACAAATAATACTTTCTTGAATCTCTTTTTCTCCATCAATAACAAACATATTTGATGGTCTTTTTTCTACAAATTCTGTAACTGCCTTGTCTAATTCTTTAAAAGATTTAGTATTATTTTCTTTAACAATGAGATCTTGCTTATCGTTGGTGATTTGTCCAAGGGTATGAGAAATGTCTGAATCTGGAGCTAAGCCTAAGGATTGATGAGATCTTTGTTCTATTTGACCTGAGGGAATAGTAGACCCAGAAGATTTTGAAGTAAATGGTAACCAACCCATGATGTAGCAAGTGAAAAATGAGAAGTTGGTGGTGAGATTAGGCCGAGATCGTGATAAGTGAGGCCCTGATATGGACTATTTACCTATTAACTTGAAACATGAGATTATTAGTTATTTACCCGAAATAGTTCAAGACATTATATACTATGAAGTAAGCCCATACTCCTCAAGTTATGAAGTAGATCCAATTACAAATTTCTACCTTGCACCCAATGAAGATTCTATACCATTTTATTTCCCATTTGAAAAGTTCAATGAAACAGTCCAACAAAGATTCACTAGTGTAGATGCCTTTTTAACGTCATTAAGAAGTCCACCTTTCATCCCGATCCGAAAAATAAGACTTTATGTTTATGAGGTCTCTCAATTAAATGAACTTAAAGAGAAATGTCCTGATCTTTTACATGATATTATCATTTTTCTTGATATTAAACCAAAGATTGGAGACCACTTGGAGATTATAAATGACGATATTTTCAACATTGAAGGTGCTAGGATTGGTCTCGTAGGTCTTACTTTCTTTAACTTAACCCAGCCCATTAAATCTTTAGAAATTTATGAATTGAAGACAAGAAAAGTAAGTGGTTATAGGTTCAGGCCCAGAAGTTTGGACTTTGGCTGTTCAACAAAAACACCTATGGATTATTTATTCCCAATAATTTCCAAAATAAAATCATTACGTGAATTGAAGATTAATCTGGATGATTTTTATATTGATCCTTGGTTTGAACAAGGTGACCATCTTAACAAAATGAATTTAACGTATCTCAAAATAACAGGTGAATTTTATAATAAATTTAATGACAGTTTGACTAGTGATTTTTGTAAGAATCTTTTATCGATATCTGTATATGCTATAAGTTATTCTATTGATTTGAATTCTTTCAAAAAATTTCTTAATCTTAAAACACTTGATATCGATTATAAACCATTGACTGGTTTTGAATATCCCATCGAAATGACCCCCACGACATCTTTGTATTCTTACTATTTATCTGATACCAAAGAACTTCATCCTTTCGATTTATCTGGAATGAATAATCTTACACACTTCCGAATTATGAGACCCCCACCATTCCGTTATAACACCCCTTCACCTTATATATTCCCCAAATGTTTAGAATCCTTTTCAATTAACTCAGGTTTAGGTTTCAAAACTTCAGACGTAAATTTCACAAATTTTGATATTCCTCTTTCTATTCAAGGTCTTGAATTAACTCAAGTCCAAGGATTACCCTCTGATTTGCGTGAGTACAAATCTTTGAAAAGTTTGAAAATCTTTCATAATGAAGTTCTGGACCATTTTCCTTTATTACCAAGATCCTTAGAAGAACTTCATATTGAGATGCAACTCCCGAGTGTTGTAAACCTTGGCCATTTATCTTCTCTTCGATCTATAATTCTTAAAGACTTTTTTGAGATAAAGAAAGAATTAATAGTAATTCCTTCAGATTGCAAGGATCTTGAAATCAATATACAAATCATGGGTGATTTGATTGTTGGTGATAAATTACAACTGCTTAAAATATCTGGTCAGTTAGATACTTTTGAGGGAAATTTATCAAACTTGAAATCATTTTCTTCTCTGTACCGAAATTCTATACGGATTGTCCCTAAAGTTATTTTTCCATACCTTCCTTCCCATTTTAGGACAGAAGAGATGAAGATTTTCGGTGTCGATACAACACAAAATCTATCATATAATTATAAAGAAATAAGATTAGAGTCTAATTATGAAATTACTTCCCTTAAAACAAACTTGAATCTACAACATGTTACTGTGTTAGATATATATTTATGCCAAATACCCATTCAACTTTTACAAAACTTACCTCGAACTTTGAAACAATTGCATTTAGACAGCTCACAAATTAATCCATGTATATCCAGCACTTATGAAATTATAAACAATATTGTTGATTTTTCTAATTTTGGATTGAAACATTTCGGGTTAAAAAACATGATAGAAGTTCCTTGTAAAATAATTTTGCCTGAAACCTTAAAAATTCTTGAATTCTCGGCTTTTGACCAAGTAGATGGACCAGATGCATCGAACTGGATAGATTTTAGAAATGTGAATTATTGTGAAATGGCTATAATAAATATAGAGAAAGAGGATATACCTCAACAAGAAATGATGTTCAGATATTGGAATCCTTGGAAGTCACTAGAGGACACCGATCCATATATATATTAATTCATGATACATAGTTTCATATATGGTACTAGCAACTCTATTCAAGAAAGCTATTTAATATAAAATTCAAAAATCAAGTTGCTGTAGAGTTAATTTGTCATTTATATTTTCAAGTACATACTTTACAGTCCTTCAGGTCTTGCAGACTCAATATTTACCTGGGCACGACCTTTTCGCAGCCAAATATGATGTATCAGATTTACTCCACTTTTATCTCATATCCCACATCACAGATAATGCAGAAAAACCAGCAATTGAAACCAGCCAAACCCAACCCATTTAAGAAATTCCCACCTGAAATCACCGCAAGAATCTTACTGTATCTCCCAAAAGGATACAGAGAAGAAACCTACCATCCCACATCAACTCCTCGTTTTAATTATGGGCCAATTAATTTGTTATTAGGTTACAGATTACGGGCCAAAACAGATGATTCAGAATGGTACTTTCCTTTAGATGAGTTTGGTGAAATTATCCCCAGGACCTTCTTTGTTGTAAGAGACCTTATAAATTGTTTGGAAGGGTTACCAATGTTACCACTTGAAAAAATCATAGTTCATATGACCGAAGCTGAAAAATTAGTCGATTTACAAGGAAAACTCTCTAAGGATGTTTTTAATCAAATCAGATTCGAACTCGGCCTTGAACATGGGGAATCTATTAATAAGTTAAGTAAATTTACTCATGAGATTTCAAGTTTAAAGTATATACTTAGTAGAAACGAAAAGATTATTATGCCTCCCAATGTTAAGAAATTGATTATAAACGATGAATCGGGTGATCCAAATAATAGAAAGCGTCTAATTGACGGCTTTGTTTGGCCAAAATTTGTTAAAAATATTAGAACCATGAAAGGAAAAGATAAAGAAGTGATTTTATCTAAGGATATAGAACATCTTGAAGCTATATTTACCTCTGTAAGTATTTCTACACAGATGATGAAGGGGGTTTCATTTATTAATAAGTTAAGTCTTAACACTCTTATCCTTGATCAGATTGTCTTTGAAAAAGTAGTTAAAATAATCAACCCACAAACTGCAAAAGCAATCAGTACTTTAGAAATTGGATTTTTAAAGGATACTTTTGATTGGAATAGTTTTAGAAAATTTCCAAACGTATCTAAGATTAAAGTTCATTATGATAATCAGTTAGATTATGGATCAAAACCCACTTCAATGAAATTGAAACCATTTAACTTATTAGCTTTAAAGAATCTCAAGTCTTTGGAAATAGCAATTCATGATACCTATAAGGTGAAAGTGATTCCATTGGATCCAAATGAAGGTAAATATACCTTACCAAATTCTTTAGAAAGTCTTAAAGTATCAGAATTCAATTCATTAGATGGGTTTGTTATTCCTCAAGGGATGAAAGAATTGTTCATAAATACAATCAAGACCCCTTTTGATTTGAGTAAATTCAATTCATTGACTTTATTAGAATTATCTTGTGGGGAAAGATTTAACCTTGAAAGCTTATCAAAGACTCTTGTTGATTTAACTTTCACCAATACTTTTCCACCAGTTATGGATTTAAGAAGATTAAAATCTTTGGAAACATTGAAAATCGAATCAGAGAGTGGTGTTATCAACAAATTGATGCTTCCAATTAAATGTGTTTCTTTAAAGTGTGAGGTTTCAAAAGCTGATAATTTGTTCTTAGGAAATAAATTAACCAATTTAGAATTAGTAAGTATCCAAGTTTTAGGTAAGGTTTCTGGGAACTTATCAAATTTACAAACCTTCGTGTTATATCCTGACGAAAACTACAATGGAAATGGATTGATGTTGTTTTTAGATATGTTGCCAAAATCTTGGAATTTTCCTTCATATAAAATCCCTTCAAAAGGTATTTTTATAAGAAAGGATTCTACAATGTTAGAACTTCATTTAAATGTTGATCCAAGTTATGGTTTAGGTTATGAGTATTTTTGGCCAAATTTTAATTTCGTTACAAATTTAACTATTTATTATTGTCGTTTATCAATTGATTTCCCCAAAAAGTTACCTAGTACTATGACCCGTTTGACTTTAGGATGTTGTGAAATCTTTGAAACCTTAGAGAACAGAGGTTCGTTTGATTCTTTTGAGTATTTGAAACCCTTCAATTTTGACTTATCTAAAACAAAGTTAAAATATTTATGTATTGATGAAGTTAGATCTGTTCCATCAAAAATCATCTTACCAAAATCTTTAGCAGAGTTGTATATTGATTCTTTAAGTAGAAACCATAAGATCTTGCCAAAAAACGACTGGTTTGATTTTAGTCATGTTGATCATTGTGATGTACTTTTCAATGATTCACAATATAAATGTCAACATAAAGTTGATCCTAAGGTTAAAGTCTGGTTAGCTTCACCTTTATGTGCTGTAATAGTTCGAGTAGCAAGATGAATAAGAAGTGTATAAGGTGTATATGAATAAAAGGAGTAAACTACAAGAGTGATAGATACTGATCAATTAATTTCTATAAACAATCTAGTCCAACTTTTATTCTTCTCTGCGCATTACTATCATGAGTCAATCATTGAATATACCGATACCACCATACCCTCCATTCACTTTGAGATCGTCTATGATAGATAGAGACCCTGTGATCTGGGTCCATCTTCTAGAGGATTATATCCGTTTGTTTACTTTCCTTCTCGATGATAACTTCCAACACCTCACAGTCAAATCAAAGCAGCAGTTATATGAATTCGTGAAAAGATACTTATACGAAACGTATGATGAAGAAAATAAGATCTTTTCCCTTGGTGCCATTAATACTGACATCAAGAAGAATGAATTGGAATTAAAGAAAATCATTTTCCATCTCATAAAAGTATACAGTCTTGTAAATTTAAATTTGATAGGTGAGAGTATTTGGTACTTCATAGGTATATATGTAAACAGAAACAACTCATTAGTAAGAGGTCTTGTTGATGGAACCTTCAAGTCAAAATTCAACGATAACAAGAAGTCTGGTAATATCAGTTCAATCAATTCAGTTCATACTTATTTAGAGAAACGTATTTTGAATGGATCATTAACTGACAAGGATCTTTCGAATCTTCTGATGTTACTTGGGCAATCTATATCCACAAAAACAACAGTTAATTTTAGTGGAGGAAAAGAAAGAGTTGTTAATAAAAAGAGAAGTATTGATTTTGCAGAAAAATTTCTTACACCAAGTTGGATTGAAATTTTAGAAAGGGCTTATGCTAACGGGAAAGGTGTTAATGCTAGATTGGCTAGAGACGTTATGGTTATATCATTGATAAGTTTACCAGCCATGGGTATATCGAAATTGGTCAACAAATTGGATATAACCAAACCTTCAATGATGATAAAGAGTCCTCTTTTTTGTACAATAGTTATATCACCAGAGTTTAGTGAATTGATTGTTGGATTAGAGGAAAAGATCGGGTTCTTGTATGTAGAAAGAGACCAAGAGATTGAAGAATCTGGTATACCGATTAACCAAGAAGATATTGATAATTTAACAGGAATATTTCCAGATCTTGATTCACAAAAAGCAAAAGCAGTATTACAACAGAACAATGGCGATGTTGAGCATGTGATCAATATGTTATTAGAAAACCCAGATAAGATTAAAGAAATTGTTGTCAAGAAGAAGGAACCAAAGAAGCCAAAGGCTAAGGTTAATCCACCAGATAAGAGAACATCAAATTCAAGATTTGGACTGGCTGATTTCAATGAGATAAAACAAAAGAGTAAACTCTCATCCATCAAGATCAATAGTCTAGATGACAAACTCAAGAAGGCAACATATGATTTAGCCATGAGTTCTCTTGAAGAGGATGAAGAAGCCGATGCTGAAATCTATGGAAAATTTGAAGAATTCTTTGAACAGAAAATGAAGCATGGAGAGAAGGGACAAAAGGATAATGAAAACATTCCAAAACAACCCGTTAAACAATCTAATGAAGAATACCTTTATGCAGTATATCGTAACGAAGGAATGGGGCCATTTTCACCAGAGAGTCGTGGAAAAACTCTTAGAAATCATATTAAAGAGTATACTGGATTTTCAGATTCTTTAATAGAAGATTGGGGTAGAATGTTGACATTATCCAATGAAAAACATGGAGAACCTGAAGTGAAAGAACAAAAGAACTCTAAGGGAGAGAAGCCACAAAATCAGAAAAAGACATATAAGTACAATGATAAGAACAAGGCATCAAAGGCTAATCATAGTCGTAAGAATCAACACAGTAAGAAGAGTAAACTCGAGACTGTAGGAATGCAAGGCCAATAGCACATAGAAAATAAAAGGGAAGTATGTATAGATAATAAATACTATGGTAGTATGTGTAGAGAATACAGGGTATTGCATATACAGTAGTAGTAGATCTGGTAACGCGAATCTCAGATTTTCATTCAACATGCTTAGTGGAGTCTTCATATTTGATGGAAAAGGTGATGTCCTTATGTCCAAGATCTACAGAGACTCTATCAAAAGAAACGTATCGGATGTGTTTAGAATCCAAGTAATCTCATCAAACAATAAAAATACAAAAGAAGTACGAAGTCCAATTCTCACACTTGGATCAACTTCTTTCATCTATATTAAATCTGGTAATATTTGGATTGTGGCAGTTACAAGATCAAATCAAGACTGTGCAGTTGTTCTAGAATTCCTTTATAAATTAGAAATTTTACTCAAGTCAACTTATGGTAATAGTTCCGCTGTACTTAGTGATGAGCTTATAATTAATAATTATTTCAGTCTTTACCAATTACTCGATGAAATCATTCAATTCGGGTATCCTATAAACCTTGAACCAACATATCTTAAAGCTGTTGTTCCCGGTATAACAATTGGGGATGGGTTTAAGTTAAATACTTCCTTAGGTCGTAGAAAGTCTAATGGTAGCTCATTAATGTTAAATTCGAATAAAAGTGCTGATAGACTAGGAGGTTTACTATCTAATGTAACATGGAGACAACCCGGTATAAAGTATCGTAGGAATGAAATCTTTGTGAATGTCGAAGAGAAAATTAATGTATTAACTAATGAACAATCTGAAATCTTAAGAGCTTATGTTGATGGAAAAATACTTTTGAAAACACATTTAAGTGGAATGCCAGAATGTAGATTTGGTTTAAATGATGATAGTGTCATCATCAATAAAAACGCATCTAAAGGAGATGAAAAATTGAACAATTCTGTAGTTTTAGAAGATTGTAAATTCCATCAATGTGTAGAATTAAGTAAATTCGATACCAATAGAGTCATACAATTCATCCCACCAGACGGAGAATTTCAATTAATGTCATATAATTGTTTATCAAATATCAATTTACCCTTCAAAGTCATCCCACAAGTACAACAAGTTGGAAGTACTAGATTACAATATAAGATCCAAATCCAATCTCTATTCCCAAGTAAATTAAGCGCCATTGATGTGGAGATCAAAATTCCAACACCAAAAGGTGTACTTAAACACTATACGACTGAATCAAGTGGTAAATCAAAATATCATTCTGGAGAGGATCACGTGATATGGAAATTTAATAAATTTTTTGGTGGACAAGAACATGTTTTAACTGCTGAAATTGAGTTAAATGAAGATTCTATAAACAATCTAATTAACTGGCCTAGACCTCCAATCAATTTGAAATTCTTTATAGATCTGTTTTCTAGTTCTGGTTTATCAGTTAATTATTTAAAGGTCAACGAGAAGGGAAATTACAGAACGGTTAAATGGGTTAAATATCAATCACAGTCTGGGTCTTATGATATAAGGTATTAGGGGCGAGGAATAGAGATAGGAGAAATAAATAGGAAAGAGATAAATAGGAAAGAAATAAATAGGACAGCGATAAAAGGATGGAGAAGAGAATGTAAAGCTGGAGATGTGTCTTGTAGTCTCTCAATTTGGTAGTCTACTGTTTACTTTGTCATGCTATCCCTTTCCTGTCGTACGAGTATAGTTTACTTTCTATTCATTCTCCTCGTGGGAATCGATCTACACACTACTACATCTTTATCTCCAAAATACCTACAGCGAAGAACCAACACAACATCTCCCAAGTGATATCCAACTATCCCCTTTACATGTATCTATTTGTTTCCTCTACCCCTCGACTTCATCCCCTCTACATTCTTGTCCCTTCCCTCCCCCCTCTTCCTCATCTCATCTTCTCATTTATCTCACTCCTCATCGACATGAGAGATATTAAAGTACTAGGAGGATCAAGTCATCCAGGCTTAACCAAAAGTATCTGTAGATGTCTTACCATAGAACAAGGAGAAGTATCATCCAAAAAATTTTCAAATGGTGAAACCTCAATAGAAATAGCAGATTCTGTACGAGAAAAAGATGTTTTCATTGTCCAATCAGGATGTGGAGATGTTAATGATAATTTTATGGAATTATTAATTTCTATTGCTGCTTGTAAAACAGCTAGTGCCAAAAGAGTTACTGCCGTACTCCCACTCTTTCCTTATTCAAGACAACCAGATGTACCACATGCTGCTTCAATTACTGGAGCACCATCAATTACAGTTAAAAAGGATCAATATACTTTTGAAAGTGCACCAGGAACTCCAAAACCAATTAATGAAACTTCAAGAGATATTTTTAATAGCACTCCACCACCACTTAATCTTGCAGATACTCAAAAAGATTTACTTAGTAAAGCAACTCATAACAACGCTGCTAAGACTAATAATAGCAAGATTCCTCTGCTTACACCTACATCAATTATGACCAATTCAGCAGCTATTAATATCCCATCTGTTGATGCTTACGGTAGAACTGAAAGTGGTTATAAACAATGGATAGCCCAAAACGGTACATTGATTGCAAATTTATTAACAACAGCAGGAGCTGATAGATGTATTACCATGGATTTACATGATCCACAATTCCAAGGGTTTTTCAATATCCCAGTAGATAACTTATACTCTAAACCATTACTTAAAAGATATATTATTGATTTTATACCAGATTATAAGAGTTGTGTAATTGTATCACCAGATAGTGGAGGAGCTAAAAGAGCTACATCAGTTGCAGATGCATTAGGATGTCCATTTGCTCTTATTCATAAAGAAAGAAGAGCTAAAGTTGCAAAGAATCCACCTTCAACTTCAATGTCTGCATCTCCATTACTGCGTCAATCAAGTGTAATGGGTATGAATGCGGCTGGATCCAATGCGACAATGGTTGCAACAACAATGTTAGTTGGTGATGTTAAAGATAGAGTTTGTTTATTAATTGATGATTTAGTTGATACTTCATATACAATTACAAGGGCTGCAAAATTATTAAAAGATCAAGGTGCAACAAAAGTTTTTGCATTAGTAACTCATGGTATATTTAGTGGTGATGCTCCAAATAGAATTTTAAAATCTGGTATTGATAAAGTTATTACAACAAATTCTGTACCACAAACAAATACTTCTGCTATTTTGGGTGATAAATTAGAGGTTTTAGATGTTTCAAGGATTTTCGCTGAATCAATTAGAAGAATTCATAATGGTGAGAGTGTTAGTATGTTATTTGACCATGGATGGTAGATAAAGTATAGTAATATATGAAGGATAGAGATACAAATAGGTAGTCTAGACCCGGTCCTGTATATGGCCGAGAATCTCTCAACGGTCTAGAATGTTTCCGTATATGTCCATATTGTGGGGTAAGTCATAGATCATCTCTTGTGTCTAACTTTCTCGGTACAATTAACGGACAGGATCAGCCTATTACTCGTTTGCACCTGCACAAATTTACCCGCGTTCCGAAATCTGGGGAACATAAGTGGCATTTATAGCGATGAGCAATTTGAGTAAGAGACTATACTAGTTGTTCCGTATGTCCTTTATGTAGCTCCCCTCCTTTACCCTATAATTTCAAACGTTTTGTATATACACTAAAGCTTATTAAATTCTTAGAATAACGGACGAAGGGCCGGGGATATATCTCCGTACTAATCGAACGGAGTCTATTTCCGAACTAAAACTTAATTACGGGAATATTATGGCAATGATGCGAATCTAGAGATAAAGAGGTTATGCCACAGAAATTTTAAACTGTGTGTTTCGATGTTTAATGCCACATAACGTGTCAAATCGGAATCGGACTTATTGTTTACTAACTTTTTATTGTGGTGGACTCGAAAAGAGGGGCCGAAGTACCCTGAATTAACCGATGGTGATGACACACACTTGCGTCCTGTATATAAACAAAATAAATTAGTATATATAAATACACACACTCATCTCATTAAAACATTAATACAATATGTTAGAAGAAGTACAAAACCTTAGTCTTGGAAGAACAAATTCCAATAGTTCATCGATTGTTGCAAAACACGATTATGTTGATACACCATTCAGTGGTAAAAAACATCAATTTGATCAAGTTTTAGATTTACTTGATCAAACAGGATTTATCCCTGAATCATTAATTGAAAATGAAGCTAAATGGTTTTATGAAAGTTTAGGTATTGATGATGTTTTCTTTGCCAGAGAAAGCCCAGAAGGTATTGTTAATCATATCCATGCTTTATATTCTTGTAAAATTCAAGCTTTTAGCACAGAGAATAGTGATAAACCAATCATTCAATATAAAAGAGAAGAAGAAGATCATGCAGTTTTCTTTGAAACTGAATCAATAAGTTCAAAAAACAAATCTGATAGTAGAAGATTTGAAACTCTTATTGATGATAAATATATTGATCCTTCAAATAATTATAGAGCTGAATTTTTCAGTGCTCCATTAAATTATCAAACTGATGCAATTTTATCAGGAGTTTATCAAAAGAATCCTTCAATCAAAGATCAATTATTTAAATGTTATTTCATTTACAAAAACAGATTTGATGAAAAATCAAATGATTCATCAATTGATTCAATTGGTGATTCAACATTTGTTAAAATTGCTTCAAAGAATACTAAACAATTATATCAAGAAATAATTGAAGGTGTCACAAGTAATACAGGTCCTGTTATTAGACATTATCCTATTGAAGCTTCTGAAGAATATAGAGTTGTTATTGGTTTTAAACAAAAATCAGCTCCAAGATATAATTCAGCTCTTAGTGATTTAATCAGTTATTATAATCTTAGTGTTAGTAGAAAATATGTTGAACAATTTTCTAATGATGTTACTATAATTTCAATGTATATAACATCAAATGAAAAAAGTACTGTTGATTTATCAATTTATCAAGTTATTAAGGAAGCTTCTTTATTATATACAATTCCACATAATTATTTCCATGAAAATTTCATTAAAGGAGAATTATCAATTCAAGAATCTATTTATGCTCATTGTGGGGTTATATTTGTTACTCATTTCCTTAATAGATTAGGTCCAGAATATAACAAGTTAACTTCATTATTAGATCCTTCAAAATCAACTCAACATGCTGAAGTTCTTGCTTCTTTAAAGAAAAGATTAAGAAGTGAAACTTATACTCAAAATTATATTCAAGATGTTTTCTCTACAAGAAAAAATATTGTTCAAAAATTATATCGTCAATTTGCTGATGTTCATTATATTCGTTCATCAATGGAAAAGACTCTTTCTTATCAAAGATTAAGTCAAATTACTCCATTTGCAAATGAAGAAGAATTTGAAAAAATTTTAAGCAGAGAATGTGCACAAAATGAACATGATAGTTTAGTTTTAAGAGCACTTTATGTTTTTAATAAATCAATTTTGAAAACAAATTTTTATACATCAACAAAAGTTGCCCTTTCATTTAGATTAAATTCATCATTTTTACCAGTTTCTGAATATCCTGAAACTCCTTATGGTATGTTTTTCATTGTTGGTAGTGAATTTAGAGGTTTCCATATTAGATTTAGAGATATTGCAAGAGGTGGTATTAGAATTGTTAGAAGTAGATCAATTGATGCTTATAATGTTAATGTTAGAAACTTATTTGACGAAAATTATAACCTTGCAAGTACTCAACAAAGAAAAAATAAAGATATTCCAGAAGGTGGTTCAAAAGGTGTTTTATTATTAGATCCAAATGCTCAAGATAGACCACAAGAAAATTTTGAAAAATATATTGATTCATTAATTGATTTATTATTAAAACAAAATATTCCTGGTGTTAAAGATAATTATGTTGATTTATATAATAAACCAGAAATCTTATTTTTAGGACCTGATGAAGGTACTGCATCATATGTTGATTGGGCTACATTACATGCTAAAAAGAGAGGTGCAGCATGGTGGAAATCATTTTTAACTGGTAAATCTCCTTCCTTAGGTGGTATTCCTCATGATGAATATGGTATGACAAGTTTATCAGTTAGAGCTTATGTTAATCAAATTTATAAAGAATTAGGTATTGATAATGCTAAAATTAAGAAAATTCAAACTGGTGGTCCAGATGGTGATTTAGGTAGTAATGAAATTTTACTTTCAAGAGATGAACAATATGTTGGAATTGTTGATGGTTCAGGTATTATTGCCGATCCAAATGGTTTAGATAAACAAGAATTATTAAGATTAGCAAATGAAAGAAAAATGATTGATCATTTTGATATTAAAAAATTAAGTCCAGAAGGTTATAGAGTTTTAGTTGATGATGTTGATATTGAATTACCAAATGGTATTAATATTACATCTGGAGTTGCATTTAGAAATACTTTCCATACTAAAATCAAAGAAGTTTATGGTTCAAATTTTGTTGATTTATTTGTTCCATGTGGTGGTAGACCAGCATCAATTGATACAAATAATGTTCATGAATTAATTGATGAAAAAACTGGTAAATCTGTTATCCCATATATTGTTGAAGGTGCTAATTTATTTATTACCCAATCTGCTAAATTAGTTTTAGAAAAATCTGGTTGTATTATCTTTAAAGATGCTTCAACAAATAAAGGTGGTGTTACATCTTCATCATTAGAAGTTTTAGCATCACTTTCTTTTGATGATAAGAATTTCTTAACTCATATGTGTGTTGATTCATCTGGTAAAGTTCCTGAATTTTATAAATCTTATGTTAAACAAGTTCAAGAAAGAATTGTTAAAAATGCAGAATTGGAATTTGGTGTTTTATGGAACTTAAATAAAGAAACTGGTATAAGTTTCACTGAATTATCTGATAAATTATCAATTACAATTAATAAATTAGCTGATGAATTAGCAAATTCAAAAGAATTATGGAATGATGATAAAGATTTTAGAAATGCTGTTTTATTAGATTCTTTACCAACTTTATTATTAAATGAAATTGGTATTGAAAAAATCTTTGAAAGAGTTCCAGAAACTTATTTAAAGGCTTTATTTGCAACTCATTTAGCTTCAAGATTTGTTTATTCTAGAGGTATTGATTCAAATCCTGCCAAATTTTTGGAATTTATTTCTTCAACAAGAAAGGATTATACTAAAAAAGGTTTCCTTAATTAGAGTTAATAGTTAATTAATGTTTGCGTTTATTATTGTAGGTAATGCTAATGACTTTGTTATTATTTACAAGGTTGGGGCATCGATTACCGTAGGTATAAGAACCGGTTCCTTACTTCATCTTTCATCTCTTTCATCTCTTTCATCTCCTCTATTTAATCTCCTTTTCGATCTCCTTTCTCGCTTGTGCCTCTTTCTCCAACTTTCCCAAAACATATTCAGCAGTTAAAGCAGCCAAAAAAGTAGACCCTCCAACATAAAGTCTAGCTTTATATGGAAGGTTCATCCATCTCTGTAAAAGGTTCATTGAATTTTTCGCATTTTCCAATGAGTTGCAAAAGAAGACAATTACTCTATACAGACTTACCACCATGCAGTGTCCAGTATGATCCTGAGGATAGGTCCACAGTATTTATAAGTACTTATAAATTGGAAGACGACGGTAGGAAACATGGGACCGTGGACATATATGAGCATAAAGAAGAAGGTTTGGTGAAAACCCTCTCTAGACCATGTGGAGCAGTTTTAGATTTAAAAATCGGTACAAAAGTTATAGCCTCAGGCCAACATGATGGTAGTGTGGTTATATGGGATTTTGATAGAGGTAATATGGACTTGAAAGAATTGAAAAAATATCAAGTCTTTGAAGACACTGTGACTAGCATTAATTTTTCATTTGATGAATCGTTCTTGATTGCAACTTGTACAGATGGTCAAGTTGGTCAAGTATGGCTTGAAACAGGAGACATCGAAATATTTGATACGATACATGATCTTGAATGTTGGATAAGTGCTTTTGGGGAATTAGGAGAACTTTCTAACGTGGTATTTACAGGTGGTGATGATTCAAAGTTAGTGGCTCATGATCTTCGTATGAAAAACAAAATATGGTCAACAGGTACTCGTCATCACGAAGCTGGAGTGGTTTCAATTCTCCCTACCTCATCTAAATGGAACGTTTCTAACCCTCATCATCTTTATACAGGATCATATGATGATAATTTACGAGTCTTTGATTTAAGACTTATAGATAAAGAAAATCCAAGTTTAATAGAAGGGTATATACCTATAGTACATCAAAAGGAAAATTTAGGAGGTGGTGTATGGAGGTTAATACCTTCACCTGTTGAGGGTGATAATAGACTTCTTGTTTGTTGTATGTACGATGGTGCAAGAATTGTAAATATAGAAGGAGAAGGATTCAAAGTAGAAAGCTATTTCAAGGAAGATCATGAAAGTATGTGTTATGGAGGGGATTGGGGGGATAACATTGTTACTACATGTTCGTTTTATGATAGAGTGGTTCAAGTATGGGAACCATCAAGGGAGTCAGAAGATAACTAAGGACATTGCATTCAAGTATATAAATATTAATAAAAACATTCTTTAAAAGCAGCTACCCGAAAGATTCCTGATTCATCTAATTTCTCTACCGCCAAAGGGGTTTTAGTGAAAATTCTTAATTGGAAGGTATATCGTTTAATTGTTGTACATTTACTGGTTAATTACAACTCGTTTATGCCAAGTTTTCGATCTCTAGGATACACTGACTTACACTCAGGACGTAAAATTTAAAACTGTCCAACAATATAAAAATGGATTTAGGGATTTGATGATGTCAAAGAACTCTCATTAGAACTGTTCAGTTGGTTTCACTGGTCAGAACAAATTGAACACAAATGCTACTCTTCCAGACAACGAAATTCTAATTCTAAATTAGGCAAAATTTTAAATCTTTTCAAAAATTCTTTCTCGGAATACCAAATTCTTTATATTCATTATCTAAATCTGTCAACTCCATGATATATCATTGACAAAATCATGTAATTACTGGGTCGTGCCCCGATAATATTGAAGATAACCCCGTGTGAAAAAAATTATTTCAAAAATTCTGGGAACCCTTTTCCTAGCCCATCTCGGGCGTTAAATTCTTCCTTTAATTACTTTGAAATTCCATTCTATTACCGATATACATACAAAAATACTAAGCTTACTTGGAATGGGTCAGTGCTCGTAACTTCGGGGGCCTCTCATTTGTCACAGTGCAGATTCGGTTTTAATTAGAAACATCTCAAGTAATTAGGATTCTGTGCATTAATTATAGAATGTTTTGCATCCTAAGCGATTTCCGCTAATCTTAAAAATCCGCATACAGAATGTATTTTAGTCTGAAGACAGAAGATTGTGTTCTTGGACCTGTGACAAATAAATTACAGAAGTTAGCCATTCTGATATTAGCATATGGTTCAGATGATTTAACGTTGAGCTTTAGTTTGAACTTCAGTTGATAAAACGGCTTTCTTCCAGAATCACCGATCTCAATTTCATAGTTTCAAGTGTGGAATCTTCTGGTACGCTACATTTTCTGTTTGATGCCCTGAGTGAGACCCCAATTAAATCTTCAAGATGATGTCTCACCTTAAATATTTTCGTAACCAATATAGGTTTCGAAAGCCTAAGAGGATTATATTACGGGGCTATTGTTCTATGTATTAGCTATCAGATAACATCATGTATTCGTCAATTATCATAGTAATCAATTCCTCCGTCAAATGCGTCAAATTAGGCTTTCTGGTGCATTAATTAAAGATTCCTTATATGCACACTATAAAGCGCAAACAAGGGTAAATAAATAAAATAAATTTAAAACCTCTAATGGAATGATGGCTTTGAAGTATTCTTTAATTAAGATAATTAAATTATATGTATAATAATTTATGATGGCAGAAACAAATAGAACCAGTAGACATGATATAGGGGAGAGATATAAACGAACAATTTTTTTTATTAAATAGATAATTGAGATAAAAAATACTGAAGGGTAGTCATAAATTAAGGTTGGTTAATTGCGACTAAAATTAATTTCGGGTGGCCCGAAACTCCCGTGTTGGTCTTCGTATCTTTTCTGTTTAGTTCTTAAAATCAGGTCAAGTTAATAATATTTCGGCCGTTAAATTTATTTAAAAAAGAGAAACAAGAGCTCCTGAAATTCTGTACCACTTCGTAAAGCAAAAACCCATCTCCGTGGTTTTGTATTTGGATATATTATATCCTTGAATCATGCCTATGATTCAATTCTTATCACAACTGCATATCATCGTACATTAGATCTATGTCAAGGGTACCACTGAATTTAGGCGTATAGATTGATCGTTAAAGGACGCAATTAAATGGTCGTTTAGATGACGAGACCCCTGCTCATTCCATGACCACAAGAATACACTCCCTCAATATGCCCTTGTGCATAATTCAATATTACTCCCTCGTACATATTTCAATATACACCGTTGCACATAATAATTTAAATCCGAATGAACGTTACCTCAAACTCTAAAGCCAAATATTATTACTCTCCGTTCCTAAATTTTTGTAGAATCTTCAACCAATACTTTTCATGTAACTTGTCTGTGTCATGCAAACCGTTGATTGTTAATTATCAATAAGATTAGCATTTCGGAACAATAAGGTGCAGCGCTAAAAAATACAATCCTAAGTGGTTTTGAGATGGAAACAATGTAAATTTAATGCAAGTTTTAGGGCGCATTACTAACATATTATAACGGAAGTACTTGAATTTTCATAGGAACGCACCAGATGCTAAAACATCCACAGTGCTTGCTATCATCGAAAGTAGATATTTTTGTCAAGACTTCGGAGAAATGTTTTCAATGCCGCAGATAAAGGGTTCTTCTGAGCAAATACCTAATGTCATAAGGTATTCAATACCAGGGGAGAGAAAATAAAACAATAGTGGGTGTTCCACTTGCGAAACAATATCACAATATGACCCCAATAACGTGGCGATAGGGGTGCTTTTAGTAAACAAACCTGTCTCTTTAGATCTAGAAATACTTACAATGCACGATTTGCCCACAGAGACACGATTTTCAGTGTGGCTGCAGTAAATGGTTTGAAATGAAAAGAAGAAGAAGAAACCAATGAATTTGCTTGTCGGACTATCATGTTCATTAAGCTCTATAATATCTCCTCGGTATGTGTTCAGTTTGTGTTCAAGCATGCAGGAGCCCATATTGTGCCAATGCTTAATTCCACTTCCAGAGAATGGTTCTTTAACAATAGAATAGACCGTAATGCATATAAACAAGACCCGGTTAAGCGAATGGCTGCAATAAAAGTCGATTGTATATACAAAGCGTTATGCATGTATGATTAAACCTTATTGTGTAAGTTGAATTCAGACGTTCGATTCCCTTTTGGGAATCAAACAATGAGTATGATTATCATCAGTTGAAACTCTTGTCTTGGAATAATCTCCAGCTTCGTATGCAAAAGACAATTTGCTTGGGTCTAATTCACTTGTTTTTTTGAGTTGTTATTCCAGGGAAACTGTGGTATGGTTAATTCATTGAACCGAACTTCGTCTGAAGCTGAGAACCAAAACTTTTAATGCCAAAGCCTTTCTTTAATTTGAACTTTATTTTCCGAACTTCTGAAATTAAAGACGCTTTCCTTTATATGTACAGCGGGTGATTTTTGATAAACAAGAGTCTCCTTTCACTGAAGAATTTGCAATTTCCTTCATAAAGTCATCTCTATTTGTATTTCACATCCGAAAACAGCAAAGATTTTTACCAATGCAGTAATCACCCTATTTAAAAGAAATACCGAACCCGTTTTATTTACAAATATAAAAGGAGAATCATTTCCTCCTCTTAAAGGAATAAACCAAAATGTGGAAAAGTTCATTGCTTATTGCAGTCACTTTATTGAAGACTGTTACTTCTGCTACTTGTCCAACAGAAGGTCTCGAAGGTGGTCTTAATGTTGAATTCTTTGATGATGTCAATTATAGATACGAAGGATACTATGATGACACTGAAGCTGAGAGAATTGAAAAGATTAGTGCCTATCTTCAAACTATTGATGGTATGACTCCAGATGCTGAGATTTCTGGTATTTATCCATTCCTTAATGTTACCAATATTACAGGTAACGCAACTACTCCTGATTATAAAGAAATATATGGTAGAAATATGAATTCTGTTCGTTTTGCTTTGAGATACACTGGTTACTTCTATGCTGAACAATCTGGTACTTATACTTTTGATGCTCCAAAAGTTGATGATGCAATGTCCTTTACTATTTCTGATGGGTTTGACTGTTGTAGTGAACCTTTAGCTGTTCTGGGTGAAACTGATATGGAAAATGAGCTTAATTTCCCAGGTGGTAAACCAAAAACATATTCAATGGAAATGCAAGCAGGTTATTATTATCCTTTGAAAATCATTTATTACAACTTGGCAGGAACAATTGGAATGTTTAATATGTACGTTACCACTCCTGATGGAACAAACACTTCAACACGATCAACACTTCCTTTCTATTATCAACTTCCATCGGTAGATTTATGTACTGTGGAGACAACTGTCACCAGTGGATGGACAGGAACCACAACAAGAACTATTACTCATACTCCAACTACATCCGGTGCTGGAACAATTACATATCAAATTGATACCCCAATCTCCACCACTACAACTCCATGGACTGGTTCTTATACAACTACAGAGCTTACCAGTGATACCAATACAACAGAATTCGTTGTGAGAACTCCAATTCCTACTACTACAACTCCATGGACTGGTACTTATACTACTACTGAACTCACAAGTAATTCTGATGGTTCTGAATATGTTGTTTACACACCAATTCCAACTACTACAACTCCATGGACTGGTACTTATACTACTACTGAACTCACTACTAATTCTAACGGTACTGAATATGTTGTTTACACACCAATTCCAACTACTACAACTCCATGGACTGGTACTTATACTACTACTGAACTCACTACTAATTCTGATGGTACTGAATATGTTGTTTACACACCAATTCCAACTACTACAACTCCATGGACTGGTACTTATACTACTACTGAACTCACTACTAATTCTAACGGTACTGAATATGTTGTTTACACACCAATTCCAACTACTACAACTCCATGGACTGGTACTTATACTACTACTGAACTCACTACTAATTCTGATGGTACTGAATATGTTGTTTACACACCAATTCCAACTACTACAACTCCATGGACTGGTACTTATACTACTACTGAACTCACTACTAATTCTAACGGTACTGAATATGTTGTTTACACACCAATTCCAACTACTACAACTCCATGGACTGGTACTTATACTACTACTGAACTCACTACTAATTCTGATGGTACTGAATATGTTGTTTACACTCCAATCCCAACCACTACTGTTCAATGGTCTGAGTCTTACACTACTACTGAACTTACCACTAATTCTGATGGTACTGAATATGTTGTTAGAACTCCTGCAGAGAGCTCTGATATTCCAACTACTACTGAACCTTGGACTGGTACTTTCACCACTACTGAACTCACTACTAATTCTGATGGTACTGAATATGTTGTAAGAACTCCAATCTCAACTACTACAACTCCATGGACTGGTACTTATACTACTACTGAACTTACTTCAAACTCTGATGGTTCTCAATATGTTGTTTACACTCCAATCCCAACCACTACTGTTCCATGGTCTGAATCTTACACTACTACTGAGCTCACTACTAATTCTGATGGTACTGAATATGTTGTTAGAACTCCAGCTGATGCTTCTGATATTCCAACTACTACTGAACCTTGGACTGGTACTTTCACCACTACTGAACTCACTACTAATTCTGATGGTACTGAATATGTTGTAAGAACTCCAATCTCAACTACTACAACTCCATGGACTGGTACTTATACTACTACTGAACTTACTTCAAACTCTGATGGTTCTCAATATGTTGTTTACACTCCAATCCCAACCACTACTGTTCCATGGTCTGAATCTTACACTACTACTGAGCTCACTACTAATTCTGATGGTACTGAATATGTTGTTAGAACACCTACTGGTGCTTCTGGTGTTTCAACTACTACTGTTCCTTGGACTGGTACTTATACTACTACTGAACTTTCTTCAAATTACAATAGTACTCAATATGTTGTTAAGACACCAACTGGAGCTAATATTCCAACTACTACTGAACCTTGGACTGGTACTTATACTACTACTGAACTCACTACTAATTCTGATGGTACTGAATATGTTGTTTACACTCCAATTTCTACTACTACTGAACCATGGACTGGTGACTACACTACTACTGAATTAAGAACTAACTCTGATGGTACTGAATATGTTGTTTTAA
>JANIVJ010000115.1:0-24927 GCA_030555785.1 Yamadazyma kanchanaburiensis | reverse complement strand
CTCTGTCTCTGTCTCTGTCTCTGTCTCTGTCTCTGTCTCTGTCTCTGTCTCTGTCTCTGTCTCTGTCTCTGTCTCTGTCTCTGTCTCTGTCTCTGTCTCTGTCTCTGTCTCTGTCTCTGTCCCTCTCCCTGTCTCTGTCCCTCTCCCTGTCTCTGTCCCTCTCCCTGTCTCTGTCCCTCTCCCTGTCTCTGTCCCTCTCTCTTTCCCTCTCCCTGTCTTATCGTTTATTTCTACATTTTACTATACAATTATCTACGGTGATGAAATTTCTTCTTAAAGTTCTTCTTTCCAGGTCTAAATTTTTTAAACAGATTTGGATTAAGTCCCTTATTTAAACTCCTATCAACTAATCCAATTTCTTTAGCTAAAGTAGTACCTGGTTCAACACCAAATTTCTCAATTCTTTTTAAATCTTTTTTAGCAGCTTCTGCACTTGCTTCATCACCGAATTTTTCAGCTCTTTGAATTTTTTTATTTAATAAATCCACTGCAAGTTGTTTTCTTTCTTCTGGTGTTAAGACTTTTGGCTTTTCAGGTTCTTCTTTAGTTGGTGCTGGTTCTTCCTTTGGTTCTTCTTTTGTTGGTGCTGGTTCTTCTTTTGGTTCTTCTTTTGGTTCTTCTTTTGTTTCTTCAGGCTTGGCTGAATCACTCTCAACTAATCTAGCGACTAAGTCAGCCTTCTTACCATCTAAAGGTAAGTCTCTTGCTTTCAAGAGTTCCTTCAATTGTGGTACGGTCTGGGAAGTATAATCTGACATGGTGTTGACTTCGACAATTGCGCGAACTCTGGACGAGGCAAGACTCGAGGCAGCCTCGACCTCGAGTTACCACGTCTATGCATACAACTTCGATGTAGTAAAGATTAACAACACTAGTGTAACCACATTCACAACCACTAGCGCCATGACCGTTACCCTGGTAATTGGGAAATAATCTCTTGTCAATAATGTCTGTGTATAGAAATATCTTATAGAACCTAATACTATACTAATTGCACCCAAAGCGAAACATAAAAATTCAATTCCTTTCCCGTACTTTTCAAGGATTGACTTTCTTAGTTCATAGCTTGTAATTGTGTACTCTTTCTCGTTGATAGTGACTGAATAAGCACTACCTGTAATATGAGAGAATTGACTAAATGTAACTGCTAATGTTACAAAGATAGCACCAGTTCTAATCCATGCGAGAACTGTTCTTTCATTGGCCAACTAGAATAGTTAGTAAGGGATGTGATTGTAGATGGGGTGGTCTTACATACATGGTCACGTGCAACAGATCCTTTATTTTCTATTACTTTTGTGTATTTAAATATCAACGGTAGAGGATTTTTCAGTCCTTGAGGTGTAGTCTCTGATTCAATGTCTGTAGGTCTTTCTGTATTAATTTCACTTAGTTCGAGAGATTGGGTAGGATTGAGGTCATTTTGAGCCTGTTCTTGGGATTGGCCAAGGTCTTGGTCTGTCATGATTCCACTACGGTTCCTAAGTCTATACTGTTGCATGATGCGATCAGGAAGAGATAAGATACGATTTATTCGACCGAGAGATAGAAGCGATGAGATGAGATAAGGGGACGGGAGAAGGAGAGTGATGAGAAGAGAATGGGGATGATAGGGACGGGATAGTAATGAGAGGAGAATGGGTGTACGGGAGATAAATTATCTTGACGGGAGAGAGGATAGATCTAGACGGCACTAAGATTATCTCCACATGGTCTGGTAAGGGCACGTGAGAAAGTGTACTTCTTTCTCCGTTACTTACAGAATTCTCTGATTTTTGTATTTGTTTTCCATTTTCTCTAATTTTATCATCCAGCCTCTAATTTTATCATCCAGTCTCTAATTTAATCATCCAGTCTCTAATTTTATCATCCCAGCCCTAATTGTATATAGTTCACATTATGAATAGTTGGCCTATGAAGGTTTAATTAATTTCTTTGATTATGATTTTGATATAGAAGACGAGGATACTTTGTATTGTATATATTTAGGTTCTTTTAAAAATATTGATTTTGCTAGAAAAGCAATGGAATACAAATTAGAAATAAGATATAAAACAAATGCTATTTTAATTAGTAATAATAATTTAGATTATATTGATGAGAGTTTTGATTCTATTTGCTGTAACTTCAAATATCCTAATTATGAAACATGTAAAATATTAATAGAAAAAGGAAATTATTATTCTACATGTGTTTCAATAGTCATTAATGATTGGTACGATTTGTATAAAAACGATTTAAGTTATGAAGCATTTTTAGTAGCTAAATATTTAAATAGAGAAAAATATCTAAATTCTTGTAAGACAAGATACTCTTATTCAGAACGAGATGAAAATAAAATTTTCAGACTTTTAAATTATGATATAATTAATGAATCATATGAAGAGGAGTTAGAATTGAACCCAAATTTAGATGTTTATAAAACAAAAGAAACATTCAGTGATTATGAAATAGTTAATAGTTATGAAATAGCTAAGTGCTGTTATGAGAATGGCTATAAACGATGTTGTTCTTTCTAAATTAGTAAATACTAATCCTATAAAATATGATTTCTTAAATATAACTGTTTCTTATTATATACTAAATATCACAACGATCTGATAGGATCTTTAATTAAACTCAATTTTCATAAATATAGCTATTATTTAGTAGCTTACAATTGTTTGTTGTATAGAGTAGTTAATAAGAACGCAGTTATTTTTCTTAATTTAGAACTTCCTGAATATAATATATATATTATATGCAAAAAATATAAAATGCCTACTTTTATAAATAAAACTATTGACATGTTATATAATAAACACAAATGTTTATATAAATTATTTGATCTAAAAGATAAAAAATTTGTATTTGAAAAAATCTATGATTTACCTACCATAGAAAAATTTGATTTTATTTCAGGGGATGAATTAAATCCTTTCAATAATTAACAATATTAGGAGTGTTTAGAAATAAGAAAGATTTAAATATAGATTTAGGTGGAAATATAATATATTATACCTTCCTCTCTCCCTCTACCCTCTACACCCTACACCCTACACCCTCTCTCTACTTTATTACATTGTATTATACACTAACCTACTCTCCATCCATCTCATCCATATCCATCTCCATCTCCATATTCATCTCCATATCTCCATCATCAATAAACATAAGCTTATCTTCATCATCAATTAATTGCCAAACATTAATTCCTTGATATTCATAAATACAATCCCTAAATTGTTCAATTGTAAAACCTTTGGCAAGGATTCTTTGACGTAATTCTTCAACTTTTAAAACTTTTGTAAATGATGAACCATCTCCAAGAGCAATTGATCTAACAATTTGATAAATTTTTGTTGTTGCACTTTCATCTTCTCTTAATTTTTGATCATCAGAAAATAATGAAGCTTTTGAAACTTCTAATAATCTTAAAGCTTCATCAACATCTTCATTTACAACTGTATTACTAAATCTAATTCTTGCTAAAGCTTGTGATAATCTTAAAATTCCTAATAAAGTTCTTGGGGTAATATGTTGAAATTTTTTAATTGATCCTTCATTTCTACTACTTTCTTTTCTTAAATTAATATATGCTTGAACAACATAATCTCCAACAGGTTGTGGAACAATTGGTCTAAAAGTTCTAGCAATTGAAATATATTGTCTAATAGTTTGACTATCTAAAGGATCAAAATCAATTTCTGGTTGTTTATTATGCATATGAACATATGCAACATGAGCAGCTAATTTTTCATCTAATTCTTTTGATGGTTGATCTAAAATTAAAAACATTATATCAAATCTTGATAATAAAGCTGCTGGTAAATTAATATTTTCATGTGGTGATAATCTTGGATTATATCTACCATATAAAGGATTAGCAGCTGCTAAAATTGATGTTCTTGCATTTAAAGTAGTATTTATACCAGCTTTAGAAATAGATATAGTTTGTTGTTCCATAACTTCATGAATTGCTGTTCTATCACTTTCATCCATTTTATCAAATTCATCAATACAACAAATCCCATTATCTGCTAAAACAAGTGCACCTCCTTCTAATACCATTTCATCTGTAACAGGATCTCTCATAACTGCTGCAGTTAATCCAACTCCTGATGATCCTCTACCAGTTGTATAAATTGATCTTGGAGCTATTTTACCAATTGCTTTAAGTAATTGAGATTTAGCAACCCCAGGATCTCCCATAAGACAAACATTAATATCTCCTCTAATTTTTAATCCATCACCAATTTCTTTAGTAACTCCTCCACATAATAATAATAATAAGATTTTCTTAACATCTAAATGACCATAAATTTCTGGTGCAATAGACTTAGATAATCTATTATAAATATTACCTTCTTGTTGTAAATGATTGATTTTTTCTTCAATTTCTTTAGTAATTTCTAAACTTTCATATTGTTTTTTATGTTGATAAATATGTTGAGCTTCTAAATAAGTTTCGGTTAATAATCCTGCTTTTAATGCTCTAAATCCTGTATATGGTGATGGTAAAAAAATTCCTGAAATATCTGCAACATCTCCAGGATTTAAACTTCTAACTAAATCTCCATTAACATGAATTGTTAAAGATCTTGGAATGTGACCAACTGGGACTTGATTGGTTAATTCTTGAATCTTAACTTCTTGAAATGATGAAAATTTAGAAGCTCTAGTTGACATAAATAATTGACCTTTAATATTATCATTTTTACAAATTGTTGAATTACATTCGGTTAATGGTGTAAATACTTTAGAGTTGACTTCTTGAAAGATTTCATATCCACATTTATCACAAGTATAAGCATTAACAAGTACTGAAGGTTTAACATCTGAAACTCTTGTTACAATACCTCTAACATTAATAAATTTCCCAATATGTCCACCTTTAATTTCTCTAACACTTAAAGCCTTATTATCATTAGTAAGTGGACTAAAATATAAAAAGTATCTTCTTGTTAATTTTGATGGAAAAAGATCTTCACTTTGTTCTGGTTGTTCACCATCATTAATTTGTTCATTAAATCCATTTCTTAAATTATTAATTTCATCTGCTGTTTCTTGTAAGACTTTTTGATTCTTCAATTGTCTTTGATGAATAATAACATCTAAAACATCATCTGTAGCAGAAATATCTTTAGTTGGATTTGGCATAATCTCATCTATTATACTTGAAATTAATTCAACATATCTATAAGTATTTTCAAGAATATGATCAACAAGTTTAACTCTTGAAGTTACTTGACTTGGAACAGCATCAACTTGATTACTTTCGAATGCTTTTAAATCATTTAAATCGATGTAAATTGTTGATAATTCTCTATTTGAAATTTTTTGTAAAATATTCATATATTTAAATCCGTAAAAAGGTTCATCTTCCATTTCAGTATCTTCTGAAGTTTTGAAATGTTGGAGGAAATCTTTTATGGATTTTTTGATATCTCCATAATTCACATCTAATTGAATTGATGGTAAAACTGTAGATGTAGACATAGTGATAAGAATAAATTTTCAGTGAGATTCAACGCGTCTTTTTAATTAAGCTCGAATAGGAAATAATATTATTTTTTACGAGGGCGAGAGGGACGAGGGAGGAGGGACGAGGGGCTGGGACGAGACGGGAGGACGAGGGGGGTAGAAGGAGGTGTAGTAAAGGTGTGTGATTGGACTAAATGGGTACTAGGCTCGAGTTTAGTACTGTTGTGTCCTCTCTTCTCGTCTCCCTCTCGTCTCCCTCTCCTCTCCCTTTCTCTCTCCTCTCCTCTCCCTCTCCTCTCCCTTTCTCTCTCCTCTCCCTTTATTATCTATACACTACACAGACATTAGATCAACTAATGCAAACGCTGCAGCCTTTGTATCCTTCTCATCTTGATTTCTATTCCTTAAACTCTCTGCCCCAATTGTTGCCCAATCTTCTTCATCAGTATCTGATAAATTTTCATTTTTATCAGGTACTAATGCAGGTGAATTGAAATTCGATCTTTGTCTTGGTACCGATGATGATAAAGTAGATCGTATATGAGATTCATTAAATGATGATTTTCTTCTTCCATTCATAACATTATCTGGACTTCCAGAGATTGATCCAATTGATCCTGATATACCTGATATAGCAATTGGAGGTGGTGGACTACTAAATGATCCATTAGAATTCTTAGCTGACAGTATTATATAATTATCAAGATTTTCAAGACTATTTAATCTTGAACGATTAAATATTTGATGTCTTGTTTTATTCTTGTTTACACTATGAGAGCTTGAAGATTTTCTTCTAGTACTAAGAGGTGGATTTGCGGGAGGAGGACTCAATTTTAATGGGACTCTATTGGCAAATTTAATTGGTGGAGATGTCTTTCTATCAGTTTCAAATTCAAATAAATTCTCTTCACTTGATTCATCACTTGATTCATCACCTGATTCATCACCAATCATTGCATCAATAAGTCCATCATCTTCATCATCTTCTAAATCTGAATCTGATGCAATTGCGCTCCCAGATACTTCTTTTGGTACTTTTACATTATGTAAATTGGGTTTCTTGTTACTAATACTTTCTCTTCTTGAATTTTCATTTTGCTTCTTTGTCCAGCCAAGTTTGATATTTGGTTGGTTTCTTAAATCGTTCACGTTAATTTGAGCCTTATCATCTTCATTTTTAGGGAAAAGAGTTTCTTCTGTACCTTCAGTTACAATAAAATCAGAATCGATTTTTCTAACTGCCCATTGACCCCAACCAATCTTTTCAAATACCACGTTATTAACTTGATCAGTTTGTTCCATTGCTGACATAATTAATCTCCTTTGTTTTGATAATGATAACTTATCGAATCCATTGACCTCACCAGTTAATTGGCTGGTGATATGACGTATTGGTAAGGGACCTTTTCTAATTAATAATTCTGCCAATCTTGTAGGGGTGATTCTAGCGGCTATTTGAATACCTTCAGGTGAAGATGTTGATAAGATTTTCTTTTCGTCTGACATAAGAATTGAATAAGTGAAATAAAGTTGATGAACTGAATGAACTGAAAAATTGAGACTTCTGAATTGTAGAAGTGTGTTGTGTTGTGTGTTGTGTGTGGGTTCTGTGTTGTGTGTGTTCTGTGTTGTGTGTGGGTTCTTTCTTGTGTTGTGTGTTCTGTGTGTGTTGTATGTGTTCTGTCTTGTCTTCTGTGTTCTGTGTTGTCTCTCTTCTGTGCTCCTTTTCTTTTTATAAAGCCTTTGTTTGTACTATTTGTAACAAATGACTACGCGCGTTATCTATTGTGTTAGTCATTTTGCATGCTTAACTAATTTGGGTTTAAATTTCCAATTTGGAAACAAGGTTAGGTTATGAATTAACGGTCATTTACGTTAGTTGCTAATTGAGAAGCCATGACAACAACAGAAAGCCATAACAACAAGGTTATAGAGGGTTATGGTGGCTGTGTAGGGTAAGTAGGTATGGTCAGTGTAGAGTAGTAGGGTGGTGGGGTGTGGGTATAGATGTACAGAGGTAGGGTGGTAGGGTGGTTGTTATAGGGGTGTTTCTCGTGGGTCTGAGTGAGACACGAGCCACTGGTTTCAGTTGGGAGTCTCTACCATGTCTCTTCTCTACCATGTCTCTTCTCTACCATGTCTCTTCTCTGTCCTGTCCCTTCCCTGTCCCGTCCCTGTCCCTGTTCTCCTCTGTCCTTTCCTTCTTTTCTTCCTTTCCTGTCCCGTCCCTGTCCCGTCCCTGTCTCCTCCACGCTCCTTTCTGTACATACACGACTATAAAAAACCTGACCCATTAGTCACCTACTATACCTCACCTTATCTTCCCCGGATTTATCCTTTTAGGTAATAACATTTGTACACATAACCATTTGTACACATAACCACCACTTGTTGGACATGGTTGGACATGGTTTTGGTTTTGGTTTTGGTTTTGGTTTTGGTTTTGGGTGTCTTTTCGCAACCTTCGTAATTCATGTCTCTACCACCAGATACAATTAGTCTACATAATGACCTACAAAAACTACATAACATAGACTCAAAGAGTTTGATGGTCTACACACATTCACCACTTTCGCTAATTGGGAGTGAAAACGTTTCAAATATAGAAGAATTACATAATTATCTCAAGCCTATACTATCGACAAACACTAAATACTCGTCCATTATATACGAGTCAAGACACTTGCACATAATAGCACAGAACGAGTTCATCTTTGTGTTTGAGACATAAATAGATAGATTAGAGTAATAAACAAATACATTAGACACTTATATTCCTAAATACTACTGTCCGAGCTGTCGATTGTCAATTGACTTATAAAGATGGGAATTTATCATCAGTTAAAGTAACTTTAGCACCTTCGGATTTACCACCTCTAGCACCACCTCTACCTCTTGAGTTACCTCTACCTCTGGCACCACCTCTACCTCTACCACCTCTAGCACCACCTCTAGTTGAAACTTTTGGTGCTGATGGTTCAGAGAATGAAGCATCAAATTCTAAAAATTTTTTCTCTTTTTGAGCTTTAGTTTTAACCTTCTTTTCAGTAGTGGCTTGGAAATATTGTTCTTGTTCTTTAACAAGTTTTTCAGTAGCAGTCCATTTATCTTCAACACCTTGGTTAGCTTGTCTAACAACCTTGTTACCATCTAAACTTGATTGAGCTAATTTTAATTCAGCCATGTAATCTTGTAAAGATTTCTTTGGAGTAGAATCAACAGGTTCAACTTCTTCTTCTTCTTCAGCTGCAGCATCTTCTAAAGCTTCAACTTCTTCATCTAAAGCAGCTTCACCATCTTTGGCATTAGCTTTAGATTTTCTTTGTCCACCTTTAGTAGATCTTGAATGTCTATCTAATGGTCTTTTATAGTGACCTGAAGGAGTTGAAGAAGGAGCTGAAACATTCTTGTTGTTTAATTTGTTTTTAATAGCACCTTCATTACCAGTTAATGGTTTTTTGTTTTTAGCTCTAGCTGGATCTGCTTTAGCTGGAGCTTCATCTTTCTTCTTACTTGAAGTAGACTTTTTAACTAATTCTTTTGGTGGTAAAGATGATACTTTATCATCTTCAACATCATTTCCTAATAAATGGAATAAGTTCTTGTATGGTTAATATAGTTCAATTAACTTAAGTATACTTTTTACATACCTTATTTGCAAATGACATCTTTTCAGGCTCTTGAGTATTCGTCGAAACTTGAAAATTTTAGTCTCACTAAAGGCTCACGACTGAAAAATTTTCCGCAAAAAAATCTGTGCGTAATTTTGAGACTGGTTTGTTGGGTGGATGCGAGTAAATGAGATTCTGGTTGCTAGAAGGGGAGAGGGAGGGAGGAGGTTTGGGTTATGGTGGAAGTAGTGGGAAGTGGAAGAAGAAGAAAAGTGGGAAGTGTGATGGTGAAAGAGGTGTGATGGATAGGTAGGCTCGTGATAGAATGGGTAATGGGTGATGGTTGTTAGAGACTGGTACGAGTGGCTTTTATGCAGTACAATGTGTCAAGTCTAAAAATAAAGCTCACAAGCGTCTGTCTGTCTCTCGTACATTACGTCTACCCTCTCTCTCGTACATTACGTCTACACCCCCCTCGTACATTACGTCTACATCCCCCCCTCGTTCACCGGTTCAAACATACGTACATTACTGTCTACCCTCTCTCTCTCTTTCTCTCTCGTTCACCGCTTCTATTGTTCACTACATAAGTACATTACCGTCTACACCCCTCTCTACTATCTACACCCCCTCTCGTACATTACTTCTACCCTCTCTCTCTCTCTCACCGGTTCACACATACGTACATTACTGTCTACCCTCTCTCTCTCTCTCGTACATTACTGTCTACCCTCTCTCTCTCTCTCGTACATTACGTCTACCCTCTCTCTCTCTCTCTCTCGTTCACCTTCACTACATACGTACATTACCTCTACTCTCTCTCTCTCTCTCTCTCTCTCTCTCTCTCTCTCTCTCTCTCTCTCTCTCTCTCTCTCTCTCACGTACATTACTGTCTATCTATAAAAAACTCACCAACCTTCACCAAAAACGACTTTATACTACTCCTCAACTCCGGTGATAAACTCCTTGTAAACAACTTAAGCGTCGATTCATACATAATCGGAGTAAATCTCTTAAAATCACCTTCATCTAATTCCAGAAATCCTTGAAAGATCTCAATAATCACCGGCTTCCAAGTCGATAAATTACGTTGTTGGTTTGTTTCATCAAATTCAGAATATCTTTGAATTATATCAGTACATTGTGGTATAATTGTTTCAATGATATACTTCTTTGATTCCTTATCAGTCTTATCATCATCACAATACATTCTAAACATTATATAAAAAAATACTGCTGATGAAGAACTTTCTTGTTTTAAAAGATTTGGTAACCTTTCAATTACTCCTGCATTCCATAATCTAACTCTTAATTCATAATCATCATTAAATTTTTTAGAAAATTTAAAACTTGAATTCAATAAATCTGCTAATCCATTAAGATGCTTGAAAGGTATTGATTCATAGAAAATATCATTTTCAAATAATTCACTTAGGGTTTCAATCATTAAAAGTTGTAAAACACATTTTACAACTATTGAAGATTTTTCTTCTGAAGATTTTTCTTCAGGTGGTTTGTCAGTCTTTAAAGGATCTAAATCAAATAATTCTTTTGCTTCAGTTAATGAAAATAAGGATTTAAAACTTGAAACAATTAAATCCCATTCTTCCTCATTAAATTTTTCAGAATTATCAATTAATAAAGAATGAACACATGATCTACCAATTCTTGCAATTGTATCATTTTCTTGACATATACAACTGGTTAAAAGTTCTAAGAAATCATGTAATCTTGTTCTTAAAGAATCAAAATAATGAGTAAATAATCCAATCATATTTCTTAATGCTTGAATTAAAGTAGTTGATAACCAAACAGAAAAATTATCATTAGAATCTTCAATATTTGATAATCCCCATCTATTATGTAAAACTTCAAATATTGGGAATAATAATTCATCACAAATTGTATTCCAAAATTCTCTATCAAAATTTTCTCCATATTCTAATAAAATATCGAAAAAGTGTGTTAAAGCCATTGATCTAACTTCTAATTCTTCTCCTTTCATTATAACATCATGAAATGAAAATAGTATAGGGAACCATGCTTTTTTCAATAATTCATTTCTATGTTCGGTTGGTTTATTAAGGTATTCTATACCAATTTGGCTATTAATTTTTTGTAAAACATTAAGAGATAAGAGATTGATTTTTTGGAATTTCCCGTTTTTACATAATTCTGTAAAACATCCAATTAAATTACTAAAAGCATCTTGGTTTCTAACTTCAATTGAATAATTCTTAAAGATCCAATCACCCAACTTAAAAGTCCTATTTACTAACAGCTCTTTATTCTCTTGAGCTGTAACTTTCAAAACTGCAAATATAGCTTTCCATCCACTTTTTATCTTATCTGATTTAGCTAAAATCATATTATTCATACACTCTAAAATCATATCTTTAATATCGATTGAATCATTATTATTAATGATATATTCAAAAGGACTTAAAAACTCTTTTTGGAATTTAAAATGACTAAGTTCTTCTAATTCAAAGAATCTCATTGATAATTGTCTTAAAGAATCAATTGCAAATATAACTACATTAATATTATCATGACATCCAACCTTATTAAAAGTCTCTCCCATTGTTAACCAAACTTGTGACCATTCAACTCTAATACGTGTCATATTATAATAACAAATATCAACAATTTTTTGTAATGAAAATAATCTTGGTTCAATTGATTGTCCTGATGATTCAATTTCTTCTAATGAAACTTTTGAAAGGGCTTTAATAAATTGAACAATACTTTCTCCATTTAATTTCGAACTATTAACAAATACTTTATCAATAGCTGCTCCTAAATCTGAACTTGTTAATAATTCGGCAACTTCTGGTAATAATTTTTGATTATGATATTTATTTGATGCATTTTGTGATGCTGATGTTGAAGAAAATGATCTAAAGAATCCTCCAGAATTTCTTCTAGTATCAACTGATGTTCTATTAACAAGTTTAGCATTTGAAATATCTGGAATACTTTCTTGATCAATTCCTCTTGCAATTAATTGAAGTCTTTCTAATTGACTAATTGATGTAAGTACTTGATACCAACATGTTTTCAAGAAATTTCCTTCTGTTATACCAAGCTCTAAAAGAATATAAATTGCTCTAACATTTTTTGGTTTCATTTCTTCATAATTATTCAAATTTTCAAATTGAACTAATGCTCCAATAAATGATTTCATAGAATATTCTAATTCAAACATACAACTTATTTTAATTGATAATTTTAATCCTTCTAAACAAATCTTTGTAACATCTTCTTCATCATATTCTTTAAAAGGTGGAGTTAATCCTGCTAAAATTGACATCCAAAGGGTATCAAAAATTGATTTAACATGGAAAACACTTGATGCTTGATAAAATACTCCTCCTTCAATATCATCTCTTTTCTTTCTACCTAAATCTCTAACCAATTTTTCTGTTTTAGTTGACATTTCTTTAGATGCATGGAAATATGCTTCACGATCTAAATCTCTACCACTGAAAAGACCTGAAGATTGTGGATGGATTTGAATATCTCCTGCTAATAACGCTGCATGTTGTTCACTTTGTAATTTGATCTCATTATTAAGAATTTCATTATAAATCTCTTCCAAATATTCTTTTGGAATATCTTTACCATCATCAATCCCGGCATTATTAGCAATAAAACTTTCAAGAGTCATTCTCTTTTTAATTTGTGGTGAATGTAAATCAGTATTTAATAAGATAACTGAATATGATAATACATATGCTGCTTCTGCATTTGATAAAGTATTTGGATTCCCCATAATATATCTTTCAGCAAATTTTAACATAAACCTATCAATTTTTTGTGCTTCACCTGGTAATCTAAAAGATTGTAAGAAAGTTCTCATGGCATCAACAAATGACATATTTGTAAAATCCATAAGATCAACAAATGAATGCATAATTGAAATACATTCTTCTGTACCTTCTCCAAGATATTCTCCAACAATTGCTTTATCAAGACCATCGGTTTCTAATAAAAAGATCGCTATATCTTTTGGTTCATTTGATGATATAAAGCCATTTTCAATAAAATATTTAATCCCTTTTTTAGCCTTTTGATTGAATTGTCTTATACCTTCTAATAATAATTTTTTTCTTTGTTTAAGATTTTCAAATTGAGTAGGATCATCTGATTCTTCTGTATTAACAAATGACGCATTTCTAGATTCATTATTACTGATATCTGAAGTACTTGTACCACTTCTATTTCTAGTGGTATTAAGATGTGTTATAGTTTTATTGAATCCTTTTTGTGCCCAGGTATATAAAGATCTTAAAAATGCAACAGAACAATTTATTGATGTCATTTTAAGGGCATATTCTAATGGGAATTGATTATAAATTTCTGGTTCTGGAGGTCTTGATTGCATTGAAGTACTGATTAAATTAGAAATCTTGGAAATATCAAATACTGATACTCCTTTCCCTCTATTCTCTTTAAATGCCATTTTCTGTTGATGACTTACTTCAACTCTTGCTAATGAAAGCTTCGTCAAATAATCAATTACTCGTTCACAGATATTTGGCATATTACTATCACAATCATAGTTAAGATAAAACTCTATAATACATCTAGAATCATTACATAACCTTTCAATAATTGAAAGTAAATATCTTTTTTGATGAGGAGTTGAAGTCTTCATTTCACTTACTGGGAAATAAATTTCATCGAAAAATACTGGGATTTCTCTTTTAAATTCTGATCGAAGATTTGATATTATAACCCAAAAGATTTCTAATGATAATTCAAAAACTGGTGCAATTGGAGATGCTGAGTTTCTTGATAATGAAAGACATAAATATTGACGGACTGCATTGATTAATCTGGTTTGTTCATTACTTGAAATCAATACCACGTCTTTACTTAAAAAGATATCAATATACTGTTTTAAGATTGTATGAATAATATTTAATGATAATAACTTTGAACGTACTGAATGACTTCTCATATCTAGCGTTTCTGTTTCTACATCTTTTACTGATAATTTACACATGGCTCTAAAGATTAAAAATGCATCTTTAACAACCAAATCTTCTGGGTTCCCGTTAACTTTAGTTGCATCATTAACTCTTTCGGAATCATTGGTTTCATTATTAAGTCTTTCGAGGTTTTCAAGTGTAAGTCTTTCTTCAGTTGGGGTTTCAACAACATCCTCTGCACTTATATTAATAACACTTTCACTATGAGTCTTTTTAATAAATCCTGAATCTGAAACTCTTTGAAAAATCGCTCCAATCAGTTGGGTCAAAATCCCTTGAGCAACTGCTTGATTTCTTGAATTTAATGAAAAGATAAACACATTATAAATCAGTCTAATGGCTTTAAGTAATGAAGCTCCATGACATGGCATTAATAAAATACTATGCATTAAAGCTCTCAACACTTGTAATTCAACTTCGGGATCTGTACCTTCTCCATCAAAACATGATGCAATAACATCAACAGAATCATCTGTAAGTTTCATTTTTTCAATTTCATCATCAAATTGTCCATAATCAAATAACTTAGCAAAAAGGTCAATTGCCTTATTCTTCAAATCGTTACTACCAGTTTCACACACACTTTTCAATGCTTCAAAAACTACATGAGGATTCTTTGATGAGTTGTTAATTGAATCCAATGCCTTTTGAATCGATGCTTTAAGGGGTTCATTCTTTTTGGCTTCTTTACTTTCAAGAATTGCTTCAAAGGGTTTTTTGAAGATGTTGGCATTCTCTACGGTAGATGATACTGAAGTGGTTGATACTCTTCGTGATGGTCTTGATGAAGTGGCTTGTTCAATCGATGGAGTTGGCGCAGTAGACGATTCAGATGGAGGTTCGGATTGGACATCGGATTTGTGTCCGTTCTCCAAAACAGGTTCCTGGTTGGTTGGGGTATCCTTTGATTGGGTTTCTTGCTCCTTTGGTTCTTCCTTTTCCTCGTCCCTTGGTTCTTCCTCTGGCTCATCTTTTGGTTCCTTGATAATTGGCATCAGGATCTCCCTCGAGATGTCCCCATTTTCACTCTCCTCTACTTCATCCTTACTCGATCCATCCTCAACTTCTCCTCCATTCTCCTTCTGGTCTCCATTTTGAATCGGCTCAGGTTCTGATCTGTGAGATTCCGATCCATTTCCATTAAGTTTACCTTGTTCACTCGGCGAACTTAGATCGGGTTCAGGATTGGCTACCTGGTTTGTATTGTCTTGGTCCAGCATTTATACAATTAGTTTCTACAATAGTTTCAATTGACTTTTTTCGTAATCGAATATGTATCACTTGTAGCTTGAGATTGTTACTTGTTGTCGAGCTAATCAGTGAGAGTGATGGTAAGTGCACTACCTTCATTCGCTGGTATGTGAATCCTTACACCTAAGATAACGTAGAGACGATTAGTATTGATAGTATGGAGGAATTGCTATTACGGCATTTAGGTGGTTATGGTTGAACCACCATGATCAACCGCTGCTTATTGAGTCCTCCCCGGTCAATGTCCATAATTTCTAGGGTTTATACACCTTTACTATGTACTTCGTTGTACCCCGCGTTGTCAACAAGAGACGGCTCTTTATAACAAGTTATCTAACATAGTCCCCAACTGTCCCACTATCTATTGCTCTCTTTTTGTTCTTGGCTGATGCCCATCCCAGAAATTTGTTTTTTGGGGCCACCTGCGGCTCCATTTTTCGTTGATTTTTTCATTTCATAATAAACCTTTTTCTACTACTTCAATAGGTAAGCGTTTAACTATTCTGAATTTCATATGTACTTCCTCTTATATTCCCTCCCATATTTGGATTAATTATAACCCAATTCTTCAAATAGTTAATCTGAAATAATGGTCTCGAGCCCTGTGCGATCTAAAGAATAAATGCAAAGCTGCCTGTTTAAGGTTTTGTGAATTTCAGGCCTACGGAAATCCAACAGGATTCCCATAAGGGTGTGGGTTTGGCTGGTTTAGGAAGACTACTGTGAAAAGGAAAAGTATATAGAAATTAATATGTATTAAAAAATATATAACGAAACACGAAAAATGAAAAACGAAAAATGAAAAACGAAAAACGAAAAAGCTAACAACTTAAAAGAAAACTATCGAAAGTAAAATACTAGCTAAATAAATAATACTGGTTGATAATGAATTTCCCAGGCCTTCAACATTGATAGTAGCAGAAACTGTTGTGTTTATTGTTGAAAATGAAGTGGCTGCTTTTGGTCCTTCAGAAATAGATGAACTTGTTTCTCTAGATGAAATAGTAGTAATTGAAGCTTGAGAGTCTTGTACCATTGACTTCGCAATTGAACCATTATCCCAATCTCTTACGTATGTACTAGTAACTATTGCTCCCTCTCCATTGGTTGTTACCTCAATGTCACAAGGAACTGTGACAGTAGAATCTTCAATAACAGTAACAACAGTTGATTCAATCTTGGAACACACAGAACATTCTGAAGTCACGTCAATGCAATTTCCTCTAACACAGGCTGAAGATGATGATGAGATAGGGGAATTTGTAACTGTGGATATAGTAGTAGTTAAGTGTCCATCAGACTTAGTTGTAATAATAACTTCACCAGTTCTTGTAATACTCTTACCATCAGCATCAGTAGTTGTGAATGTTGTGGTGTAATCAGTACATTCAGGACAATCATCAATAATACCAGTTGTAGTAGTTAAGTGTCCATCAGATTTAGTTGTAATAATAACCTCACCAGTTCTTGTGATACTCTTACCATCGGCATCAGTAGTTGTGAAAGTAGTTGTATAATCAGTACATTCAGGACAATCATCAATAATACCAGTTGTAGTAGTTAAGTCTCCATCAGATTTAGTTGTAATAATAACTTCACCAGTTCTTGTGATACTCTTACCATCAGCATCTGTTGTAACAAAAGTAGTTGTATAATCAGTGCACTCAGGACAATCATCGATTATACCTGTAGTAGTAGTTAAGTCTCCATCAGACTTAGTTGTAATAATAACCTCACCAGTTCTTGTGATACTCTTACCATCGGCATCAGTAGTTGTGAAAGTAGTTGTATAATCAGTACACTCAGGACAATCATCGATTATACCTGTAGTAGTAGTTAAGTCTCCATCAGACTTAGTTGTAATAATAACCTCACCAGTTCTTGTGATACTCTTACCATCGGCATCTGTTGTAACAAAAGTAGTAGTATAATCAGTACACTCGGGACAATCATCAATAATACCTGTAGTAGTAGTTAAGTGTCCATCAGATTTAGTTGTAATAATAACCTCGCCAGTTCTTGTGATACTCTTACCATCAGCATCAGTAGTTGTGAAAGTAGTTGTATAATCAGTACACTCAGGACAATCATCAATAATACCAGTTGTAGTAGTTAAGTCTCCATCAGATTTAGTTGTAATAATAACTTCACCAGTTCTTGTAATACTCTTACCATCAGCATCAGTAGTTGTGAATGTTGTGGTGTAATCAGTACATTCAGGACAATCATCAATAATACCAGTTGTAGTAGTTAAGTGTCCATCAGATTTAGTTGTAATAATAACCTCACCAGTTATTGTGATACTCTTACCATCGGCATCAGTAGTTGTGAAAGTAGTTGTATAATCAGTACATTCAGGACAATCATCAATAATACCAGTTGTAGTAGTTAAGTGTCCATCAGATTTAGTTGTAATAATAACTTCACCAGTTCTTGTGATACTCTTACCATCGGCATCAGTAGTTGTGAATGTTGTGGTGTAATCAGTACATTCAGGACAATCATCAATAATACCAGTTGTAGTAGTTAAGTCTCCATCAGATTTAGTTGTAATAATAACTTCACCAGTTCTTGTAATACTCTTACCATCAGCATCAGTAGTTGTGAATGTTGTGGTGTAATCAGTACAGCCGTCGCAACTAGTCACTGACATAGATTCACTGGTTTGCTTACTCTCAGATGGTCCTGGTGTACTAGATAACCCGTTCACAGAAGTGGAGGGAATACTTGAAGACTTGATGTTGGATGTGGATGAAAAATTAAGACTACTACTAGTCACTGAAGGGGTTTCTGACGAAGTATCTGAAGCAGAAGTGACCTTAGAGGTTTTGAATTCTGAAGAAAATGATATGGTTGTACTGCTGGATTTTGTTTCCAAACTTGATGATGCAGACAAACTTGATGGTACTGAGGCACTAGATGATAATGAAGCACTAGATAATGAAGTACTGGATAATGAAGCACCAGATGATGAAGCACTAGATAATGAAGTACTACTTACTGGATCACTAGATAATGAAGCACTAGATAATGAAGCACTAGATACTGGAGCACTTGATGATAATGAAGCACTTGATGATAATGAAGCACTAGATGATAATGAAGCACTAGAAAATGAAGCACTAGATACTGGAGCACTTGATGACAATGAAGCACTAGATAATGAAGCACTCGATAATGAAGCACTCGATAATGAAGCACTAGATATTGGAACACTCGATGATAATGAAGCACTAGATGATACTAGAGTACTTGATGATTCTATTGACAGTGATGATTCAAAGGTGGTTGAAAATACCATCGAACTGGGTAATGATGTAGTGCTTGATAAGGTAGTACTAGATACAGTCGTTGAGTTTGGCCAGAAGAAACTACTTGAAGAATATATTGAACGTGATGAAACTGGGAAAGTTGGTGCTACTGAAGCACTTGATACTGGAGCACTTGATACTGGAGCACTTGATACTGGAGCACTTGATACTGTAGCACTTGATACTGGAGCACTTGATACTGGAGCACTTGATGATAATGAAGCACTTGATTCTGGAACACTAGATACCTGAACATTTGATGATAATGAAGTACTAGATACTGGAACACTTGACGATACTGGAGCACTCGATAATGAAGCACTAGATACTGGAGCACTTGATGATAATGAAGCACTTGATAATGAAGCACTCGATAATGAAGCACTCGATAATGAAGCACTAGATACTGGAGCACTTGATGATAATGAAGCACTAGATAATGAAGCACTCGATAATGAAGCACTAGATACTGGAGCACTTGATGATAATGAAGCACTTGATGCTTGAACACTAGATACTGGTACACTTGATGATAATGAAGCACTCGATAATGAAGCACTTGATGATACTGGAGCACTAGATGATAATGAAGCACTTGATGCTTGAATACTAGATACTGGAGCACTTGATGCTGGGACACTAGATACTGGTACACTTGATGATAATGAAGCACTCGATAATGAAGCACTCGATAATGAAGCACTAGATACTGGAGCACTTGGTGATAATGAAGCACTTGATGCTTGAACACTAGATACTGGTACACTTGATGATAATGAAGCACTCGATAATGAAGCACTTGATGATAATGAAGCACTTGATGATAATGAAGCACTTGATGATAATGAAGCACTTGATGATAATGAAGCACTTGATGATAATGAAGCACTTGATGATAATGAAGCACTTGATGGTAATGAAGCACTGGAAGACACCAAGGTTCTAGATGATACTGAAGCAGTTGATGATACTAAAGTTCTAGATGATATTGGAGTACTTGATGACACTGGAGCAATTGAAGTTTGTTTACTTGATGACAGCTTAGGGTTAAGGGATGCTTCTGAACTGGATGAAATAATAGATGTTGTAGGAATTTTGGAGCTTGAAGAGATTATAGGACTTGGAGATACTTGAGTAGTTGATTCCACTTTGGAACTGGATGAAATTTCAATAGTTGATGTAGAATAAACGCTAGAAGACACCTCCACAGGTGGGTCTGGGAATTCACGGCATGCCATACAAGCTGCAGTGCTTGTAGATCCTGTTGGTACCGGGCCATTATATTTCAAAGCGTTATTAATAGGAAGCGTCAATCCAATAGCTCCAAATGTTGATGAAACTCTTTGAAATTGACTAGAGTCATATCCTGTACCAATAACAAATTTGGTGGTTAGTCTCAATGGCCAAACACCAATCGTCAATGTTAAAGTATCGCCTGAGTATGAATATGATGTTATTGGAGCTGATAGACCTATAATATTACCGTTTCCAAATCCGGCAACTGTGAAAGTTTGACCCGAAGAAACAGCTTCGGCACGAAGACTAGAATCTGAAGCACTCAAGTAGAAGGTTTGTGATATATCGACTCCATTTGTAACTCCAAAAGTAGAACCTGATAACCAGACATTTGAATTGGCACCAATGTCAAAACATCCACTACCTTTAATTTGTGTAGATTGTTGGTAAACCTGCTTAATCAAACAAATAGTACCATCATTTGTAATGTCACTGAAACCAGAATCTAAACTTGTACCCAAAACTACTGCACCTTTTGATCTAGATTTCAATTCAAATACCATTAAACCTTCATTACTCCAATTAGGTGCAGTGATTGACATAACCGGAGTACCAATTGATCCATCTCCACCAAACCACATATTACCAGTATTTTTGAATGTTCCGGCATTTAATCTGTACACAGGTGGTATCAAAGATTTTGATGAGTTGAAAGCCCAATCACCCCTATTGTCAATTGTACCTAAAACGTTCACCATACTAACAGTCAAACCTATGAATTCATTATCGGAGGAAATGTAAAATTCACCATCATTATCGAAGGACCCCGTAAAGGAAGTAACAGCGTTATTCACTATAGACCAATATACTTTGGGGTGGATATGATAATTCCCAACAGAAATAGATACTGTACCTCTATCAAGTCTATCAGAAGTGACGTCAACAGCCTTTACTAAAAAGACACAGACAAAAAACCCGATATATTTAACAATATTCATTATAAGGTTACAAAGGATTGAAAAATAATATTCAAGGAATTAACATAGGTTATATAAGAGTTCGGCTCCATAAGTCCACTGGCTGTCCTGGATTTTGCAACATTATACTTTAAGGTTGCGAACTTTGGTCCATCTCGGAATTAGAAAAATAGAAATTGCGCTACTTTAAATACGATAACAAAGTAAAAGAACTTTCGAAGACGTAAAGGTAAATAAAAGGGGATTTTACCTGATTCTCTGGAAAAATTTCCTGCTTCATCATTTCTTCTGAGAATCAATCAAAATGTCTTAAACATACAACAAGCTTTGAAAAAATAAAGAAAAGGTTTAAACAAAGTTTATCTAAGGCATTAAAGCTTACGTCTAATTTCAAGTTCTACGTAAGTGTTTCTTGTATATAAACAACTAAAAAGTTGAAGAGGTTTTTTTTTATTAAAGTTTAGAGTATGTGCGTCTACCACTCTTGGAAAGGAAGCGTCGGGTTTAGCTTTTCTTCGAGTGAAGAAGCATTTACTGGCATGGTTAATGAAGTGTAGTTTGTTTGTAAAGTGAGGATCAACTTCCCTTTCCAACGGTTTCAATGAATCTAGGTTTCCTGGTTTTTGTCGCTAATTTGGGTTTATCTGTAACTCAAGATCGGGCATAAACGAGCTTCCAAAATTAGAAACTTTACTCTAACAGTATGCCGCTTCCTGGGGGAAAGAAGTTTTATTACGTTCCCTGCCTAATAATATTCTCGTACGTTTCTTGATGTTGATATATGTTTCAATCATTAAAAAACGTCTTTGGTCAGGTTCTATTTGGTTCCAATCGAATTGTCTTTTCATCTCGAAGCAAAAGATAAATTCAACCAAAAATTATATTTGGACCTCCATCTGAATTCATTTATTCGGTCTAGCTTCAACTTCTGTCTTTTGTTACAAACCCAGGGGCTTCGAAATCGTTAAGGGCTTCCTTCATGCGATTCCGAATTTTTTTTTTTTTTTTTTAGATGCAGATCCTTAAATTCAAACTTTTTCACAATCCTTAAAGTTGAAGGAAGTGTATCATAGATCTTGTGATCAAGATGTGTAGATGAAGTTGGTGAATTTTTTTAGAGTAGTTTGAAGTATAGTTAGTGGTGAGCACACGCTAGTTTGTGGATTTGCTAAATCATAGCTGCAATAGCCTAGAGAAAGACTTAGGAAAGTTCGATTCCATAGGCAAACCGAGGTCCTTAATTCCTAAGCGGGAAGCTCGAACCTAGACAAAAGAAGCACTTTTTCTTCTCTCGTCAATGGGAGCTAAAATAAGAAAGGGAGCATAATCTCTAATTGATTTACGTCATGTTCCCTACTACTTATTCAAAAATTGACCAAAAGACAAATTTGAAACAGTGTATATTCTTAGCAACATACTTGAGCCTCCAAGCGATTGAAAGAAGGAACTTAATAACGTTATCTCAATTATTCCTAACTCTCTAGTAGATTTCTAATTGGTTACTATTTATTGGTATTTAATTCTCAAATCTAATACATAATACAGTCATTTATTTAATACGTAGTCTATTTGTATACTCTGGCTGACGTTTAAAAAACCAGGCTTTGTTTTCAAAAGCCTTCAATTTTGATATATTCATCTCATGCTGTAACAATTGGCTGAAAAGCGTCGAGTTCCATGAAATTTGTGGACTACAGTTGGTGGTTATCTCTGAAACATATATTAAATTGGCTAAGTAAAAACCTTGATTGAAGCAAAAGTGATCGAAGCCATTGATGTAATTGCAATATACTACATGGTATTTGAAAGAATCTTATGAAAGAGAAACATTCGGGAAATACATGCTTAGCACTTTGGAACTCTGCGTTAGAGGAACATTCGTAGTAAAAGTCGGAGCTCTCTGTAGTAGTAATTACACCAGCAGATCAACTTTTATCTATAAAAGCCACCGGCTAATATATCAGGAAATTTTCAGGGTCGTTTACTTAAACAACTTTCACAGCTATGGGGAGAGCCAGTAACTTGATAAATCTAGGATATTTAGTTCATTTCACCTTCGGAGTGTGATGAAGATTTTATCTGTTTGTCTGAAGCTATCGGAATCAGCTATGGTAAAGGTTTTTATGTAATCACTAAATTCTGGACCCTTATCGGTAAAAGTGGAATGTGGGAGTGACATCAAATCGCTTAATGCTAGATGCCTTGTTGATGTCTGAGTTTCAGCATATACGAGATCCCAAAATTAGAAATACCATGATATTTCTATGACATAACTATGTCTCTTAATTGTAACATAACCAATATTATGAAAATAGGCTAAATAATAATGTTATCTCATGCAAGAGGAATTACTAATTGATCCTTGTAAGTGTTCTATATTACAAGCGATACTTGGTACCAAGTGGAGTAGATTGTATCACGGTACACCTCATTCGAACGATAATTCCGATGAAGAATTGATATATCGGGATTCTTCTCAAGCCATGCCTCTTACTCTGCGTCATCTCGTAGATGCTTCTTTTTATTGGTGTTTTGAGCCCTTGGGTTTCACAAGGAGTTTCTTGCCTACTACTCCGAGCTTTTTTTTAAAAAAGAGAGCTTAAACGCCGTACTTTATTCGTTGTTTCCAAAAGAGGATACCATAGTATTCTCCAGCATCTAGAAGGGAACCAATTGTTCTCGTATTTAGCAAAAACCCATTCAACACTTCTGCGCATCTCGATAAATGTGGAGATGCAAGTCAAAATTAGGATAATACCAAGCCCTGCTTCGACAGCAGAAATTAGGTTAGAGATTTGTCTACTTCGGATCGAAATAAATATATTCTTTTCTTATTATCTGGTGATCTACTGTGTTGCACAATGAGCAACATAATTCTTAGTTCTCTTGTCTCGCTCTAAACCTTGAATAGAGAATTTTGCAAAAATCAAAAATTTCTAAATAATGGAAATCAAACACAATGCCAAAAAAAATTAAAGTATTCTGAAATGTAGCACAAGACACTCATTGAAAAAAAGTTTAATGTCTTAGCCGGATCGAAGTTCGATTTCTAAAAAAGCAATAAAATTACCCAAACAAGAGCTTTTTCTGTTATTTTAAAGGTTTTTTTCTGAACTTTGGGTATATAGTTAATAAATACACCAGATGAAAAAACAAATTCTAATTTCTGAGATTCAGTCTTGATTTTTCTACTACAATTTATATATCTTTTCCTTCCCTTAACACTTATATGAGAGAAAATGTTCGAGTTCATTCATGTGTCATATTAAAGATCTAGAACTACAAAAAAAAATGGGTATCAAAACATATATTGAATAGAACTATCTATACAATGAGAAAAACTAATAACGTGAAAGATAAACCTTCAATTGACGAAAACAAAAAAACGAAATTCATTAAATTAATAGGAATGAGATTCCTGTAATAATCCATAGGACATTAGAAATATATAAAGAATCAGCGGCACCTTCTGAATAAATGGTAAGGGAGTTGGAACTAACTTGGCTAGAACTTTGGACTTCAGTGTTAATACTTAAGGGGGCAATAGTAGTTGAAGGTTTTCCTACATTGTCGGTAGTTACCACAACCTCCACCAATGATGTACTACCATCCAGAACCACCGATGATGTGTAATGAGAACATTGGTCACAATCACCATCCTTGATGGTACTTGTGGTATAAATTTCACCTTTACTATTGGTAGTAACAACAATTTCACATGGAACAGTGACTGTTGTGCCATGCAATACTGATACAGTAGTAGTATCGTATTTGGTGCAAACCGGACATTCCACTTCAGTGGTAACTGGTACACATGTGCCCCTTACACAAGCACTTGTGACAGTAGTTTCATCACCAAAGATATCAGTAGTAGTAGTTAAATCACCATCAGAGTCGGTTGTAATAATAACTTCACCAGTTTGGGTAATTGGGTTACCATTAGCATCAGTAGTTGTGAAAGTAGTAGTATAATCAGTACATTCTGGACAGTCACCAATAATATCAGTAGTAGTAGTTAAATCACCATCAGAATCAGTTGTAATAATAACTTCACCAGTTTGAGTAATTGGATTACCGTCAC
>JANIVJ010000114.1:0-25289 GCA_030555785.1 Yamadazyma kanchanaburiensis | reverse complement strand
TTAATGATTGAGTGTCCTTGGCCCAATTGGCGATAGCTTCATCAAAGATTTTATCAAGGCTATCACCAAAAGGATCTCTTGTTACATCTAATTGTGGGGCAGTAGTAACTTCACTATTATTAGCGATCTGGCTTGGTACTGTGTATTCACAATTAGTAGAGTCAAGGGCGGTAGAAAAGTGATTGTTTAAAGAGAAAGATGAGTTGATTAAAGGGTTGTGTGATTCAAGAAGAGAGGATGGATTTTCAGGTGGATTACTTGAATCATCCATTGAGAACATTTCCATATCAGTAGTAGTGTTATTAAACTTTTGATTCTCAGTAACATTACTATGATTTTGAATCGATTCATTAATGTTGTCAAAGTACCCGAATTGTTCCAAAAATTGGTCAGCAGATTGATCCATAATAAATAAAGTGGCTAATGTAACGAATGTGTTTAAATGAGTGTATAAAGGCAGCCGGTATTAGTATAATTTACCAAATCCAAAAAATCCTTTGATTTCAAAAAAGGTGGGAATCGAGCTCTTTATATACTTACGAGTTTCCTAAAATGAAAAGTTTATAGATTCCTTGAATCACAAAGTTTTGATAAACTTTCTCGGGTAACTTAGCTTTTATGCAGGGACCATCGTATTTTAGGCAAGGATAAGATTTCGCAGCCATTTTTGCTGCCATTTTAGGAAGGGATAAGATGTACGAAAAAAGTGCCATACATAAGAAGGTCATTCATAAGGTCATTGATATTTACAGCATAAAATCATATTAGAGCATAAAATAAGGTCATTGATATTTAGAGCATAAATTTTTTTGTGAATGCAGAGTGATAATATTATGTAGATAATAAACACTACAGGAGACTCATTTATGCATTGTCCTATATAACTACTTCTTTGGTTTATATATAAACACAGGGGTGTCACGTCTAAAACACTAACACCAGGTTTAGATTTCTTAGCTTTAGCCTTAGCATTGGCACTTGTAGCAGTCGTCGCTATGATGCCTAGAAGGATGGTACTGAAGCATCGGACCCAATTAATTGGCTTTTCATTAGCTCTTGTGCTTGATATTCTAGAAAACAATTTATCATCAAACTTGTTTAAGAAGCCAGAGAAGACGTTTGGGATGTTCACGTTATTCATTGACACATTTTAAACCATTCGCATTAAGAGTGCCTCTTGTTATCAAGGGGTATCGTCAATAGGCTTTTTTCTTGGTTACATTTTCTGAAATTTCTTTCTCTATATTACACTCTATATTACATCTACTTATGGAAACTCTAAGAGTCAAAGAATGTAGCTTAATTTTGCAGAGATAAAGCATCCCAAATTATTAAAGAAAGTAAATTAAAAGGCTGTAAAACCATATTTCTTCCAGACTATCGAAATGAAATATATTTTGAAGAAAATTCGTTCTAGGATTAGCACCGATCTAATGTCATCAGAAATCAATAACTTATTAAATGATGAAGCCTATTAAATTATTAAGGAATGCTTTGGATTAGTTGAAGACATCAAATCTGGATCAGTCACTTTATCAAATTATCCGAAATTTGATCAGACAAATTCAAGGATTTTTCTAAAAGTTCAGGTTCAAAAAATTGATCTTTGACTTTATAAATGTTGATAAGGTTGATAAAAATAATCAAACATAACACATCCCCCATTTTTCTACAGCACCCATTATTTATCAGAGATAATTTAGGTTTAATCAATTAGAGTGAATTCTCATGAATATGTAAGCCTGATATCAGGTTATAGTTTCGATGAAATTATTAAATTGTTTGGAAGAAAGCAAGATTGGCCTCGGGATTCGAGAGGAGTATTAAAGAGAATTCCTTATCTGTATTGATTTGTTTTTGTAATCACCAGAACTCACAGAGACATTTCAAAGAGTTTTGAAAAGAGCTGAGAAGATGGTATTTGAGGTCAGAACAATGACATGTGGAGATGTGTATTTTTTTGTAATATGATCTTTCCCTGAAAGTCAAGATATAAAGTAAGTCTATACCAGTGAGATCCGAAAATTCTCGACTCCTATTTTTTTTTTAATTTTCAGGTACTTATCGAAATTATGTCATTATACTGAAACTTATATTATCCCTTTCCGGGAGCCATTGGACACATGTATAACCTTGGCCCTTTTATTTTCGCCTAAAAATGTCCCTTATACCTCATTAAAGGTTTTGCTTTGTCTGCCCTACTTTATTGCTCTCTAATCTTCTACTGTTATCCCAGAAAACACTCAAATAAGCTATCATTTCCAATTCCAATTGTTCTATTCTAGCGATTTAGCCGATTCGGTTCATTAAGAGGGCATGTTTTTAATGATATGTGTCGAATCACAGCTCATGACTTAATTGTGTGATGAATGTTAGTTTTAAAAAAAAAATTATATGAAGTTATATAATTCCTGAAAGGATAAAAAGAAAGACGCCCAGGCTTATTGCAGAGAAATTCTTACTCACTTCTTCGACTTTAATAAAGTTGCTTAGTATTTGTTCTGTACACACACCTTCTTGATAATTGTTTGGTTATGTTTCCAAAGAAGACAGAATAAAGTTTGGAACCTACTTTTAAGCTTCGCCAACTGTTTTCTCTAGATTTAAATAAGCACACGTATAGAATAGTAAAGAAACAAACATACCAATCGATGCCTGTAGTCGAAACAAAATATCATTGTATGTGGGTCGTATTCAAGTTTGAAAAAAAAAGAAATCAATTATTAGCTATAGACTAAGATAAAATCTTCTTCAAGGCTCTGATTCAAATCTAGGTTTGAGTGAAAGCCTTTACATAATAAAGAGAACAATTTTCAGTTGCCTTTAGAATCATTAAAAGCTCTGGACTTTCTCAAAATCTTCCCTGGAGAATTCTTTGATCTGGATTTTTTTTAAGCTTTAAGCTTTCATTCATGTATAATTGTTATCATAGGAAATCTCATAATTACGAACAGAGATTATATAGAATTTAGATGCATAGCGCAAATAAGTACCTGAAGACAGAGAACAAATCAATAGAGCGGAGATTTCAAGATTTAAAAACCAGAATATTTAATTATTACACAAATTTCAACCACACTTTAATGACATGTAACTAACTTCTGCTCTAAAAAATATTCATAAAGTCTAAAACTGATAAGTGCGATAAGGGCTACATTATTGGACTGGAACTAAAATAGGCAATGGAAGGAAAAACAGGAATGCCAGTAGAATGATTTTTAATTTGTGGATACAAACAAGACAATCCCCTAACACCTAGTGATTGAATCACTATTAATTATTAATAAAGAAATTATAATCTAATTATAGTAATATAGATGCATTAGAGGTAATGCGATAAGAGTCTAGAAAAAGGTTATGATATTTGTGTAGAAGTCAATAGAAGGCTGTAATGAAAAGGGGGGAAGACCGAAGAGGTAAAAAAAACAATCACTCCCCTCACTCTCGCTCAAGGCGAGGTAAATTTGTACCGGCAATTCCTTTGCCACTGGTGCAAATTTATGGGCCCAAAATATGAGATGAGGGGATGGGAGGGGAAGATATGCTGAGCATTACCTTAACACGCAGGCGCGCGCGCCATCGTATAGATCTAGCCTTATCAGTGAAATGAACAGGTGGTAATTAGTTGGTTCAACATCATGAAAATTGGACAAGTAAATATACAGCAGTCATGAAAATATGAAGAGAGTCGTCTTACCTTTTTTTTTCCAACAAAAATACTACCCCCCGTCATCATTTAACCCCCCTTTCACTGCCCATATCGGAGTTCAAAAAATGTTGGTTGCGAATTATATGCAGGATACGACACTCCCCTCATATCTACTTTTTTGCACTATATAAGACACCACAAATCAAGGATTTTTTCATTGTAGAAATTTATCTTGGTTAATTACATGTTTGGTCAAGCAATTACTATCTTCCAACCACAAAAATTAAACATCTCATTATTGAATAAATTAAGATTCTATAATGTCAGAGTTTTATTAAAGGATAAACCAACATATCAAGATTATAAAATGATTCATGATAGATTTCTTCATATCCATCCAGATAATCTTGAAATCTTAACAAGTATTTATCCTGGTTTAAAGACATCTAATTCTAAATTATACTTAAAAGATTTAGGGTTGATTTCTAATAATGAATTTGAAAAATTATCATTTAATGGTCCTTTACTTTTAGATTCAAGTAATCATTTGTTAGCTAATAGTGAAAATTCCATAACAAGGTTATTGAGTAACCATGATACTTTGAAGGATAACAACTTCAATTTACAACATTTAGTTCATCCACATATGGCAGAATTTGCTGATTTATTCTAGATGAGTAGGTTAGATTAAGGTTTATAGATTAATAAAGGTAATAGTAATAATGAAATGTAGAGAATGTGAATTAAATGGCAGAGAGAGAGAGAGACATAGGAGAATGTTCGATTCATCTATCTATAACGCGTTGAAGCCCATTATCACTAGACCACGATTTTGATTACATAAGCAATTTTTCCTATACGGGTGCTTTATACGACAAGTTCTAAATAGGGGTGTCTGTTGGGAAAAACTACAAATTCTTAGTCATGTGGAGTTCAAAGTGGGGTATTGAATCACCATAGTTCTTTTCCTCTACTAACATACTTTTTATTTTATTGCATATCGTCTATAGTTCTATATACTTTTCTATTGTATGAGCCTTTATTCTACTTTCTAACTTCGTCTTTCAAATCTAAAACTTTACCCAACCTCCAAGAAACCTCATCAACATTTGCATCATCAGCATCGAACCATCTCCATCTTTTCTCCTTTTCGTTATCTAATCTTTCTTCTATTTTTTCAACAACCCATTTTCCAAAAATTGGTAACATCTTAAAAGCATGTCCAGAGTCAGCTGTTGCGAAGAGAATCTTGTTGTATCCTGGTTGATAATCAATAACATAGTCTGAATTGTGTCTATCACAACACCAACAAATTTGTCTATTTATAACTGGTTTATTTGATTTGGGTAAGAAGATCTTTGCTTGTTTAGAAAGAGCATCTTGATCTTTTTCACAAACACCATCATTTGACTCTGTTGGGGTCGAAACATTATTCTCATCTAGATTTGTCCAACCAGCCGAAGAATTACACATTTTAATAACATTTCCATTATCATATGGTTCAAAAAAAAACCCAATATCTCTACAATTCATCACTGGCATCCCCCTGAGTTTTTCTGCTTGTTCTGGATCCAATTCAATGTGACCAAGACTCCAAGCTTGTGGACTAACGTATTTTGAAAATTCTGGATAGATAGACGTGATATGAGCTCCAAGTGCAACAATTGTTAAATCTGCTCTGTAAATCGTACCACTATTCCCCAAGGCTCCAATACAATCTTTACTTTTGGAAGAATAAATCACATCCTCAATCTTGTCTACTATAAACTTGACTCCCAATTTCTTACATTCATCTGTCATGAATTTCATTGCCTTATATGCTTGAGCATAACCAGCATGCTTGTTGAAGTATCCCTTCCAACCTTCAAAATCTATATCCACTTGTGGAATCACACTTTTAAAATCTTCAGCACTTTCTAAAAGTTTCACTTCAGTATCTAAAATTCTATCATTTGATTTCAATATATTGTAAAACACTTTGGTAACTTCTAGAGTTTTCGTAGGTGCATTATTAGAGTTACAATTGATATAACCAACCTTCCTGAAAAATGGCTTAAATTCTGGACTTTCCCATAATTCAATTGAGTCTAAAGCTAAATTTGTATAAAATGAATCTTCATATTCTGGTCTGACAATTTTATTGAGATCATGGCCTGCTGAATATTTGGATGGTACTTCTTCCCTGTCAATAACAGTAATATTTTTATATCCATTCTTTGCTAAATGATATGCGCTTGATATTCCAAAAGTTCCTCCTCCTAAAATCTGTATCTTGTCTTGTTTTTGCAACATTTCTACTGTAACTATTGCGAGCGATAAGCTTGTATTTAAATATTCTCACTGTCGTATCGACCTTCACTTTTCGCAGCCGATCTCAAAAGTACTTGAGATCCAAACCCCGATCTTATGAATCGTATGACTTTGTAGAGTACTATTACGTTTTTAGATCATTGTCCGGTATAATTTTTCTTTCTTGTAATAACCCTGTTTCCACTCTGATATATACCTCCTTCCACCTTCCCTTCCACTCTCCTACCAACACCAATTTTTTTTTGGGTATTCTATTATCTATATGCATTATGCTAATTATTTATAATCACATCAACTCTAACAGAATTATTCATTACAAATCTACCATTAACCAAATCATTATTATCAACTCTAACTGCAGCTTCTTCAAGATTTTCACTAATTCCTGCTTCTATATGTCTACGAATTAATCTTTCTCTTACTTTTTCCATATCAGTAATTACCATCCATTTTTCATCAGCCAATGAATTGATCTCACCCCATCCTTCAAGTTGAAGGTTTACATAATTTCCTTCCAAAATCACAACTCTATGACTTGGTTTAATAACTATCCGATCAGGTTGAGGATCTTTTAATTTATGACTAAAATCTGGTGCATAAATTATTTCACCTTTTTGATGTTTAATTTGTTCAACTAATTTAAGAAATTTCGACTTGTCAAATGTTGAAGGTGCTCCTCGTATTGGTAAATCATCTGGTGATAATTCTGAACGATAATAGTGAAACCCATCTTGCGGCACAATTATCACGTCATCGAATTTTTCCGTGATCTTTTCCGCTACAGTTGACTTCCCAGCTCCTGGTATACCACTCATAGTAATAATGGTACGATTCTTAATCTTACCAATTCTTTCAATTAATTCATCAACATTCATGATGCTCAAACGAAAAGAGTCGCCTGAAATGTATTTATTTCAATCCGGAACACATACTTCCTATAAATGCCAAAAGGGATCATTTACTCCCACTAAACCCCGGATAATTAAATTTGACCGAGGGCGTCGCATCTGGGGTATTTTTTCCGGAGTTTTTCAATCTCATTGTTCCTAATTGGGAGGGACTCGGGTGTCTTGATCCCATACGGCTACATATTTTTCTCCACTTTTTTAATAATATGCAGTCTTCCCCAGTTATTTGACCTCTTTTCACCGAACCGTTTTTTTTTTTTTTCTTATTTAAAGGCTGCAAATTCCATCTAGTTCTTCAACATGTCAGAAAATTTATTACAATATGCTATATCCGATCCTGCATTATTTGCAGTTTTATCCTTTGCTTGCTTAGGTGGATTTCTCTTTGGTTATGATCAAGGTATCATGTCAAGTGTAGTGGTTATGGAATCTTTTGGTGCAAAATTCCCAAGAGTTTATTCTGATGCTGATTTCAAAGGCTGGTGTGTTTCAACTTTTTTACTTTGCGCCTGGTTTGGATCTCTTATCAATTCTCCTATCAATGAAAAATTTGGTAGGAGAGACACTATTATTATTGCAAGTTTTATCTTCATAATCGGAGCTGCCTTTCAAACTGCTGGTGGGAATTATGCTATGTTATTTGCTGGTAGAGGTATTGCAGGTGTTGCAGTTGGTAATTTGACTACCACTGTTCCAATTTTACTTTCCGAATATGTTCCTTCAAGACATAGAGGTGGTTTAATTGTTTGTCAACAATTAATGATTACAATTGGTATTTTAGTTGCATATTGGCTCGGTTATGGAACTAATTTTATTGGTGGTGTAACTTGTGAAAAAAATCCAAGTTATGATGTTTTTGATCCATATGTTCATGGAGCAAATGGATGTAATGGACAAAGTTCAGCATCTTGGAGAGTTCCATTTGGATTTCAAATGTTCCCAGCTCTTGTTTTAGGAGTTGGAATGTTTTTCATGCCTAGAAGTCCAAGATGGCTTTTGAAAGTTGGTAGAAGTGATGAATCCTGGAAAACTTTACAATATCTTAGAAGAAAAGTTCACCAAGATGACATTGAATTAGAATTTGCAGAAATGAAAGCAGAAGTTGATTTTGAAGCTGGTTATGTTGAAAGAAAATTTGCTGGTAAGACTGGATTATCATTAGAATTAGGTAAATATGCTGATTTAATTAGTGTTAAAGCTAATTTTAGAAGAGTTTTCATTGGTTCTGCTGTTATGTTTTTCCAACAATTTATTGGTTGTAACGCAATTATTTATTATGCACCAACAATTTTCAAAGCTCTTGGTTTAACTAATAATACTACTTCTCTTTTAGGTACTGGTCTTTATGGTATTGTTAATACTCTTTCTACTATTCCAGCCATTTTCTTAGTTGATAGAGTTGGTAGAAAACCCCTTTTATTAGCTGGTGCTGTCGGTACTTTTGCTTCTTTGGTTATTGTTGGTGGTATTGTTGGTAAATATGAAGGTGAGTTGGATAAATATGTTACTGCTGGTAGAGCTGCTATTGCCTTTGTATTTATTTATGATGTTAATTTTAGTTATTCTTATGCCCCAATTGGTTGGTTGCTTCCTTCAGAAATTTATCCAATGGGTATTAGAGCTAAAGCTGTTAGTGTTACAACTAGTTGTACATGGATGTCAAATTTTATCATTGGTTTAGTCACACCAAGAATGTTAGAAACAATGAAATGGGGTACCTATATTTTCTTTGCAGCTTTTGCGTTCATTGCATTCTTTTTTACCCTTTTCTTTATTCCAGAAACTAAGGGTAGAACTTTAGAAGAGATGGATATTGTATTTAATGATACAGTTGTAGCTGAACAAAAACAAATTTTAACTGAAAAGAATAAGACCTTGGAACAGGAATCTGAAAAGGATAAAGCTTCAGTTAGTTATGTAGGTGCATAGGTAATATATACAGAGTAAGAAAGTATAGCGATTGTAGAAGTGTGGGGAGCATAAAGGCGAAAGGGTGTCAAATTAATCAGCTTAGGCAACGGGAAAGATGTTTAGAACAAAATTTATAATAAGACGTCCGAACAACACACTGGAAAAATTAACTTCAAAGTTAGAAAAATACAATATGTAGACAATCTATACTTTGATTCCTAGATACTCAGCTTGAATTTTTCATATCATAGATAATTTATTTAACTAAATACTTATAAACTTATTTATTGGGATGTGCTAGCGGAATCTTGTAAATTTCCAAGAGTTCCTGAAGAAAGTAAGACATTCTTCTTTTCTTGTTTGTAGTTTTCTGAGAGGCCCCAGTATTCATCTGAATCACTTTCTTTCCCAAAACCACCACCACCAGGTGTCAATATACGGATAATATCACCTTTTTTAATTGGAATTTCTGCTAAAGAAGGTAATTGAATCCATTGGATCACACCATTACCTCTATTTCTACCAAGATAATTCTCACCCTTTTTACCATCTTCACCACCATAAATACCCCAAGGTGAAAAAACTCTTCTTTGTGTTACAACTGAAAGATGTACATCACTTAAAAATTTAATTTCACGGATTAATCCATTACCACCATTAAATTTACCCTTACCACCGCTTCCTTCACGAATACTATATTCATTTAATAAACATGGATATCTTTGCTCAAGAACCTCTGGGTCAGTAATTCTTGTATTTGTCATATTTGTTTGAGTACCACTAAATCCATGAAATCCAAATCTTTCACCATTTTTTGTTAAAACACCAGCACAATTTCCTTGCCCAATTGTTTCAGTATAACCATAACCCTTTATCATGTTACCTTGAGCATCTTCACCACCAGTTCCAAAATTGAGACCATTCATACATCCTCCTGTTGCAGATGTAATACCAAAAGCCTTAAACAAACAATCTGTCACTCTTTGAGAAGTCATACCATTACCAGAACACACAGCAGCATATCTTGATGGATTAATCAATGTATTTTCAGGAATGAGAATTTCACAAGCATCCAAAAATCCTTGGTTTAAAGGAATATCCATATCTACTAAACATCTTAAAACATAAATTACAGCTGAAAATGTTACTGATTTAGGAGCATTCAAATTTGAATAGCTCTCCAAAGAAGTACCAGCAAAATCAATCAAAGCAGAACCAGTTTCACCATCAATGTCAATTGAAACAGCAATTTTACATCCATCATCCATATAATCTTCTGCAGACAAAGGTAACTTATCTTTATAGGTCTTATAATAAGATTTTAAAAAATCCCTAATAGCTAATTCAGCAGTTTTCTTGATATTTTTCATATAAAATAAGACTGTTTCAGTTGAATATTCATTAAATAATTCCTTAATAAGATTGATACCTCTTTGATTAGCAGAAATTTGAGCTTTTAAATCACTGATATTATCATCAATATTTCTCGTACCAGAGACTCCCCAACTTTTTGGCTCATCAATAAAATGTTTGACCAATCCTTTATCATCGAAATTTCCTTTAGAAACAATTTTCCAGGCTTCAATATTAACACCTTCATCCTTAATATCTCTTGCATAACTTGATGATGAACCAGGGGTTATACCACCAATTTCAGAATGATGTGCCCTGGCAGCAACAACAAACTCTATCTTTCCATCAATAAATACTGGAGAAACAATTGTAATATCAGGTAAATGTGTACCACCTACAGAAGGGGAGTTTGTACAGAGAATATCACCATCTTCTAACTTATCTTTCCAATACTTTAATTGATATTGAATAGCTGGTGACATTGAACCAAGATGTGCTGGAACATTTGGAGCATTAGCACATAAGTTACCCTCATTATCAAATAAAGCACAAGAATAATCTAATCTTTCTTTAATATTAGCACTAACAGATGTCTTTTGCAATGTTCTTGACATATCATCAGCAATGGACATAAATCTATTAGCAAAAATAGAAAGTTGAATTGGATCTACAACAGTTGATGAAATTTCATTCTTAGCTTTAGTCTCTACATCAATAACAACATGTCTAGGAAGAATTGTAGCCTCAGATTTTGGCTCTACTAAAATGGTTTGAGTAGCATCTAAAATCAAAGCTGGACCAGGTACAACATCACCAATGTTTAAAGAATTTAAAGAATAAATATCAGAGTCTAATGTTCCTTCTTTGAAAACAATTGATGATCTTTTGACAACTTGACCCTTGTCAACATATTTTCTAGTTGTAGAATCATAATCAGCATAAGGTGACCTTTCTCTCATTTTATTTGAAACATTACCAGTAGCTCTAACTCTAATATCACTAATCAAAACTGCTTTGTCTTTATCATTGAAAGCAAATTCTTTCTGATGAATTTCATAGAAAGAAGATAAGAAATCCCTGTCTTTTGGCTCCTCAATCATCAATCTAGTATCTGAACCTTTATAACCCATATTGAAGAAAATTTTACAGTCTATTGTATCAGTGTCTACCCCTTGTTTATTAAGTTCAGTTTTGGAAGCAGAGCACATTCTTTCAATATCCTTCATCAATTCATTTCTTGTTTCTGGTGAATAAGTTTTTGAAACTGGTTCTTGTTGTTCATTGATAATATCAGCTAAAGCAATACCATATGCAGATAAAATTGAAGAGTGTTTATGAATAATAACCTTGTTAATTTTTAAGATCTTTGCAATTGATACAGCATGTTGACCACCTGCTCCTCCAAAAGAGGCTAAAGCGTGTTTTGTAACATCATTTCCTTTAGCATCAGTTAACTCTCTAATAGGTTTAGCCATTTGGAAATTAGCAACTTCTAAGAATCCTAAAGCAACTTCAAATGGTGTTTTCTTGGAACCTGGATTTTCACTATTGATGATTTCTGTTAATTCTTCGAATTTTTGTTTGGTAATTTCATAGTCTAATGGTTGATCTTCATTTGGTCCAAAAATCTTTGGGAAGAAATCAGGAATAATTCTACCAGTTAATAAGTTAGCATCAGTAATAGTTAATGGACCACCTTTACGGTAACAAGCAGGACCTGGTTGAGAACTAGCACTTTCTGGACCAACAACAAAAACACCATTTCTATAAAAAAGCATTGAACCACCACCTGCAGCAATAGTATTAATATCAAGTTGAGGAGTTGCAAGTTTGATACCAGCTGTTACAGTCTCAAAAGAAAACTCAAAAGAACCTGCAAATCTTGAAACATCAGTTGAAGTACCCCCCATATCAAATCCAATAACTGGGATATTTGTTTCAGGGTCGAAACAAGTTTTTGATAAACCAACAACACCACCAGCAGGTCCAGAAAGTAAAGATTTTAAACCAGTAAATTTATACCAAGAACATAAACCACCATCACTTTGCATAAACTCAACTCTTGTATGATTTTCAAATCCAGATTTGAATCCACTCATGAATCCATCAATATAATCTTTCAAAATTGGAGTCAAATATGCATCAACAATAGTTGATTGACCTCTAGGAATTGTCTTAATAATTGGTAAAATTTCATGAGACATTGAAATATTTGAAAATCCAATTTTTGCAGCAATTTCACTTGCTCTTTTCTCATGTAATTGGAAATTGTAACCATGGATAAATACAATAGCAATTGAATCAATTCCTGAGTCTTTCAACTCTCTCAAATCTTGTTCTAATTTCTGTTCATCTAATGGTTTTAAGATTTCAAAGACTTCTTTAGTTTCACCGTGAACAAAAGTTTTACCATCATATAAATCTTGGGCATCATACCCGTTTGGATCAGCACTATACGAAGGTAAGGTGACTCTTTCATCTGCCTCTACAACTTTTTCAAATAAAACACCTGGTTTAACTATATTAAGAGCAAATAAATCAGGTCTTGATTGATCACCAATATGTAATAGATCTTTGAATCCTCTGGTTGTAACTAAAGCACAAGGAGCACCTTTTCTTTCTAATAAAGCATTTGTAGCAACTGTAGTACCTAATCTAATTGAGGATATAATTGAAGTATCAAGTGGTTCATTTCTAGGTACTTGCTTACCTGTAACTATTTCAAGAACTCTTCTAATACCTTCTATATTGGCATCTTTATAATTATTAGGATCAACAGATAGGAGCTTGAATGTCTTCTCTTCTCCTTTATAAGTGAAAATGATATCTGTGAAAGTTCCACCTCTATCAATGGCTATAGTAACGTGATCAGTATCCACGGTCATAATAAATATATTTTAAAGAAGGCACTCGACTCAATTTAAGTGATTATATTATCTTCCGACATTATACAGGAATTCCACTCATTTGTTATCATATATCCCCACCTTAAGTTAATGCTACGGAATTTTAATATCAGGTCGTATCTACCTAACCTTTTTCTCATCTTGACAAACCTAACCTGTAAATGATTTTGTGCGGTACACGCAAAATATATGGGCTTCAATCTCCACCAAATCGCCTTACAAGAGATATGGTGAATCACCAGTCTTGCGTTTAATTAAAGGCTTCTTTAAAATAATCTACAAAATAATCTAATTTAATCACAATATATTCATAATTCCCTATTTAGTATATATAAAAGTTTTCTGTTCTCTATCTGTAAGATCCACTAAAAGCTTTCCATTTTCACCACCATTCTTTTGTAATTCGAATTCAGCTTGTAAATCAGAATCAGAATCTATAATCTTCATCTTTTGTTTATTCTCCAAAGTAGCGACTAAGTAATAGACACCACACAATAATAAACAAACACAATATGCTACCAACATTGCCGTAAACCCACCAGTGAATCCATGGTCAAAAACATGACTACCAGTTAAGGCACCTGCAGCATAACCCAAATAATTGAAATAAATTGTAGCACTCCTTCTTGTTGAACCAGCCGTATTTGCAGAAGAAAGTGATAATAAAATGATATAAGAACAGAAATAAAAATACATCAAGTATAATCCTACTAAACGTGCACCAATATTATCTTGTGGGACTTTATAAGAAATTGCAGCACCAATAATTGGAAAAACCAATGATACCATTGACCAGATACTTCTCTTATTTTGAGTTCTACCACAAAGCCAATTGAAAAAAACTGTAGAAAGTGAAGCAATTACCCCATTTGGCATTGTCATAAGAGAACTTTCTTTAGCATCAAATCCAAGACCATTAATAATGATGGCAGAAAATGCATTCAACCCACCATTTGGAATATTAATACCAAAATTAAAGAGGAAAATAATATAGGTTTTTGGATCTAAAAATGCATGTTTAACTTGATACCATTGGAAACTGTTAGTTTGAACCCCTGTTTTATTTTCAATTACTCTTTTAGTTAAGATATATCTTTCTTTGTCATTTAAATAACGAGCATTCATTGGAGCATCTGGTAAGAAAAATAACATGAATAAACCCCAAATTAAAGAAAGTAAACCAATCATAATGAAAAGCCATTTCCATTTTGCAAGACTTGTACCAAAATTTCCAACTAACCAAGAAAGAAATCCGTTAACTAAAGAAGAACCAAAAGCAAAGATCCATGCTAATCTTACTGGTTGTTCTTTCTTTTGGTAGAATTTCCCAACAATTAATGTTGCACCAGGAACAATAGCTGCTTCAAAAAAACCCATCAAGAATCTAAGAGCGAAAAACAGTCCAAAATTGGAACATGCTGGTAATAATAAAGTCATAACTGACCACATAACAGAACACAGAGCGAATACTTTACCAATAGGATATCTTGACAGTAAATATGACATGGGCCAAACACCAGCTAAAGAACCAAGAAAAATTGCAGCATTTGTCCAAGCATAACCAGAGGTTGTTAAATTACCATCTTCTCTTAACCCATAGATTGCAGCAGTACCCCAAGCTTGTTTATCAGTAGCACCACTTGTACAAGTAATAAAAAGAATCGGAAGTAAAATCCAATCATTTTTTCTTAAAACTTTTTTAACTTCATCATCTTCAATAACAGGATAAGTCTCTTTTCTTTCATTAACAAAAATTGTAGCATCATCTATTTTGTCTGAAGTCTTATCAATAGATGAAATAGAATCTGATGTAACCATGTAAGTATCCTTTTCACCTTCAATATTAGTAACTTCCAGATGTTCCCTTTGTGAAGTCATTATTTTTGGGTGTAAATTCCAAAAGGATAATTACATGTCTTTTATAATACGATCTTGTGCTTATCTCACAATTCCGCAAATTATAATCTGGGGATTTTTGCAAGTTAGCTTAATTGAGAAGGTTGTCGTATTCACCTGTCTTTGTTGATGAAATTCCGCCGACAGTGTGCACTACTCAAAATATTTGGGCAGGTAGATACGAATGAAGGATATATTATGCCGAAATGTAAGGCGTTTTCTTTACGAGAACCATTTTGATAGATCTCGTATAGGCCTGCTTTTTGGGTATTATCAAGATTTGATAGTGTTGAAGGATTTTTTTTAATATTTTCTTGTCGGTTTTAAATTTATGGTGGTTGCGAAAAAGTCAGAATTGATAAGAGAGGAGATTGAGGAAGGGTGTTTTGAGGAAAACCAGATAAAAAATAGTAGCAATGAACTCAACCTGCTAGTTAGTGTAAGGCTTCAAGACATCCTTTGGGGTAAGGCGTAACTTTCGATTCTCTTTTTATGTCCATTTCTGGCTTATCTGTACTGATTTTCGTGTTCCGCTCTGTCCCATCAGATTTGATAGTACTACAATCTCTCAAAACAAACGTACATTTTCTAACTATCTCTCATCATCACTAACATCATCTCTATAACCATGTTTACGGATCTCACCTAATCTCTTTCTAGCAGCACTCAATTGATTTTCAAGCTTAAGAATTTCAACTTGTTGTTCCATTTCAACCGTCTTACCCTCATAAGGAGTTAATTTACTCAAATCTATATCATTTTTATAAGGATCATTATTGTCCATTAATTGTTGAACTTTTCTTACCAAAGCCTTACAAGCACTTGAAACAAGACTCGAAGAAGTTTCTAAATTGTCTTGAGTTTGAGAAACAAAAGTTGCTTTAACTCTTGAAGCAGCAACTAATTGAGCAGTTGAAGCAGCAACTTCATTTGATGCAACAATTAATTGTTCATGAGAATTTGAATCTCTAAGAACACCATCAGCAGTTTGAATTAAAATATTTGTTGCACCAGCAACAGCTTTTGAAGCACTAATTAAACCTTCAGTCCATCTATTGTTTTTCTTATAAAATTCAGTACGTGATTGGTTACCTTTACCTTTACTAACAATTTCTCTTTGAGATTCAGTTGAAGCTCTAATTAAAGTTGCAACCGATTCAATAACAGCTTTTGCAGCATTTAAAATTGCTTCATGAACTTCAAGATTTGAACCATTAATATTTGGATCAGATAAAAGTTTCGATAATAAATTTGAAGCATCTTGAACAGCTTTTGCAGTTTGAGACATTTCATCTTCAACAAATTTATCTAAATTACTTGAAGAGAAATTGATTGATTTATTCGAAGTTAAAGTTTCAACAAAAGTAATAAGTTGTTGTAAAGTATGTTGAAGTTGTAAATTCGAATCAATAACCTTATCGATTTTATCATCATCATTATCGAATTTGTCTAAAGATTTTGAAGTAATATTAGAGAAATAAGATTCTGTATCATCTAAACAATCATTGAAAAGGTCTAAAATTTGTAATTCAGAATCTTGATCAAGACCTCTTGAGATTCCTTTAATATTCAACATGATATCATTAATAGTAGTTGTTAATTCAGAACTTGTTAAGATAATACCAGAATAACTTGAATCATCTTCATAAGTACTTTTACCATCAACAATAAATCCATTGAAAACACTGGCAAAATCTGAAGCTAAATCAGATGCAACTTCAAGAATTGATAAAACATATTCAGGTGAAGCGTTTAAATTACCTGCTTGAATAGTTGATTCCAATTCTAATTTTGTTGATTGAATACGTTTAATATTATTATTCAAAAATAAATCAATTAATGATCTAAACTTGTCGATGTTTCTTAATAAGATTTGATCAATTTCTGCATTCACAATATCTTCTTGATCATTTCTTGATAAAGCTAATTCATTCAAAGCACTTTCTAAAGATTCTTGAGCGATTTCTAAATCAATTTCTTTTTCTTTTAATTGTTCTTGTAAATCTGGTGAACCTTTACCAAGTTGACTTTTTAAATCTTCTAATTCTTTTGAATGATTTGCCATAATTGTTGATAAATTCATTGATTGTAATTTACCACTTTCATTTACTTGAGCATTTAATTCTCTTAATTCAGTTTGTAATTTTTCAATTTCTTGATCTTTTATACCTTTTAATCTATCAAGATCTAATCTTGCTCTATCACGTTCACGAATTAAATCTGCCAATTCTAAATTCTTTGCTTTTAATTCTTTTTCAAATTTTTCTCTCTTTTGAATAGATTCTTGAGCACTACTAATTTTTTGTTGGATTTTTTTGAATCTTGATAACAAATCTAAATGTTCTTGACGTAATTTAGAGTATAATTTCGCTAAAGATTCATATTTTTTTGACCAGTTATTAATTTGATCTTCTAAATTTTTAATTTGTTCATCTTTTGAAGCGAGTTGTTGAGTTGCATTTTCATTAAATTGTAAAAAATCATTTTCTAAAGTTTTCACTTTTGTATCATATTGTTGTAATAACAGTTGATCATTATCATATTGATTTTTAAACATGATTAAATCATTTTCTAATTCTGAAACCCTTGAATTTTGTTGTTGAGTTTGTTGTTGTTGTAACATTTGTTGCTCTTGTAAGAATCTTTGTTGTTGATCTTTTTGTTGTTGTTCAAAAGCTTGTTGTTGAGCTAAATGTTGTTGAAGTTGTTGTTGACGTTGATTTTCGAGTTCTTGTTGATATCTTTGTTGTTCAGCCAATTGTTGATCGAAAACTCCAGTTTGTTGAAGAAACACAGAATCTGTTGCTGGAGGTTCTGGTGGTGGTTCAAAAGAAGAAGTTGGTTGAGATGAAATTGGTACAGATGATGGTTGACTTCTAGTAGTTTCATCACCAATTTTTAAATTTGGTGGAGAATTTGGTAATCTTGGAATTGATACCAAGGTAGTTAAGAATTTAATACTATTACAATCAGTAAAGAAATCTCTTAAAATGAAATGTTGAGAATCAAATCTATCAAATAAGGCTTGTAAGGCATCATCATCACCTAATTGTTGATATAAAGCTCTTAACATTGAAGTACAGAATTTGTAAATTCCATAAGCTTCACTAATCAATGGAACCAAAGCACTTACTTTACATAAATTATTTGGAGTTTGATTAATTGTTGCAAAAATCAATTTTTGGAAATCTTCAATTGAATCTTGTAAATCCATTAATTGTAAAATAGCATCATACCCTTCATTTGGATCATTGACAGCTCTTAATGAGATGTATTCTTCATATTCAAACATACCATTAAAACTTGGATTATTTCTATGGAAATCTAATTTCTTTAAGATATATTTAACATATTGATTAATAAGTCTACCATAACCAGATCCATGAGAAGGGAATGTTGAAGCTAAAGAGCTGATGAAATCACGGTTTCTGTATCCGTCTTTCAAGGTGTTTGGATGTCCTTCTTGTAAGACTTTATGGGTCATTACTAGAGCTTTAAATAGTTGAACTTCTCCACCTTGTAAAGGTTGAATTTTAACAGCATGCCAAAAGGCTCTTGAATTTTTATGGTCCCAAGTATACACGATACAAGCTCTAACATGTTTTCTTTTAGGGGGGACTTCTTCTTGATTACAAGCTTTTTTGACACTTGTTTGAAGGTCCACTTCTGCTCTACTCATGGTTGTTGGTGAGGAGGGTGAGGAAGGTGAGAAGTGATCGCGAGGCTTGGATAGGGGAGACAAGAGAAGGGAAACAAGGGAAACAAGGGAAACAAGGGAAACAAGGGAAACAAGGGAAACAAGGGAAACAAGGGAAACAAGGGAAACTAGGGAAACAAGAGGGACGCAGAAGGAAAACAGAAGGAGAAGGAAACTAGTGGGAACAAGTGGGAATAAGAGGAAACAAAAGATTGTCCCCGTCCCGTCCATCTCTCGGTACTCTGTACTATTACTACACACCTATCCTCTTTGACTATACTTTGTCTTTCCGAAATCAAATGGTAAATACTTATACTTTATCATATGTTGGATTTGTCTTCTCATGGTTAAAGTAAAAAGAATTATAAAGTACATCAATAAAATTGGCCAGAATACAGGGATATCAAAGATAGTAAACATCGTGGTAAACAAACCAATAACAACGGCTCTTGTTGAGTTATACCAAAATTTAAATTCTGGTAATCTTCTTATAAAAGGTCTAAATTCTTCTTCATCTTCTCTTGGAATATCATCTTCACCTAAACCTTCTTCAATTGATTCGCTTTTCATTTCTTGCTCTAAAGAAGGATCGAATTTAGGCGTTAAGAATGCTAATAATAAATTCAAAAGGTAAATACCTAAAGCATAACATACGATATACCAACCTTGAGAGAAAAAGATTCTTAATAAAAATATGAAAAGGAGTCCTCCAAAGGTTGCCCATCTATAAGTGGTATGAGGAACGGATTGGTCGACAAATTTCTGATATGTCACTAAGATCTTTTGGTATTCTATGTATACTTTACTTTCTTTAATTTGATCAAATGCTGAGTCCATAATGTTTTTCGACGCGATATTGAGATTGAGATCTGAGGTACACCAGGATATCGATACACCAGGAGATCGAAGATCTCCGTTTAGCAGGTCTACGTTTATAAAATAGGTAGATAAGTGCTAGGGCAGGGAAAGCCTAGGGAAACGTTTCGAAGGGTATAGTGTATTTTTCTAATTCCTTCTCTGTTTGAAAAGTTAACAGGGCTGTTTATGAAGTGATAGGTCGATCAATAGAGGGTTGTGCTAGCTGTTGCAGGTTACAGCGGGTGTAAGGGAGTACATAGTTCGACTATCTCTTCTCATGTCTCTCATGTCTCTCATGTCTGTTCTTATGCTTCACAGTACTGGCTTGCCGCAGGTTTAATGTCGTAATACAATGTCGCAATGTCGTATTTAATGAGAAGAGGTAAGCTTTTTGCAGCCAACACCTATTAAATCTATTCTCTTGTCTAGTGGGTTAAATGCAGTGTCATCAAGATACTATAGACTTTCATGACACGTCTACTGAAAGCCATCATTGGTTGACCCATTTTTGCATCTATTTTCACACCTAAAGGTCTTAGTCATGTGATGGAAATGTACTTCAATCCACTCCGATATCGGATCCTACACTCTAATGTATATTATCTAATTAAAAAACAAATACTTGATCTCCTAACTTACTAACAGGTTTAGCCTTTGGATAACCTAAATTAATAGCAGCCTTTTTCATTGCACTAATCATTGGTGGAGGTCCACATAATAATAAATTAGTATCATCAGTTGATTTTGGTAAATAAGTTTCCATGATTTCTGGAGTAACAAATCCAACACTACCTTCCCAATTTTCTGGAGGAGTATTTAATACATAATGAATATTAATTTGATCAGGTCTTTCAGCTTTTAATTTTTCTAATTCAGGTTTTAATAAAATATCATTTTCTGTAACATTTGCGTAGATTAAATTAACTTTTGTTTTATCAGAAGGATTGTTAACAATTGCAGTCATAATTTGATACATTGGTGTAATACCAGTACCTCCAGCAATCATACCTAAACTTTTAACCATATTTGGAGTATAAGTAAAGAACCCCTTTGGACCTCTAACATCAATAGTTTCTCCTACTTTTTTACTATCAACATATTTTGTAATATTACCTTGATCGTATACCTTAATAAGTAAATCAAAGTATCCTAATTGATCGTCTGTTGAAATTGGTGTATAAGATCTAACAACTTCTTTACCATCGATGGTAGTACCAATGGAGATATGTTGACCGATTGGTAAACCTAATCTATCAGTTGATTTTGGTAATCCAAATCTATAAATGTTTGTATTATGAGAAACTCTGGTCTTTTCAATTAATGGGAATTTTTTGAATTCGGCTTTATCTAAAACTGGTTGGTTTTTTCTATTTTGTTGAACGAAATAGATGGCAATGACGGTGGTGATAAGAGCTGTAATTGTAGCAAAGACAATTAAAGGATTTGGTTCTGAATTTGACATCTTGGTAGGTTTGGTGATTTTATTTTTCACCTTTATACTTTTCACGCGCAGTGAACGAATTACCCGGCAGGAAGATGTTTCCATTTACAGTATAATGATCCATAGGGAAATAACAAGTTGGGTAACAGGTTGGGTATAGGTAGGGTATAGAGTAGAAATAGATGTATTGTAGAGGTTTATAGAGTTGTATAGTGAAGATTTTTAGTTTCATATGGTAAGATATGAAAATTGCATCTGATTTCGAACATCTGTGATTTTGCACAGGGAAAAATGGTTGAAATAGGAAGGAGTATGGGGAAATGGAAAAATGGAAAAATGGAAAAATTTACCGAATAGGGTGGGTTTAACATAGAAACTACACCCATCATTCTGCCTTTACTTATAATCGTGTATCTCTGGAGTATCGACCCTCTGAAGTATCGACCCTCTGAAGTATCGACCCTCTGAAGTATCGACCTCTCATTTCAATCTTTATCTTACTGACTCTTATACAAATCAATTCCTGGACTTCTCTTTTGATAGTGATCCTATTGTTATATGACAGAATTGTCAATGCTCATTGAGTCTACAGAAATCATACCATAGTATCTATTATAATATACAACTAAGTACCTACTCCTCGTCCCCCTCCTCTTCCTCTTCCTCTTCCTCTCTCACATTCCATTGACATGATATATCCCATCTAGAACCCCTAGCATTAACACTCACATATTTAATAAACTTCAATACAGAAGGATCCCTTACCATCAAACACATATGATTCCATTTACATTGATTCAGATATAACACACTATCATCATTTGGATCTTGTGGTTTATAAATTGCAGGATCATCATCTTCTAAATCTTCATTATCAAGAGCCATACATAATTCATACCCCCCAAATTCACCCAGTTCCCAATTGTCAGGATTTAATGCAGATGGTGTTAAACCTAAAGTGGCTTCAAGAAGTACATTAGACTCATTAAGATGGTCTCTTGCAAGGTTTTTATCAGTTGTAGTTGCAAGAATAAAATCTTTACCAGGTCTAAATCTACGTATAAGAATTTGATCACTCGTTACTATAAGACTTGTAACAAGTTTTAACCATTTCTTAAATACAATTGATTTTATAAATTTAGTTACTTGAACCAATTTTTCATCAGTTTCACAAAGTTGAAATTCTGATAATAAATTAAAATTTGGTGATTCTTGTGGTCCTAATTTATTTACATAATCAATTGAATTTTTTGTAAGTTGAAAATTTGATTTCCCATCAATATACATGAATCTTTGTTTATGTGGAGGCATTGCACATTTCCAAGGGAAATCAATTTCTGTTGATAATTGTGGAGCTGATTTTTCAATTTCAATTGATCTAATTGATTTTCTTAAAGGTTCAGAGATTTCAGGGTTTAAGAAATCAGGTAATTCAATAATAGATTCTTCAATAAATGTCTTTGCCATGGTATCTATAGAATCTTGTTTAAGATAAATAGGGTTTATGAATTGTTTTAAAAGATTTAATTCATCTTGATTGAATTCAAACCCATTCATATTCTCATAGATTTTTAATTCTTCAGGTGGGATATCAAGTCTAAAAGGTTTTGGGAAATCATATTCTTGAAGTTCTTTTGTTTGTAATTGTTGTAAAGTACTTTTAGCTTCAGTTTCTTCTTGTTCTCCAGGTATATAACCATCTTCACCAGGTTGTGGAATATGAAACCATCCTTGAATAGAAAGTCTATGTTTATCAACTCTTACTTCTTCAACCTCATGAAATGAAAGTCCTGGTTGAACTTGAAATAATGCCATTTGATTAAATTGTGGTACAAATTTACATGCATAATCAGTATGTGGAACATTTGGTACAATTGCTGGGAATAATTTTAATGATCCACCATATTTTTCTTCCCAAATTTTATCAGGATCTGGTAAATAAAGAATAAAACTAACTCTTCTTGATCCAATTACATCATCATGTGTAAGTAAATGACATCCATTTCTATAGGTATTAACTGACATATCTGTTTTTATCCCACTGAGTTTCCCACTACCTGTTACTTTACTAACAATATCTCTAAACTCTTGAGAATAAATTCCTGCTCGAAGTTTATATAATGATGGTAACCTTGAAAGATCATCCCAGTCTAATCCTGACATATTTGCAAGGTCTCCAGATTGATAGACTTTATAGATATCTGTTTCTTTCTTAGTGAAAGAGATTTCATTGAGTACTTCTTTACGAACATTTCTTAATAATGTATCATCCATTAATCCTTTAATAGCTCCCCATCTATAAGGTTGAGAATCTGAAATTTCTTGTTGAAGTTTGGATTGATAATTTGGATTCCAAATCTGTTGATCAAAGAAGGTTTTGATATCTGATTTGGTGAATGTAAGATTGGCCTTTTTATTTGGAGGTCCATTGACCTGTGATTCAGGTGCCATGAGATGAGATGAGATGTTAGGTGCGATTAGATTGCCTGATTTCTTTTTGCCGATCCCGCACCGATCCCGCTTTAGATGGCCCCAGATTACGCCATATTGACAATTACACGACCGGCCCGTTGATTTTGACTCATTTTTCTGAGTCAAACTTAAAGTGAAAAATTATTTGATTTTAAAAAATGGTTCTACTGTCCACTTATAATTCAGTATTAGATCTTGTAGGGTCTAATAAAGTCCATGAGTATCAAACTCCTAAGTCTGGTTGGATTGTTCAAAAATTTGGAGGTACTTCAGTTGGGAAATTTCCTGAAAATATCGTTGATGATATTGTAAAAGTTTCAAATATTGATAATAGAGTTGCAGTTGTTTGTTCTGCAAGAAGTTCTCAAACTAAAAGTGAAGGTACAACATCTAGACTTCTTCGTGCTGCAGACTTAGCCTCAGATAACCAAGATTACTTATCAGTACTTCAAGTTATTGAAGATGATCATACTGCTAACGCAGAATATAAAATTAAAGATAAAAGTCTTCAAAAACAACTTGTTGAAGATACAAAAGAAGAAATCGAGAGAGCTAAGAAACTTTTATCAGCATGTCAAGTCATTGGAGAAATTAGTAATAGAACTTTAGATTCAATTATGTCAATTGGTGAAAAATTATCATGTAGATTTCTTTCAACCTTAATGAAGGATCATGGTATAAAATCTGAATACATTGATTTATCTGACGTCATACCTTTAGATTATGAATTTACCAATGGATTTGATGATTCATTTTATAAATTTTTATCAGATGAACTTGGTAAAAAAATTATTAATTTACCTGAAGGAACTGTACCAGTTTTAACAGGATATTTTGGATGTGTCCCTGGAGGATTATTAAACGGTGTTGGTAGAGGTTATACTGATTTATGTGCAGCTTTAGTTGCAGTTGGATGTAAAGCAAATGAATTACAAGTTTGGAAAGAAGTTGATGGGATTTTTACTGCAGATCCAAGAAAAGTTCCAAATGCAAGATTATTAGATAGTGTTACCCCAGATGAAGCTGCAGAATTAACATATTATGGTTCTGAAGTTATTCATCCTTTTACAATGGAACAAGTTATTAAAGCTAAAATTCCAATTAGAATTAAAAATGTTGTAAATCCAACAGGTAATGGTACAATTATTTTCCCTGATAATATTGGGAAAAGAGGTGAAAGTACTCCACCACATCCTCCAGCAGCTTATGAAACTTTAACCTCATCATATATTGATTCTAAAAAAAGAAGTGCAACTGCAATTACTGCCAAACAAGATATTGTTGTTTTAAGTATTCACTCGAACAAAAAGACTTTAAGTCATGGGTTTTTAGCCCATATTTTCACAACTCTTGATAAATATAAATTGGTTGTCGATTTAATTTCAACATCTGAAGTTCATGTTTCAATGGCATTATCGATTCAATCAGATCAAGAGAAATTCTTAAAATCTGCAGTAAATGAATTACGTAAGATGGGTACAGTTGATATTACAAGAAACATGACCATTGTATCATTAGTTGGTAAACAAATGGTTAATTTCATTGGTATTGCTGGTAATATGTTTAAGGTATTAGCAGATGAACAAATTAACATTGAAATGATTTCACAAGGAGCCAATGAAATTAATATATCAGCGGTTATAGATGAAGCTGATACTATTAGAGCATTAAAATCTATTCATGCTAGGTTATTGGAGGGAGAACATAAGGGAGAGAGTGCTGTAAATACTAGATTAGAGACGTTAAAAATGGAATAGATAGAAATAGATAAATAAAAATATATCTTAAAAATATTAATCTTATAATACCTCTGGTTAAGCCGGAGTAATATCCGCCTAGGGGCGGCTATTATATTAAATAAAGTATAAGATAAAAGAATTTAATGTAA
>JANIVJ010000113.1:0-26393 GCA_030555785.1 Yamadazyma kanchanaburiensis | reverse complement strand
GTGTCTAGTGTCTAGTGTCTAGTGTCTAGTGTCTAGTGTCTAGTGTCTAGTGTCTAGTGTCTAGTGTCTAGTGTCTAGTGTCTAGTGTCTAGTGTCTAGTGTCTAGTGTCTAGTGTCTAGTCTCCGTCTCTAGTCCCCGTCTCTAGTCCCCGTCTCTAGTCTCTAGTGTCTAGCCCAGTCCCCGTCTCTTTCTCCTACAGTATCAACATTTTTACCTATATTACTACACATTATTTATGAAACTTCTTCTTCATTGAAGCCCTTATACGACTTGTAACCCGAGCTTTAGAATCACTCTCAAGTGTCGATAACCCAGTAGATCCTCCTTCACCATCTTCTCCTTCACTCTCTTCACTCTCTCCATTTCCTCCACTCTCTTCACTCTCTCCATTTCCTTCACTCCCACTCTCCCTATCTCCTTGATCACTAAATATCTGCACAGTCTCTAACCTCAAATCTGCCTCATTATATACCCTATAAAATTCATCATAATCATCAAATATACTTGGCCCATATTTATCACAAAATTCCGTAACTTTCCCAGTAAGATACTTTCTATTCTCCTTCAAATCTTCAATTTGAATCAAATCCTTATGTTCACTTACAAGTGAATAAAACAAAGGTTTAAGAGATTTATAATAATCTACCCCAATTTCTCCAATTCTTAATGATGCATATGTAGTCAATACAGACCATCCATAACAAACACAAAATAATAAAAGTTTTGATTTCCATGTCCCTTTAAAAAATGGTATTAAATTCATTTGTAATATAAGAATTGTACCACAAATTGAATAAAAAATATATAAACATGGTGCCAAAACAAGTGCTACTAAAACTTTCCATGTACCAATAACATCTTTGGCTTTAATTTTTACTACACTTCCTTCTAATGCTTCTTTTTGTTTTTTCCTACTTATTCTTTTAGCAGTTATAAATACTGGAGAAAAGAGAAAGATTCCTGGTAAACTAAGACCTAAAAATAAAAAAACTTTTACTAATCTTTCTAAAAACATAAAGAAGGTTTTCATCTTATTAGATGAACTAAGTGAATCAACTTGGTGATCATGTAAACCTAAAAGCATTAATTTTTTATTATATTCACTAACTAACCTCTTCATTTCTTTTACATCAGGATTCTCTTTATTTAATTCATATCCTCGGATTAATCTTCTATTCATTTCTACAACCATAGGTAATGGGATTTTTTCTCTTTGACCCGTTGTAAATAATCTTCTAGCTGCTTGTAATGCTAAAAGGGTTTCATAATCATCACAAGTAACCGTTACTTCTTTTAATTTCAAGGTGATTTTATGTAAGAGATTATTTACAGCTGTTCTATTATCTTCTAAATACTCATCACCATCTTTTTTAGTTAATTGAATAGGTTCACCAAATTCAATAACTGCTCTAGATCTAAATTTATGTGCATGGAAATAATTCATACCAACTGGTACAATATTTACTACAGTATCAGGATTTTTACTTTGAGAGATGGCTCCAAGTCCCATAATTGCAACCCCAGGTTTAAGAGGTAAAAGATCAGTTCTATCATGACTACCACCTTCAGGAAATAATCCAAGCGCTTTACCCTCATTTAAAAAGTCAAATACTTTTTGAAAGAGTTGATGATTATCTACATGTGGGGCTACTTTAAATTTGGTTCCTTGTTTTAAAAGTCTTTCTCTTTCTTTAGTAACCAGTTCTTTCTTATCTATATAATCTCCTTTAATAACTAATTCGGTATCACTTCTTATCTCCGAAATTTGGAAATTTCCTTTACTTTCAGGTAATCCAATTAATCCCTTAACTTGACATACTTTAGTAAACTTCGTGCCCTTACCAATAATTATATCTTTTTCACCTCCTAAAAAGATTTCACCAGGTACACTACGCATTAAATCTTGAGCTCTTTCAACAGGTATAGCACTTGTCCAACGGGACATTAACCCAATAAAAGGTCTTCTATAAGATTTACCAGCTACCAAAAAAGAAACTCGTCTTTCACTACTCTCTTTAATCTTGCTTATCACCGTACAAGCATCGAGGAATTGATTATGGTGAGGTGCAAAAACGAAAATCACTGGTCCAGTTTTAGGGATGTTGAATGATCCACGGACTCTGATATCTCTGAAGAAGGTGTGGATGATACTTTGACAGAAGATTATGACTAGGTCATAAATAATACCTCTGAAGATATCATAGAGGGAGGGCATTGGATTAGGAATGAGTAAAATTGTAGATTGCTGTAGATTGGCGAGGTACAGGGGGGCACGGACCGAGGGAACGAGCCAGAGCGAAGCGATGGTGAGTGAAATGTACTGGGTCTGGCTAGAGCAGGTTCAGGGTCAATGGTGTAGGGTCAATGGTGTAGGGTACACTTAACCCTACCAGTCTCTTCTCCACAATACACCCAGATTTAACCTTTAATCACACTACTCTAAAAGTCTGCGCTACACTACTACGCTAACTCCCCTGTTTCTCCGCTACCCCACGTCTCAAGTCTCTACCCTAATTCTTACCACATGCCTGTCTTCTGTCTCTTTCTCTTCTCCTATCACCACCGGACCCTTGAATTTCACAAAGTGGGTTTACAAACAGAGTACACCCTTACACCCTATAAACACTGTTCAAACACCCTTACACCTAGGAATTACAAAGTGGGTTTACAAATAGATTACCAAACATCCTTACACCCACTAGAATTCAGGAGAAACATCCTAACACCCACATACCACGAATAGTGGAGGCTTCTTGGATCTGAAAATCACTACACACACACTAGACTCTACACCACTCTCTACACCACTTTCTACACCACTCTCTACACCACTCTCTACACCACACTCTACCTTACACACCACTCTCTCACACTCTCTCAGTACTCTCTCTATGCTATCGTATATCTATCTACACCTACTCTATAATCTATCTACTCCTTCTTCACCCTAGTCCTCCCCAGCAGGTACCTCATCCTTCATGATCTTATTCAACTTCAACCTCAACTCCGTATGTTCATCACCTCTCAACACATCCTTAACAAACCAACAATCACAATCCATTTGTACCATCTCTAACCCCCCTCTTAGTACCCCACATAAAACATTACTATACCATAAATCGCCCATCTCCGGGGTTAAAGCCGTAGTAACAAATTCCGTCAAGGGATTCTCCATCAAAATCAAACTGAAAGATTTCCCATCACCTGACCAATTTGCAACAATTGGCTGAATATTCAAAAAAATTTTAAACGCCATCTTCGATATGACGTCAGCTGTTTCTTTAAATGTCTGACATCTTTGGATTCCGGTCTTTGCAAGAAATTCTTCAATAAGTCTTATCCCCATATTGTACCCCATTTTTTCGAGCTCTTTATTGACTTGTTTATAATCTTGATTACAGTCTTTACAGAGTTGGTTGACGAGGGATCCATAGGTTAAGATGAATAGTTCTGAGTTGATTTTGTCGATACTGTTTTTCCAGATTTCTTCTCCTGTAACTTTTGGTGACATTGTGGTGGATCGAGGTGAGGTGAGATTGGGGTGAGATTTGAGCGAGAGGTGGCAGGACGGGAGGAGGGGGACGAGGAGGAGAGGACACAAGATAAGGAAGGGAGGAGATGGGGGTCAGTTGATTGAGGATAGGGGGTGTATACTCTGGTCTGTGGGCAGAGACTAGACTGAAGACTGTCGACTACAACTGTAGTCTGTAGACTCTAAACTGTAGACTATAACTGTAGACTATAACGTAGACTATAACGTTATCTACTTCATTAACTCTGTCTTTTCCTTCAACCTAAACATTTCCATGGTTTATTGTCCTGTATGGATCTGTTGTGGACCTCTTTAATTGTGTTGACGTGTTGATGGCTTTATTGTGAATGATATATGACCGGAGCCTAGATTCTTTACCCTTATAATGGTGTAGCTGTGGTGTATATAATACAGTTTAAATATACGAGTGGAGAACATGGAGTAGAGAATACCATGGGATATTGTAGAGGACACGGTAAGAGTATGTAGGCAGATGCACTGTGCTGCTGTCGTAGGCTGCAAATCTTAGGGCGGCAAATGGACTAAAGAAGAGGACAATGAATGAATGAAAAAAGAAGAAACTTGAGAATGTATAGAGTAAGAGTGGCAATAGATAGATACTGTCGATAGAGTAGTGATTATGGTGTCACGTGACAAGCCTAGATCTTTGGCCCATTTGTCAAGTCCCTTTCTAGCCCTCGTCTAGCCCTTTGCTGGCCATTTTGGCTACCCCACCTAGTCAGATCAACAAAAGAAACATCAGGCGAAAGATCAGGGGCTACATGATACATACCTCTAGCAAGGTCAGTCCAGGCCACAAGGATCTGTAACCAGATTCTAACACCGAGCCGAACGAGATGAGCAGAACAGACAAGGCCCACGAAATCAGGCTAGTCCTAGGTCAAATCCCAGGCCATGAATGGTTTTCCTAGAACAGAATCACCTCGTTTGATGGACCATCCCTCGATCATTCTCTGAACCCCCCTCCTTTCTCCTCTCCACCCGTCTTATATCCGTCTCGTCTCTAGTCATCTCCGTCTCGCATCAATTGACATATAGTCCGCACACGACCTACCCCTAACACTATATAAACCCAAATCACCCCATCTTATCCATCTCCCCTAATCATTAACCCCTCCCCTAAATCTCCCCTAAATCTCCCAATCCCGATCATCCAATCCCGTCACGGAACTCCAAATCACCAATCCCGTGACTTTTCTTTTTCTGCACCAGTCGCATAAATTTTCAAAACACCCCATCCTCTCTCCTAAACCTCCACATCCTTCAACATGGAAATTGGAGTATTCCCCCCAAAGAATTTGACTATAATATCCAACCCCTTATCTCCTCCACCAATTTTTAACCAAGTCAAACCTGATCTTATTGATGGTATACCAGATGGTGTTCTCGCATTAATCTTACCAATCATAGCATATTGGGTATATGCCACTTTTTTCCATATAATCGATGTATATCAATTGGCTGAGATGTATAGGATCCACCCTAGTGAAGAAGAATTGGCTAAGAATAAAGCTAGCCTTACTGACGTCATAAAAGATGTGGTTTTACAACACGTGATTCAAACTCTTGTAGGTTATTCAGTATATAAGATGGATAAGATCCCTACTACAGGATATGAATTATATGGCATGTGGAGTTGGAAGCAAAGGTTCCCATGGATTCCAAATATGGTGATTTGGTTTTTGTATACTTATGGAGTGTCTTTTGTTAAGGTGGTGATAGCTTTTATGATTATTGATACCTGGCAATTTAATCTTCATAGGCTAATGCACGTGAATAGGAAGTTATATGTTCGTTTCCATTCAAGACATCATAGACTTCAAGTTCCATATGCTTATGGTGCCCTTTATAATGACCCAGTAGAAGGTTTCCTCTTGGATACTTGTGGGACTGGATTAGCAGGTTTATTGACTTGTTTAACCGCCAGAGAATCAATGTTTTTATATACTTTTAGTACCATGAAGACTATTGATGATCATTGTGGATACAGATTGCCTTTTGATTTGTTTCAAATTGTATTTCCTAATAACTCGGTATATCATGATATCCACCATCAAAGTTGGGGATTTAAGCATAATTTCTCTCAGCCTTTTTTCACTTTTTGGGACCGATTTTTTGGTACAAAGTATGAGTTTATTGATGAGTATAGGGAGTTACAAGAGAAGGTTACTTTGGAGAAGTATAAGGAGTTTTTGAATGAGAAGACTAAGGGTAGATTTAATTATCATTTGAAGAAGGATGAAAAGAAGGAAGAAAAGAAGGAAGAAAAGAAGGCTCCAGTCTCTGTTTCAACAGCTCTAGATAATTCAGGTTTGAAAAACGTGAATCTGAAACCTTCAGCTTGATCCCGGATCCTTGGCGAGTTTCTACCACACTCGCGTAAATCAACGGTAGAAAGATAACATTTAGGTGTACTTAATTGATGTAGTAATGTAAATAATTAATTGAATATGATAATAGAGGAGAGAAGCAGAGGAGAGAAGGAGAGAGAGGGAGAAGTAGAGTAGAGAAGAAGTGTGAAGGATGCATACTTGGACTGTGGGAGTTCTGTATAAGCGTATGTACAAGCTGTATAAAAGTGTAGTAGTAGAGTCTAGACTTGGGCTGTAGTCCGGTACAGAGCCTGGATGCCTGTGTGGAGAATTGAGAGGTCTACTCAGGGTCCAGAGGCAACACAACGGGATCTTACAATGTGTAGACAAGACCCCAAACTGTACAATCTATCCAGAGTCTTTGACTTTAGGCTGTACATCTTATCCCCTTCTGTGAATTCACTATATATTCCTTTACTCTTGAGTCATGTCCCCTCTCTACTCCCCTCCTCCCTTATCTTATCTCCTCCGGTACCGGCCCGCAATATTCTTCTTTAAACTATCATGTCTACCTACTCTGAAGCTGATTTCGATACAAATCATTACAATGATGCTAGACCTTCTTATCCACTTCCTTTCTATGATACCTTAATGAGTTATCATGGAATTGATAAATCTTTAGCTTTAGATATTGGTTGCGGTTCAGGTTTTGTTGCTTTTCAATTAACTAATTATTTTCAAAATGTTATTGGTACCGATGTTTCGGATGTTATGATTAATCAATGTAATTCTGACCCACGTACTAAATCCGCTAATATCAAATTTTTTGTGGGATCAGCAGAAATTGCTCCAAAAGAAATTGCTGCAAATTCTTTAGATTTAATTACTGGTGCAGAATGTTGTCATTGGGTTGATCATCCAAGATTCTTTAAAGAGTCATATAGATTACTTAAACCAAATGGTACCTTGGCTTACTGGTTTTATAAGGATCCAATCTTTGTAGACTTTCCTGAAGCCAATGATATTTATAATGAATTTTGTTATGACAGTCCTTTATATATGGGACCACAATATCAACAACCAGGACGTGCCCTTCTTAGAACCTTACTTAAAGAAATTGAAGTTCCTAATGATTTGTTTCATGATATAACTCGTGTTGAATATGAACCGTTACGTGATAAACCTTCATCTTTATATATTGCAAAAACAATTAATCTTAAGTCCTTTAAAAATTATGTCACTAGTTGGAGTGCTTATCATAATTGGAAAAAGGTTTATCCTGAAAAGAAAGATGTTGCAGATGAGTTTATTGACAGACTTAAGGAGAAATTTGGATGGGATGATGATTTTGAATTTAGAGTAGAATGGGCAACTGTTTATACGTTTTGTAGAAAAAGGGAAGGAGAGTAGGATAGTAGGATATTTATATTATTTATGGCTTAAATAAAATCTTTATATGGTTCTCTTTATTATTAAGTAACTCATCGAATCCATCTTTAACTCCATCTTTAAGCATAATCTTATCTGTAATCATCAATTTAAGTTCATTTGGATCGATATCACCAGCTTCAATACTTCTAACGACTTGTTCAAAATCAGATTTTACAAAACAAATTGATCCAGTAACAATTTTTTCAGCCATTGTGGTATCCATTGGAGAATATTGAATGAACTTTTTAGCCCAAACTGCAACATTTGTAGCAGTTCCTCTAATACGAAGACATTTAACACTTGCCTCAAATGTGGCACTAACTCCACTACAATCAAAAGTATGATGAAAACCATGTTTATCAGGAGACATACTCTTTAATGATTCAATACATTCTTCAACAGATTTACCGGTTGGATCAAAAGTTTCAACATTAAGTTTTTCTGCCAATAATCTTCTTGCTAAAGCTGGTTCACTAACAACTATTTTACTTGCTTTATGACCTTTTAAAGCAAAAATAGTTGTAAGACCAATAGGTCCACCTCCCAAGATTAAAGCTGTTTGACCAGGTTGAAACTTTGAAACATTAACTGCATGCCATGAAACTGCTAATGGTTGAACTAGAGCTGCTACATCCATTGGAATCTTATCTACATCGAATTTTACTAATTTAGAGTCTGTGGTTACTACATACTCAGAGCATCCACCATCTCCAAACCCAAGTCCTGTAAGTGCAAGATTATCACAAGCATTATAATGACCATCAACACATGCACCACAATGTGGTTCATCTTTTTTTGGTGAGTCTTGATATCTAAATTTATCTTTACAAGTCCCAGTAACTTCCACTACTACTTTATCGCCCACTTTAAACTCATTCACATCTTCACCTATACCAACAACTTCTCCACTCATCTCATGGCCCATTACCATTGGGAATTTTAAATTTGAAATTGGATTTGTAGACCCCGGTTTATTAAAAAAAAATGGTCCCGAGGTATACTCTTTCAAATCCGATCCACAAATTCCACAATAGTGGATTTTGACTTTAACATCGTGTGGGTGGGAGACATGTGGTTCAGGGTAATCTTCCTGGAATCTAATATCGTCTTTACCGTGGTATACAATAGCTTTCATAAGACTGTGTATTAAATGTCGAGACTGCGTATTAGGGATGGGGCTGATGCGATGGTTGCAAAGTCCAGTCCAACTAATAGAAAGAATATGAAGAAAGACAATAAGAATAAAGAGCTTACAAAGAAGCTTCAAAAGACTTGGTAACTGGTTTCCGGTTAGACTTTCGATGGCTATGGTCTTAGTAGCTTACAAAGTTTACAATAGAGTTGAGAATTACACGACCTGCACACACGATAATGCACAATTGACAATGTATTAGAGATGAAAATTAACATTGTATTAAAGATGAAAATTGCTAATATTACTCGGGGTTAGGCAAGTTAAAGAATTAAGGTTTATTGAAGCAATAGCAATATTATTTCGTTAACTCTAGTTGCTTTTCTTCTTAACCATAAATCAATTATTCTCAACTTCTATTTTTTAGCCCCTTATTTTTTCCCTTGTTTCTCGTGCTAATTAATCCCCGGGTCTCGGACCATCTCGTACCAGCTCTCGCACTAGCTATACTTCATATCCTAAGTCACAACTCTACCAACAATATAAACCACATTCTACTCAACAATCTCTACTATGAACAATCCCTAAAGTCTCTTTCTCTCGTGTATCAACTTGATGTGTTGAATTTTGTGAAATTCACAATTTTAAACAATGTTGCGATTTATATTTAGGCTAATTAGCCAGCACTTTTGAGTATTCTTAAAAGGTTGTAGAGCACAGTGCTTAAAGTTTTCAATATACGATTGTTTAATATCTGTCGTTGTAACTACGAATTATTTACAAACCTAATAGTCATTCTCTATAATTTTGAACTTGCTCTATAAAACTCTAGATTTATTTTTAATTTGTTCTCTCAACTTCTAGACCCCTGCCCCTTGCCGAACAATTCCAGTCACCAAATTCCTAGCGAAATTTCCATATTGTTTTTATTCCACAGTTTCCTGTTTGTACAATTTCTAACCCAAAAAAATAACTCTCGTCAAAATAAGCGTTTCAAAAATCTGTATTGCGTCTATAGTTCCTATTGTAAGATTCCGAATTTAGCATAATAAGTTTATTTTAAACTGCTTAAACAATGGTTCGAGCTGGATGAAATTCAACAATATGGTAAATGTCGTGTAATAACCCATGGCCATCGACTATAGGAACAATAGCTGCAAATCTGATGAGCTATCTTATATGCAGTCCACATCTTAAGGGTTCGAAACTCGAGTGAATGAATTAATTGTTTAGATAAGGTAGACATATTAGTTGCATAATAAAGTCCTAATATGGATTAATTTAATATAAGGGATTTCACGGAATACTCCTTTGCTATATTCCGATATAAATATCAGAGAGAATCCTTAATTTTTAATCATTAATTCCCTTATACATTTATAGATATGCAATTTAAACAATTATTCTTTATTCTTTCAATTTTATTTGTAGCTGAAGCTGCTTCAATCTATCATGCACTTTTTGGTTCATTTGCTAGAAGAGAAATAGAAGATATTCCAGTTTTACAACCAATTTTCCCAAAAAGACTTGATGAAAAGAGAGATTATACTGGAGGAAATTTTGTTCAAAAATTTACAAATGGAAGTGCTCCAGCTAAAAGAGAAGTTAGAGAAGGTTTAATTCATAAAAGATTTGATAACTCAACCCAATGGGGTAATTCAACAAATTCTACTGCACCATTAAAGAAGAGATACCAAGGTAGTAACTTGATCTATTAGAAGATTACTGGTAATCGAGTGTATATTTAACTGTTTGTATTAATATAAGATTGTTTTGAAGAGTGTAGAGGAACCAGGAAGGCAGAAGGAGAGAGGGAGAGAAGAAGAGGGGGAAGAACAGAGGAAGAACAGAGGAAGAACGGAGCAGAAAGCAGAAAAAGAAACAGCATACAGAAACAAGAGAGAAAAAGAAAGTAAATAGAAGAATAGATGGAAAGAAACGTTATAGGAATAAGGTGAGCTAGGGAGAGAAGGTAACAGAATAAATATAGCATTCTACGAACAAGAACATCCTGAAGAACAAAGAACAGAAGGCTTTTCAGAACAAAAATCACAAAGGAGGGGACAACACAAGAAGAACAATAATAGACTCATTAGATATAAGACCGGAGAATGCAGAAGTGTCTGCAGATCATTAAATCTGCATGTCTGCAGGTTGCAAGAATGTGCATGAAAAACTACAGGTTAGAGAGAGAATTTACATGTTAGATCAGAAAGGCCAAAACGGAATTTCAGGTCATGAAATAGTACCTTATCAGTAATCATCAAGTTATGAAGTTCCAGAATCTTCTCGCATAATCATCTTAGTGTGATGTCCCTCATTAAACTACTGACTAATATAACAAATGAGATTTAATTTATTACAAAATATTACGCCGCATTTTGAGATTTACTAAGGCCTTACTAACTCCGATTATTAAGTATATCAACTAGTACAAATCACCACCAACAGATTTTGACTATTTAAATAGTTAATGATCCTAAGGAGACTTTATCAGATTTTAATTTTTTTAAGTATTATAAAATTTAGTATGTCAAGTAGAACAGTTCAAAAAATAGTTTATGGTATGGAAAGACCAGAAGGAGTTGGAGCAATTGTTAGAAGATTTATTGGAGTTGATGGGATGAGAAAATTTTCACCATTTTTAATGGCAGATCATTTTAGTGGTGGAGAAGGAGGATTCCCAGAACATCCTCATTTAGGACAAGAAACAATTACTTACATAACCAAAGGAGCATTTGCTCATGAAGATTTTACTGGTAGTAAAGGAATCTTATATGCAGGAGATCTTCAATTTATGACAGCAGGTAAAGGAATTGTTCATTCAGAAATGCCAGTTAAATTAGCAGATGGGGTAACACCAGCAGGTCTTCAAATGTGGGTTGATTTACCTCATGAATTAAAAGAAACAAATCCAAGATATAGAGATTTAAGAGCTTATGAAATTCCTGAAGCTATTGAACAAGATGGTAAGATTAAAGTAAAAGTTATTAGTGGGAAATCTTATGGTGTAGAATCTCTTAAAGATTTAGCATATACCCCAGTTCATTATTATCATTATACTCTTAAACCTGGTGCACTTTTTGAACAAGCAGTACCAGAAAATTTCAATGTATTTCTTTACGTAACAAAAGGTAAAGGATTAAAATTAAATGATGGTAATACATTAGATGAGTTTAATGCAGCATTTTTCAAAGTTGATGGGAATCAAATTAAAGGAGCTAATCCTTTAGATAGTGATAATGATATCGAATTTTTATTAGTAGGAGGAGAGATTTTAGATCAACATACAGTTCATTATGGACCATTTGTAGCTAAAGATCAAAACAGAATTAGACAAGCATTTTCAGATTATCAAAGTGCTAGAAATGGGTTTGAGAATTTAAAGACTTGGAAGACATTAATTAGTGAAGGGGTTACAGAAGATATGATTCAAAATGATTTGAATGGGTCATTAGAGTTGAGAAAGAAGGCAGAAGAGGAATATTTGAGGAAGAAGGAGGAGGAGCAAGAGAAGTTGAGACAGAAGGATGAGTTGTGAAGAGGAGAAGTGAAGAGAAGGATGAGATGTAGGTGATTGTAGGTAGGTATTTATTATGTAGTAATTTATGTTAGGGGAAGAAGTGTAGAGGAAGAAGCGTAGGAAGAAGCGTAGGAAGAAGTGTAGAGTAGAGAGTAGAGGGTAGAGAGACCTACCTTTAGTGTTTGGACATGTGAAAATAATTGGCTCTCGTCATATTCCTCCGTTCACCATCGCTTTGCTCTGGTTCACCTTCGCTCTGGTTCACCTTCGCTCTGGTTCACTTCCCTCCTCGTCTTCTCTCATTTTACGCGTCATGACTATGCCAGATTCTATTGCTGAAGTAGACTACATTTCTACAAAACTTTTCAAAGAAAACAAAATCGTCTCCTTCTCCCAAGTATCAAGAGACTGTGACGTATCTTACTCCAAATCAAAATCCATTTTATACGAATTTTTCAAGTCAAATAGATCAAAATTAAATGCTTCTTTTATCGCATCTGGTATAAAAAATGGTACTAAACATATCCAATTCATAGAGTTAGAATCTAACGTCGATAAGGAGCTTAGTACTTTTGATCTGGTAGACAACGTCCATATCTATGCCGTCAGTTTGAACGAGTTTTCTTATTCGAAAATTGACCTTGCAATGCACCAGCTTGAGATTAGAATTGATCCTGAGAGTTTAGAGTCTGCTCATACGTTAGGGATGATAAGAGGCCCAGACCTCAAGCCAGTAGATCTAAGCGTAGCGGGAAAGGCAGGCCAACCAGACCGAAAACCACAACCGAAATCAGACTCAAAACCACTGGCATCAGAACCGAAACCTGAACCAAAGAAGGAAAAAACGTTCAACACCTCTTTATCGTCTGGTTATGTCTCTAGAAAACAAGCAAAACCACCACCAAAGCCCGTACAAAAGAGAGAAACTACAGCGCCTAAATACGTTTATAAGTCTAGAAAATTAGATAACAAGGCTAAAGAAAAAGTAGTGATGTCACATGATACCGGGAACGATGAAGATGAAGATATACTGCCAGTGACCAAGAAATCAGACGAAGATAAGAAGAAACTCATGGCGATGTTTGAGGATGACGGGTTTAGCGATGAAGATGTTCAAGAGGCAGATGAGCCTATAGAGGTGGAGGCCGTGAAAGAGGAGGAAGAGAAAGAGGAGACCCCAGAGAAGGCAGATGAGATGGAGGTTGATGAACAGGTTGATGAGGAGGTTGATGAAATCCCAGACAAAGACGTGCAAGAAACACCGGCCCCAGAACCTGCCCCAGAACCTACCCCAGAATATGACGAAGAAGGTTATCTCATTACCAGACTCCCATCTAAATCAAAACCAAAGAAATCACCTGTCAAAAACACCCCCTCGGCAACAAGACCAAGTGGAGTCAAAAGCAATACCGGAAAAGGTAAACCTAAAACTTCAACCGCCAAAAAACAAACATCGCTTATGAGCTTTTTCGGAACAAAGAAATAGTATGTGCCCTACCGAATTATAAGATTTGACATATTTTTTTAGGTGAGACATACGACAAAAAATTTCAGGGGTAACTCTAACCTCAAAAACTTTTCTTTCTTAGTACTTACTTAAATATTTATTAACGAATACACATCCCCTAATCTTTCTATGCCACCTATAGGTAACCCCTACTCCACTCGTAGACCCGTAAATAAAAATTTTTTAAATGCGAGGCTTAGGTGCAGGACCCCGTATGTTTTCCTAATTCAATTACTTTTCCTAATTAGGAAATTAAATTAAATTTTGTTTTGATTTTGCAACTTTTCGAGTATAAGTTTTTACTGAATTCGGAAAAGTAATTAGTGGAGACGTTAGTTAGATCCATATAAGTAAACAATAACGATAGATTAGGAAATTATTTAACTTAGCTTGGCGATTCTTCGAATATTATAAATTGGGTTCAAAGCCCACCTTACGAATTTAAAAATAGTATCTAGATTCATTCGTTATGAGATTAAGTACAACTAGTTTATTAGCTATTGCATTAACTACTTCATTAGTTAATTCTGCTCCAACTGCTACCAATGAAAGAGCCATTTCTGCTAGAGGTGATGATGAACTTATTGATATTTTAAAAGATTTAGAAAGTTATAAGAGTAAAAGAGATGATATTTATAGTCATTTAGACAAAAGAGAATACGAAATTGTTACTGATGTTTTAAGTGCTCTTAATAACACTCAATTAGCTCCAAAGATTATTAAATATCTTGCAACCTCTGAAACTTTATCACCAATTGTTATTAAGACTCTTGTTACTGTTTTAAAGAGTGGATTATTGGATATGACTACTTTATTTGAAGCTTTAGATGAAAGTAATTTAGTTACAACTGTTATCTCTGATTTAATTGGTGATTGTTCTTTATATGTTTCATTATTTAGAACTGCAGAAAATGCTATTAGTGATTTAGTTGATAAAGTTCAAGAAAAGATTAATAGTAAAAGAGAATTAACTCCAGAAGTTAACTTGAATGCTAGAGATTTAGAAGCAAGAGCTCTTGATTTAGATACTATTGTTGTTAATTTATTAGAATCTTTAGGTAATTCAGGTTTAGCTACTTCTGTTGTTAAATCAATTCTTACTGATTCTGCTTATATCCCATTTGCTGTTGATTTAATTAAGGAAGTCTTATCAAGTAACGCTTTAGATCTTGGTGAAGTTATTGATGCTGTTAAGAATACTGATTTAGCTACAAACTTGTTCAAGACCATTGTATCCAAGAACACTTTCAGTACTGTTATTGAAAATGCCTTTGCTGCGTTCTCTGGTGAATGTTCAGGTTCCTCTAGTTCAGGTTCTTCCAGCTCAGGTTCCTCTAGTTCAGGATCTTCTAGTTCAGGATCTAGTTCAGGATCTAGTTCCGGAAGTTCTGCTGCTGTCGATCCTTGTAAGAAGAGAAGAAGAAGAAGAAGAAGAACTAACTACAATTATTAGAGACAGGATTTCTAATTAATACCTATACCATTTTGTAATTCCGTAATGTCAATATAAAATTATTATGTAAGCATTGTATAAGCATCGTAAGTATCGCGTAAGTTTTCTAATTTAACGGTTTCGGCAATTTAATTAAACACATTATCATCCAAATTCGGACGAAAAGTAAACAATAATGTCTGAGAACTAAAATCATTTAAAAGTCATTTAGAGCCCATCGTTTCAAACAGGGTCGTCATCTCATAACTTTTTAAAACTCAACATGGGAGATAAAGACGAATACGACTTTCAGTCTCCAACGAAGTCGTTAAACTTGTTTAGAAGAAAAGAATCATTTGATTCAGAATTTAGTGGTGCTAGTGATGGATCTCATAGAAGATCTTTATCACCAATAAGAAATACCTTATCTAATCCTTTTAGTTTAAGTTCCAAAAGAGGGAGTGGCAGATTGAAGCTGTTATTATTTCCTGGATCAAGAACTTCTATACAAACAGATACATCGATGTTAAGTAGTCCATTTAATAATGTTACTGTTGATAGAACATCAATAAGAGATTTTGCCGATACTTCAGAAGAAGATGATGAGAGTTTGAAGTATAGTGAAAGTGTTGAAAGTATTCTACAAGAGTATACGGATGATAAAGGAACACAACATTTTTTATTTAAAGAACATTTCGATGAATCAGCACCAGAGAAGTCTACAAATGTTGATTCAAGTAATCTTGATTCTAGTAATATGGATTCGTCTAATAAGTATACCACATTAAGCTCAGATAAATTTGATACCACATCTAAAAAACATACTGATACCACGATGGATTCTGAAATATCAGAAAGGCCATTAATTAAACCCTCGAATATTTCATTAACATCAGGTGAATTACTTAGCAAACTTGAAAGACCACTTTCTAATGTAACCGAATTTGATACCTCCCCAAAACCAAATGAAGCCATAGCACTAAGAATGAGTGAAAACCAATCTCCAAAATTGATTCAAATACCCCATCCTCATTCCCAACCGGTACATTATCATGATTCAGACATAAGTACATCATCAGATAGTTCATTTAGTAGTATTGATATGTCAAAGAATTTCACACAACAATTAAATAAACAGATAAAATCTAAAGGGTTTGGAATGTCAAGAAGACCACCACCAGAAGCACCAGTCCAAGATTCTATGCAAAAATATCATCAACATGAAACTATGTTAACACCAAGTCCAAGAATGGTTACAGGGATACCTACAAGCAAATCACCTTTGGATAGCAATATAACATCACCATTTTATAGTGATCTTGAAGATAGTGTATTTGGTATTGATGATGAGAAAGACGTTTATTCAAATAAACCACAAAGGTACTCTAGTATGTACTTTATAATGATGATGATGGTGGGATTAATATTACCACCTGTATATTTCCTTATAACCATTGGGACTTTCGATAAGCTCCAAACTAATAAGAATTCATACTCTGGAATTTATTACCGTCAACAGTACTGGGTGAATCAGGGTAGAATTGTAAAATTCAGTCGTGGACAAAAGCTTATAAGTTTTATAATAGGGTTGCTTTGGTTTAGTATTATTCTAGCCATGATTGGTGTAGGGTTCGGGTTGACCCAATAGAGTGGCTTGGCTAGAGAGGATAGATAGTGTATAGTAATAGAGAAGCAAAGAGAAAGGAGGAAAGGAAGAGATAGAGAAAGGAAGAGAACCAACGAAGACAAGTGTGATGTAGGAAGGAGAGGCGAAGAAAGCAGAGACGAAGGAAGGGAAGCACAACCTTGTCTCATACTTCCTATTCCTGTATATTCCCAGGTACGCTCTTACACTTACACTTCACCCTATGATTCTCTCATAGGAGGTCCATTCCCCCAACCTGTCATCCCCCAGCCAGCCACCCCCAAAATGTCACCGCCATCCTATGATGCTCCCATTCTCTCATCCCTTCTCTTTTCCCCATTCTCCCCCCTCCCCTATCTCATGCCTTCCCCTATCTCCAGATTTTGCAACTCGCGCGACTGATCACACAACTAAGCAACTAAGGTAACATGGGAAATACACCAGGTAAAGAAGAAAGACCTAGAGCTTCATCGTATAGTAGTGGAACGTCTGGGTATGCTTCGGGACATGGTACCAGCGGGTATGGATACAGTTTCGGACTGAATTTTAATCAATTTGGAACTATACCAGAAACAAGAGGTCGTAGAGGTACAACGACATCAGTTTTTTCATCATCAAAAAAGTCTAAAAAACAAGAAGAAAAGGATAAACAAAGAGAAGACCATTATATGGGGTTGATTGTAAGATTTGATGAAAGTGTTGATGGAGGATATTTAGCTCCTTATGGTACATATAAATCGAATCTTGATTTCGATGTAGATATCGTAAAAGATCTTATAATCAATAGGAGAGTAGCACCGTTTTACACACCACTTCAAGACTTTGATGAGACTTGGACCGATGAAGAATTGTTGATCATTTTAAAACAACTTACTTTACATCTGATAGAAGGTGCTTATAGTGAAGAAGAAGAAGAAGACGATATAGATAATCATAAGATTCATAAATCCGCCAACTTCTATAAAAGGCAAGAGCAAAAGGCCAAGTTCAAGCAACTCATTGAAAAAGTTAAAGACACACAAAAATTCGAAGAAGAACGGTTTTTAACCACAAAAAATTCATCACCAACCCACAAGGATTTACCATCGTCAAAGCTCTTATTAGAATTATATAGAAACCCTGTAGAGTGCCCGATTTGTTTTGTGTTTTATCCTAATAATTTGAACGTATCAAGATGTTGCTTACAACCTATTTGTACCGAGTGTTTTGTACAAATCAAAAGATTAGATCCTCATCCACCACATGATGATCCATCGAATTCAAACTCTAATGATGAATTACCTCATACACTTATTAGTGAAGTTGCAAATTGTCCATATTGTGCCATGACAGATTTCGGAGTATTCTTTGATAAAGCCTTCAAATTTTCAACTGGTATTAATGGAGTATCACCTCAAGAGTATGGTAAGGAAGTTGAAGAAGAAGTAATAGATTCATCATCAAGTGAAACAAGTCTTCCTAAACAGAAAAAGCGTAGAGAATCAATTCCTGCCAATTCTTCAAAAGTTATAACAACAGATCAAATAAGACCAGATTGGGAAAATAAATTAACAAGTGCAAGAAATAAATTGGCCAGAAAATCTGCAGCTGCAAGTGCAATCCATGCATCTAATTTAATAATAAATCCTGAAACAGAAATGGCAGAATATGATACGAGAAGAAGACGTGATACAGAAACATCAGAACCTGGAAGGTATGCATTACAAACGGTTGAGGATAGGATGATTGAGGAGGCCATGAGGTTATCGATACTTGATGAACAAGATAGAAAGAAGAGGGAAGAGAAGAAGGCCGAAAAGAAGAGACAAAAGGAGGAGAGAAAGAAAAAGTGAGAGATTAGGGATGAGCAGGCCCGTGTATAGAAATGTACGCCCTAACGTGTTGTTAGTTACTACGATTGACACATATTGTTTCAACGGTGCATTATGCACTGGGGCGCCAGACAGGTAATGAGTGCAGCCGAGAGTGTATGTGAGACGCCGAGACTGTATAAAGCAGGACTGTATAAAGTAGGACTGTATGGAATGTCGAAACCTTGTTCAGGTTCCATGCCCCTTGCATGTCCGACTTTCTTTGTCTGCCCCCATCTCCCCCGTCCACCCCGTCCATCTCTCCCTCTTCCATCCCCGTCCCTCCTCGTCCATCTCCCTCGTCCCCCTCAGCCTCACCTCGCTACGTCAATTTTTAATTACGTCCAAATAGGAAAGTGATACTTCGCAACGGCTAAAATTGAAAAAATAAAAAATAACCTTCACTAAAAAATACATACCACACCTTTTTATTATTGGCCATCCAAATAAACTTTTGAGAATTTATTTTGTCATCAATTTCTTTTGTATTAAGCGCCATATCTTAACTTTATTTATTGTTTAAATAATCTAGATTCCCGGTTTGTAGTTTTAGCCTTACGACACTAAGCGAGAATTAAAGTGCGCGATAAAGTACTAATACTAATGAATGGGTTTTATGATATAGGGACATCCTTACCAACGCCGTTGAATGGTGATGAGTATGTGGTACCTGAGCCAATCAATCTGTTACCTGTTAAACGACTATTTGATCCTGGTTCATGTAAATTAAAAGAAGTTATGAAATTACCGAGGGATTTCGAATTAGACGATAATGAGATCTTATTTAAAGTGAAATTATTAGCTATAAACTATAGGAAGGATTTCGAGATCCTGAAACATGTTGTTCCCGGGAATAAATTCATAGGGAAAATCTATGCCACCAATGATATCAATCTTGAATTCGATTTACATAATTCAAAGTATCTAGTATTCCCTTATACTACATGTTTCCAACAAGGAACTAAATTGTGTAAAAATTGTCATCGATACATATCGTGTCAAAGGTCAAACCTGGAGGGATACCCCTGTTTAATGAGATACGAGTTTGGGTACAATATCGACGGAGGGTTTCAAGATTTTATAAAGATTAAAAATAGCTCTGAAGTATTGGTACGAATACCTGAAAATGTAAGTACGCATGATGCCATCCTACTGTTGGATATAATGTTACCATTCTATTGTTATTTCAAAGGTCTACAGAATAATGGGAACTACAACTCCTCAGACAAAGTATTGATTGTATTAAACGACTTAAAAGAACAGAACGATATCCTTGTAGTTTTCAAGATTCTTAACTTAGTAGAAAGTAATATTATTGTTCTTGATAGTACGCAAATCCAGAAAATGTCTTCAGGAGAAAAAGACTCATATAAGGGACAATTCAATATGGTACTTGTATTTAATTTTGACGTTTCTATAGTGCAATTTTGTTTTGAAAGTATAATCTCTACGGGTCTAGAATCAATCAAGTCTAGATATAGACTCACTTTTTTTAATCAATATAACCCTATAGATTTCGATACTTATGATAAGTATGATCTAACTGATAAGATCATTACGGAGTTCAAACTTAATTGGTATAATAAATTCGATTATATAGATCTACTTACGTTTCTTTCATCGCTTAATAATTCTAATACTAGGAAAAGTTTTAGTTCAATGGAATCAACAAGAAGTCCATCAAAAAGTATCTTCTCTAATGCATCAATGATTCTGACATCTTCAAATAACACATCAATTACTACGGAGAATTATATCAAAGAACAAGATGTTGCAGAATTACTTCGGATCCCATCTAAACTTCATTGGCTTCATTATGATAAAGATGTTGATTTGTCGAATGAGTTTCAGAAGTCTGATAATTCTCATTCGACTCGTCATATAAATAAGTTGATAAGTCAGAACAGGACTTCGAGGTTGTGTTATAATAACAAGCCGTATAAGAACCGGGTGAATGCGTTTATTTTATAGGAGTGTAGAACCGGGTGCGTTATTTTATAGAGTAGCTGTATATTATGTATTAATGTAAACTGTCCTTATAAGAACCGGTGTAATATGTATGTAATACTAAGAACCGAATGCATTATAGCTATTATGTATTAATCTAGGATACTATAAATCACGGATACTATCCCTAACCACATCCTTCAACTTGAACAAATTCAATATCCTCAACTTCTCATCTCTTAAATGGGCACTATCACTTGATTGACCTCCAGGAATTTGACATGCTGGCGCATTAAGTGTCTTCTCTAAAAACCTAATACTTGGAATCGACCCTCCTTCTCTAATAAGCAACGGTTCAACTCCCCAATTCTTCTCTAAATTTGCAAAAAGAATCTTATAAAATTGATTATCAATATCTCCAAGCCATGGATCAACTTCATGATGAACATTAAAAGAAATTTTGTTCTCTGACTCAAGACCTTCAAATGCTTCAGTTAAATAATTTATCAAATTTTCTTTAACTACTTGAGAATCTTGATTTGGAACAATTCTAACTGATATAGATCCAATTGCAGTTTTTGGAATAATCGTATCGTTATTTGGACCACTAACATCAATTTTATGAATTGTTAATGATGGTTGAGTCCATTTTTTAACTAATTGATCAAACTTGAACGACAGATCATATTCAACGATTTTATTAAACAGTTCAATTTCTTTAGTATCAAGGTCTTTAATATTATCATAAAAATTTGGTATTAAAATCTTACCTTTTCTATCAATTAATTGATTAAGAATTTGTACTAAATCCATTGTTGGTTCTTTAGAAATCCCTCCATCAACTCCTGAATGTCTATCAGGTTTTTCACTCTCAATAGTTATTCTACAATTAATTACACCTCTTAATCCATAATTTAAACATGGTCTTTCATCATCTAACCAATATGAATTAGATAATAAAATCCAATCTATTGGACCAATAAGATCTAAATTATTTGATACAGTTTCTTGAAATTTAAAAGATCCATTTTCTTCTTCTCCTTCAATTACAAATGTGAAATCTACATTTAATTCTCCCTCTTGAAATAATTCTCCAATAAGATGAATTATTGCAAGAGTTGGTCCTTTATTATCACTGGTACCTCTACCATATAAAAACCCATCTTTGTTAGTCATATTAAATGGATCAACTGACCAGTTGTCAGTATCTTCTGCTTCAACAACATCATAATGTCCATAATATAAAAGTCGTTTATTTGTTGGGGTCTTGGAATTACTTTTAAATGTACTTATAACAATTGGATTCCCATTTTCAATAGGTATAAGATGAGTTGATTTGGCTCCAAAACTTTCCAAGATTTTAATAAGAAACTTGGTACAACTTCTTGATTCATCCATACAAAGGTCATGATATTTAGAGATGGTTTTATAGCTAATAAATTTCTTTAGATTTTTAAGTAAAAGGTCGTTATTGAGATCACCTTTTGATGCTTTATGATCGAGTTGATTCATCTTGGGTTGTTCATAAAGTTTTACAAGTTTCATTCCTCCAACAACAAGATTCAATCTATCTGAATCTTCAAAAGAGTATAAACTAAGAATAGGATCTGAACTGAGTTTATATGTTTTCCTATTATATATGATGTTCAATCCCAGTTTGTTCCCATATACTAACATATCGTTTACCATTGTTAAACAATTAACTTGTTCATCGTTTGGAGTAGAAAATGATTTAATTAATTGGAAAGTAAGTAAATCCCATACATTGATTTGTCCTGATGATAATCCTACATAGAGATAAGTATTATGGAGATGAACAGAGAGAATAGACTCTTCATTTTCAAGACCATCAAGATGAATTAATTCTATCGCTTGTCCTACTTTAATCCCCCAAACATTAATCATCCCATCTCCTCCTACACTTATCAAAATTTTTTCGAATTCAGGATACTTTGAACTAAGATACTCATTCACAATGATCCTTAACCCATAGATATATCCATAATGAGCAAAATGAATTGAATTAAGTTGATTAATTTCACAAAGACTAATCTCATTCAAAAAATTAATCTCCTTTCTACAAGAATTGACTTTGCCACCAGGACCCGTAGAATCAAAGAACTTATTATACCTTAAATGAGGAAGGTTTGCTCTATCAATTGAAAGCATTGGATCATCACTTTCAAAATCTACTTTACACCATAAAATTGAAGCATTTTGACATCCAATGAAAAGATGTTTAAATGGTTCACAATAATAAATAGAAAAGATATCTCCGATATCTATGGTTGAATAAATAATCTTTATACATTGAATCTTTGGACTATTAAGATCATATACTTTTATAAGAGAATCAGACCCTGCTGCGAAGAGGTACTTTTCATCATACGTTAAATCTATACATAGATTAGAACCTGTCATTTCTGGTTCCCACACCGTGTCAATTAGACTATAATCTTTAAGAGAATATAGAAGAATCTTTCCATTTTGTGTACCACAAATGAGTAGATTCTTTTTATGAGCTACGATGCTTGAGATGATTGAGTCATCAGAAGACCAATGATGAGATAATTCGGGGAAGTCTTGGATGGTATTGATACTTGAAGGTTCCAGTAGTGAAGACATTGGGAATGGTGAGGGAGAGGGACTTCGAAACACTGGTGAGTTTTTTATTGCATCCACAGATGTCATGTTGGTTCGTATTGTAGCGTGAGTTGTCGCAAAATGATGAAATCGAAGTGGAGGTGTGTGCAGGAACGAGATGGGATAAGAAGCTGGAGATAGGGAAATGGGGAAAGGGAAATGGGAGATAGGGAAATGGGAAATGGGAAAATGGGGGATAGATAGGGAATATGGTATATGGGATGGTTTGTTTGTTGTGAGCCACAGATTAATTAGACTTTATGACGTAGTAGATAAGATAGGATGAGAAGGAGATAAGATGGGATGGAAAGGAGATAAGATATAGGAAAGGGAGATGGGAAAAGGGAGATAGGAAAGGGGAGATAGGATAGAGAAAATGGAGGAAGGAGAAATGATAGTGGTGTAGAGAGTGTTTGTAGGGAGAGGAGAGAAGGAATAATGGGAGATTATGCTTAATCACGTGATATGGTAAAGAGAATCAGAAAAACGAGAGGGTTTATGAAGCTTAATCAGATAGAAGAGAGGGGGTGAAGATGAATCAGATAGGAGAGAGGGGATGAAGATGCATCAGATAGAAGAGAGACGGTATTGGAGGTAGATGTTTTACAAAGGAGCCGCCTTAAGAAATTCAGTAGATAGTGTGTGTTGACAAATAGAGTTAGATAGTGCATAATAGGGTCCTCTAAGAGAACGTGGGGTATACGATAAAGGAGTGTGTACAATGTGCAAAAGGAGAATCAGAAGTCTAGTATGTCAGAGAGGTATAGACAATGTACAGGAGGAATAAAAACCGGATATGAAGTCTAGTGGTAGGGTATATGGTGGTGCACACGGACGAGTTCAGAAATGACGAATGGAGTACGGTTACAAGTGGCCTGTAGTATTAAATGAACCTCTATTCTATATCTTTCAACATACTATTAATCTATACTTTTTCTATATTCTCTGGGGTACAGCCACATTCGATCTCAAGTACCCTATGCCATAACCCCATGATTTCCCACTCCCGAGCCACTAGTCCCGAGTCCCCAGTTATTATGTCCCACCCCGTCCCCGTATCGTCCCTGTATCCCATCCCTCCCTGTGTCCCTTCCTGTCCCTGTATCCCATCCCTCTATCTTGTCCTTGTCCCTATTGGTTATCCCACACCGCCATATATTTTTCACCCTCACCCATATGAAAAGTATGTCTTTAGCTTATTCAAAATTTAACAACGATTACGTGTTCCTCCATAGACAAACTGGAGCAGCCTTAATCACATCCAATGGTAAACTTACCCCCCATTCAGAACTCCCACCATCCTTCAAAAACCTTTCCTTCACCTCCATCAGTTGTATCATTGGTTTAATCCAACTCAAACTTAATTCTTATATTATTATAGCAGATACTCATGAAGATAATGGTGACATTTTAGGTGACTCAATTGGAAGAATCACAAGTTATAAAATCCTTCCAATTTCTTCTAAAAGCCTTAGTTCATCTGAAGAGTCAGAATATCTTAAACTCATTAAAGAACACCTTAACAAGAATGATTTATATTTTAGTGTAAACAATGGATTTGATTTGACCAATAACCTTCAAGCCCAATACACCAAAAGTGTCAAGATCAACGATGAATTCTGGTGGAATAAGTTCCTTTGTGAAAATCTTCCAAAAGAGTTTATTACCCCAATTATTAATGGATACGTTAAGAGTAAGAAGATTAGATTCGATTCAAAAAATGATTTTACCTATGCTTTAATCACCAGAAAATCAACCCTCAGAGTTGGTACAAGATACTTTAGAAGAGGTATTGATAGTGATGGGAATGTTGCAAATTTTAATGAGACTGAGCAAATTGTTATCACTAAAGATCAACAAATTTTAAGTTTCTTACAAATTAGAGGATCGGTACCAATCTATTGGTCCGAGATTAATAATCTTAGATATAAACCACAATTAGTAGTGTCTAATAAAAACTCTATTGACTCTACTATTAAGCATTTTACTAAACAAGTATCAAATTATGGTGAGATTTATTGTGTTAATTTAGTTAATAATAAAGGGTATGAATTACCTATTAAAAATGGATACGAATCTATAGTTAATAGTTTACCAAGTCCTTTATCAGATTCTGTTCATTATATTTATTTTGATTTCCATCATGAATGTAAAGGAATGAGATTCGATAATGCTAATAAGCTTATTCCAATCTTATCACAACTTGGTTTAGATGATACAAATTATTTCCATTATGATCAAGCCAATGGGAAAGTTTTAAACACTCAAACAAAATGTATCCGTACAAATTGTATGGATTGTTTAGATCGTACTAATGTAGTTCAATCTATTTTCTCTAGACAAATCTTACAAAGAGGATTATATTCTCTTGGGTATTTAGATTATTTAGTTCCATGGAAAACTGTTGACTCAAAATTCAATTTTATTTTCCAAAACATTTGGGCTGATAATGCTGATGCTGTGTCAAGAAGTTATTCTTCAACCCCAGCTTTAAAAACTGATTTTACAAGATTAGGTAAAAGAACCATCTTAGGTTCATTGAGCGATTTAAACAACTCTATTGTAAGATACTATAATAATAATTATCATGATGGGGTTAGACAAGATTCTTTTGATTTATTTCTTGGGAAATTTAAACCTTTTGAACTGGTTAATAATCCTTTCATTGATTATAGACCAAATTATATTCAATTATTACCATACTTATTAACCACCTCTTTTTTGATACTTTTCTCAATGATTTTCTATCCAAAAGGACTGTTATTTGGACTTAAAAATTTATTAACAATTTCTGTTTGTTTAGGATTTCAATTTAAGCTGATTAAGTATATTTTAGATAATTCTTATCAATTTGTTAATTGGCCAAGTTTAGTTGGGTTAGATTTCTTGACTAAACAAAGGGTTAGTGATGCTAATGGTAAGACAATTGGGGTTAAATATGATCATACAAATGATTTTAAGGTTGAGCTGAAGAAGAGTAATTAGAGTAGATAGGGTAGATGGGGTAGATGGGGTGGATAGGGTAGATGGGGTAGTTAGAGTAGTTAGAGTAGTAGATAATAAATGTGAAAGAAAGGGGAGTATGATAGAGATGGGACTATGATAGAGATGGGACTATGATAGAAATAGAGATAGGGACTATGATAGAGATGGGACTATGATAGAGATGGGACTATGATAGAAATAGAGATAGGGACTATGATAGAAATAGAGATAGTGACTATGATAGCGACGAAGAACATTATAGTCTGCTATACAAGATAGTGTGAACATTCAGAGTATCCAGTCTAGTCTCTGTCTCTAGTCTCTAGTCTCTAGTCTCTAGTCTCTAGTCTCTAGTCTCTAGTCTCTAGTCTCTAGTCTCTAGTCTCTAGTCTCTAGTCTCTAGTCTCTAGTCTCTAGTCTCTAGTCTCTAGT
>JANIVJ010000112.1:0-26423 GCA_030555785.1 Yamadazyma kanchanaburiensis | reverse complement strand
TTAATGATTGAGTGTCCTTGGCCCAATTGGCGATAGCTTCATCAAAGATTTTATCAAGGCTATCACCAAAAGGATCTCTTGTTACATCTAATTGTGGGGCAGTAGTAACTTCACTATTATTCGCGATCTGGCTTGGTACTGTGTATTCACAATTAGTAGAGTCAAGGGCGGTAGAACAGTGATTGTTTGAAGAGAAAGATGGGTTGATTAAAGGGTTTGATTCAAGATGAGAGAAAAGACATCCAGACGGATTACTTGAATCATCCATTGAGAACATTTCCATATCAGTAGTAGTGTTATTAAACTTTTGATTCTCAGTAACATTACTATGATTTTGAATTGATTCATTAATGTTGTCAAAGTACCCGAATTGTTCCAAAAATTGGTCAGCAGATTGGTCCATAATAAATAAAGTTGCTAATGTAACGAATGTGTTTAAATGTGTGTATAAAGGCAGCTGGTATTAGTAGAATTTACTAAATCCAAAAAATCCTTTGATTTCAAAAAAGGTGGGAATCGAGCTCTTTATATACTTACGAGTTTCCTAAAATAAAAAGCTTATAGATTCCTTGAATGACAAAGTTTTGATAAACTTTCTCGGGTAACTTAGCTTTTATGCAGGGACCATCGTATTTTAGGCAAGGATAAGATTTCGCAGCCATTTTTGCAGCCATTTAGGAAGGGATAAGATGTACGAGAAAAAGTGCCATACATAAGAAGGTCATTCATAAAGTCATTGATTTTACAGCATAAAATCATTGATATAAAATAAGGTCATTGAATTTAGAGCATAAAATAAAGTCATTGATATAGAGCACAAAATTTGTGAATGCATATTATGTAGATAATAAACACTACAGCAGACTCGTTATCATTTATGCATTGTCCTATATATCTACTTCTTTGGTTTATATATATACACAGGAGTGTCACGTGGAATATCTAAAACACTAACACCAGGTTTAGATTTCTTAGCTTTAGCCTTAGCATTAGCACTTGCAGCAGCCGCCGTGGCATGATCTTTAGAAGGATCATACTCAAGCATTGGACCAAATTTAATTGACTTTCCATTATCTCTTGTGCTTGATCTTCTAGAAAACAGTTTATCGTTAAAACTTGTTTGAGAAGCAGGAGCAGACATTGGGATGTTCATGTTATTCATTGAGACATTTTGAAGAGGTTGATTCATTTGCATGTTCATTTGCATTAAGAGGGCCTGTTGTTGTTGTTGTTGTTGTAACTGGAGAGATGAGATTGAAGTTTGAGAAGGTTGTGAAAGATTTGAATCAACTGAGGTGACTGATCCAACTGAGTTCATGTGTCCAGCAGAGTTCATTGAGTTCATTTGACCAACAGGTTGAGTCATGTTCATTTGGTTGATTTGGTTCATTTGATTCATTTGCATTTGAGGCATTTGGGACATTTGCATTTGGTTCATTTGCATTTGAAGAAGTGATTGGGTCTGGGGTTGAGATTGGACCTGTTGGGACTGGACCTGTTGAGATTGGACCTGTTGGGACTGGACCTGTTGAGATTGGACTTGTTGGGGCTGGGACTGGGACTGGACCTGGGACTGGACCTGGTTCATTTGGATCTGGGGCTGTTGTTGAAATTGTCTCTGTACATGCATATACCTTTCCTGTAAATCCAAAGGTAAGGAACTGAAAGGGACGTAACCATTACCCATATTGACCATCAATTGTTGACGTGTTGGATATGGAGAAGATTGTGATAAAGGAAACATTGGAGTTGACAGCGTTACAGCCAGGTTTGGACCCAGAGGACCCAGTAAAGCCAGACCAGGAGTAGAACCTCTTTTATCATCAAAAGGAGATAATACATCTGGAGTTGATTTAGAATGAATATCATTAGTAGAATATGAATGAGGTAATTGGAAAGCACCTACCTTATTCATTTTATTAACCAAATTAGAATTAAATATTGGAGCAGAAGAAGGACCAGGACCACAATTTCTTACACTTGAAAGATCAATTTTAAGAGGTTTTACAGGAGATTCAAGAGTTTTAATTGGAGAAGAATCAGCTAAAACCGTTTCATTATCATCTTCAATTAAATCATTACCACCAGAGAATTTAAAAGATTGAATATTTGAATTGATTAAACGATTGAATTTATCGAATTTATGAATCAAACAGAGTTCAATATGACTATTATTAGATTTATCATAAATGACTTGAATGATAGAGATGTTTGATAAAATATTATCATCACCATTTACAGTAAGAGATAAAATGCTAGAGAAGAAATTCTTAAGGAATGGGATTGTTATATCAAAAGAGTTTGGGGTATTCAGGTTTTTAAATCCTATGACAGAATCATTGGATTTGAATAATAAAGAGTTATCTCTAAACACTTCACTATAACAACACCAATTTAAGATATCAAGATTTGATTGGTTCTTGATATTAAACTTTAAGAAAGAATTTATTGAACCAACTTCAAGATCAATAGGGTTAGGATTTATGAGAGAATTGAACGATTTAGGGATGTTGATGTTTATATGATTTGATAATTGTAGGACGTCTAAAGAACCAGATTCGTATTGAGATTGAATGTTCTTTAAAAGAAGTGGGTTAGAGATACTAATCTTATGAGTAAGAGACTCAAGACTCAAGTCTACGTTTCTATAATTTGGGTCCTTCGTGTTGATGAAGAAATGGTCCAAATCTTTAGATTGATAGACCATTTGAAACTCATTCAATTTAGGTGGGTCTGGAATATTGATCATACCTAAATCAGAAGGAGAAAAGATCAAATCAAGTTCTTTATCAATTTGAGCATTGATCTCAGAACTGGCAATAGAATCAAGAGAATTGGTTGAGATTAAGTCTTCTAAAGGTGTACGAATTATTTCATCAATTTCATCATTTAAATTTGGACTATCACCTAAATCCTTTTTCATGTTCCTAGTGAGTTTAAAGAGTCTTGAAGCAATCTGTTTTGGACTTCTACAACACCCAGTCTTTGAGATCAACATCCTCGAAAGAACCTTATTTTGTGATACGTTCTTCAAGATGGTTAAATCGGTATTATTGTTTTGTTTAAATGCTCTAAATTTCATATATGCAGAGAGTAAAATATCATCAAGTTGTGGGTTCCATACTTTTTCATCTAATTTTGAAAGACTTGAAGATCTGAATCTAACAGACCTTGAAGATCGTGGAGGTGAAGCAATGGTTTCAAGTTTTGAAGCAATAGACGTGTTTGGACTTGTTTCTATGCTTAATCTTCTTCTCTTAAGGGTTGATGAAAGAAGCTTTTGAGGAGTAAGAAAATGAGTTGAGGGCGTACGTTTATGTTTACGTGGAGTAGAAACTGGGCTACCCTTTTCTTCCGGGTCTGGGTCTGGTACCGTAACATTAGTGTCATTAGTGTCATTCATATCATTAGTATCATTGATACTATCATTCATCCATAACTCATCTTCAAATCTACTCTTCTTAGATGGTGTGCTAGTGAATATGCTCTTACTGATCACCTTATTGAGGTTATTGGATACTTGGAAAAACCTTTGTGGACTTAAAGAATGAAGTAAGTTGACATTTCTAGGTGAATTAAACAGGAAAGATGGCAGAAATCCTAATCCAAAACTGAAATTTGGATTCAAATGTTTATCATCCTGTGGTGGCAGTTTCTTCTTATCATCTGCTGTTGTTCTTCCTTGAGGACGAGGTGTTAATGGCGCCTCTATATGAATGGAAGGTTTAGACATGAAGAAATCAATAAAGAAGAATTCACTAAGCTTTTATTTTGCGTCGCGATTCGTGAAACGCGGTATTAGATTTGGTGGTACAATAGGATTGTTGCGGTGGGGGAGTGAGGAAGAGAATATGGAGATAACTAGAGGGTGGTTAGTTGATGGAGATGGTGAGGGGGAGAATGGTCGGAGGAGGCGGGAAATTAAAGGCAATGATAGGGGTAGGTTGTAGAAGATGTGAAGGACCCTGGGGTAAGAGCACTGTCGCACTGAAAAGTTTAGATAATGTGGTGTGCCTGTGTGGAGTGAGGTGATGCGTGGATCGGTTGGTAGGCGAACGTAGGCACGTGAGAGAGTTGTCCTAAGTGTAGCCCATAGACGGGAACCATACAACTACATCTGCTGTAACTCACTCTATGTCTATTTTCTATACTTCCTCTATACTTCTCGTGTCTTTCTCTATATACTTCTCCTATACTTCTCCTATACTTCTCCTATACTTCTCCTATACTTCTCCTATACTTCTCCTATACTTCCTGTCTATTCTCTATACTCCTTTCTCTCTTCTCCTATACTTCCTCTCTATTTCCTGTCTACTCCCTATGTCTCCTTCACCGCAGCTGTAGCAGCTTCAACTGGTAACTCCTCTAACTTATACCCACCCCATAACACAGATTGTGCTAATCCTTGATGGATCATAGCTGTTACACCATCAATTACTACCCAATTCTCTTCCTCGAACTCCTTATAAAGTTCGGTAATAAGTACAGGATTATAACACATCTCCAAAACTGCCCCAGTACTCTTAGTTTTGAAAACATCTAATGTCTTCTTTGCTAGTATCTCTTTTTCTGTCTTTGGTGCAAAATTTGGTACGCAGAGTACTGCTAATACTGGAACTTCTAATTCATTGGCTTGTTCAGGAGTTCTAACATGAACTACCTCAACACCACAATTCTTTTCAATAGCTTCTGCTAAATCTTTGACCTCATCATCATCTCTATTTACAACATAAACTTGTTTGCAACCAAAAAATTTATAAAGTGCATATACTGCAGAACGAGAAGCTCCACCTCCACCATAAACTAATCCTGGTTTACCATGATTCTCTTGAGCAATTACTTTAGCTTTTGGGGTTTGAAGAAAAGATTCTCGGATCCCAACTGTATCAGTATTTGTACCAATTCTTAAAATTTTATTAGAATTTTTCACTTTTCTAGTATAGACGGTATTAATGGCACCAACCCCAGTACCGATTTCGTCGGTGAAATCCACCTCAGATTGGAATCTGATTTTGTTAGGCATAGTAACTGCACTACCTATACAATTTTCCTCATCAAAAGTTTGATTAAAAACATCTTTACTGTCAGTTTCTTTAATTTGGTATTTCCAATTAAGTCCTAAAGAGGAAAAAATCGTATTTGCAAGAGCAGGAGCTCGGGATTTTCCGAGATGTAAACCAAAGAGGTAGAAGTTATGTTTTTGGCTTCTAAGAACTGAGAATGGTTCTACAGGTTCGAGATCTTTTGGGTCTACTGGATTCATTGTAGAATTTTTCAACTTGCGAAGTAGATCGAAGATGCAGGAGTGTCACGTGAGAAGTGTGGAGGAGTCAAAGAGAGAGATAGTGTGATGGAGTAGGGATAAAGTAGGGATAAAGTAGGGCAGGTATGGAGTAGGACTAGAGTCCGGGCTAGGATAGGGGGCTAGATGTGATAAGAAGTAGGTCACTTGAGATGCCCTTGATGTTACATTAATTAGACTTTATCTTATCGTCTATACGACCGAGAACCAGGTACCAGGTACCAGGTACAAGACATTCACCACCTATACAACAATATAACACTTTCTACGCCATTGTGCCATCACCAGTACTAATACACCGTAATCATCATCCACCCTTCATTTCTTATCTTCCAGGCCCTTGATGTTCTTTTTGCCAGGACACGACATTCCAGCCAGCCATCTTAACCAAATCAGGAATAATTAATGAAATCATTAACTTCTCTTTAATGAACGTCACAGGAAGAGGGTACTACACCAATACGTATCTAGATACGGTCAATAAACGTCCCCATAAAAGGAGATCCAAACAACCAATCAATTCAGCAGAAGCTACACCACAATTACCTCAAACTCTTGATACTCCAGTATCTCCTAGTACTGGTAACTTTGGATCCACATATGACTCTTTTGAAGCTAGTTTTGAAAGTCCAGAAACTCAATATACTCATGCAAATGACACTATAAATACCGAAGGAATTAATGATCCAGATGATTTATATGAACAAATTACACCTGCTCAGTTAAATGTTCTTCAGAAAAAGTATGATTCTAAACCCCGTAGAAGAAGGTATGAGCCTTCTATAGATCCAAGCTTCACCACTTATGGTAGTAGTGAACAGAGTTATGATGAGAGTAGGTATGAAGAAAGTGTATATGAAGTTAATAATAACCAAGTGAGATTACCTCATGTACGAGAAGGGGAAAGATATAGAAGAAATAGACCACAACCAAGACCAAAAGACAATGGGTACTACATCCAACAGAAGAAACGATATGACGAAGCCGAATTTTATAAACCAAAAAATTATACTCACAAGACATTTCTTGATGTATTTCAAGATGATACTGATCTGGGTAGATATAATCCTATGGAGATTGTTTTTGATGATCCTGAAAAAATCAGAGAACAAGAACAAAATCAAAAAGTCAAGAGGGCTTTGAAAAACATTCAGGTTAAATTAGGTAAAGATGATTATGCTAATTATGATTATTATACTAATAAATCAAATGCTGCAAATGATGTTTTTGTAACTAATGAAGAAAGTGATGATTCAGATTATGAAACAAAACCTGTTGATGAAGAAAATGAAATAAAAAAGAAGAAGAAAATGAACTTAAAGAAATTATGGAAAGTAAAGACTAAAAAAATGAAGAAAGAATTAGGTAGGGATTTTATGAATAATATGGAGAAACAATGGGAATTAAAAGAAGAGAAGAAGTTACAACAAATCGAATCATTACCAGAATCAGAACCAGAAATTGAATCAGAAATTGAAGAAATAATTGAAGAAACTGCTGAACCAATTATTGAAGAACCTGATGATAAAGTTCAACAAACTGGGGGATTTCATGCTGGACCAAATCCAAATTTTCATCCAGCTTGGAATTATGTATTATCGTGGTTAACTTATCAACAACCTGATACACCTGTAGATGTAACAGGGAAACAAGAAATAGTGGCTGCAAAAAGTGAAAAGCCAAAAAGTGAAAAGCCAAAAACTGTTGCAAAAACTATCAAGACAGTTGCCAAAACAGAAAAAACTGTTCCAGTGGTAAAGAATCCCAAGAAAACTAAAAAGATTAAGGTTACTGGACAACAACTTCGTAACTTTAATAAAAATGTTTCTAAATTAAAGAATATGTGGAATATGCCAGCATCAAATTTGTTCAATGGTCAAGGTCAAGTACAACCCATAGATCCTTCGAATAGAACAATCGAGACCATGTCGTCATTACCCCAATCTTTTGACTTTCCAATTGATTCTAATTCTCAAGAATTTATTATAGAGGTTGATAGTGATGAAGAGACTATGGCAGAGGAATTATACTTTAATCCATTAACAGGACAATTAGAAAAGGAGCCACCTACTTCATATTCATCAATGCCATTTGATACATCTTCAATGCCACTGGACTCTAGATCTATTAGTTCCAAATCACAAAAATCATTAAGATCACCATTTATAGATACATCTAATGGAGCTAAGGCTATTATCTCTAATATTAATCAATTGATCAAAAGTATTAAGATCATGAAGATCGTATTTGCTCCTATTGATGTTATAGCCGAGCTGTTTCCTTCATTACAGACACTTGTAATTATGCTTGAATTGATGATTTTTATGTGGATTTTGTATGAGCTTAGTTTATTGATAGATGCGTTGTGTATGATGGTCAAGGCGGTGTGTGCACCAATGATAGCTATGGGTAGATTTATGAATAGAATTATGTAGAAAAGAGAAATAAAGTAAATAGAAGGAGAGTGAGTAGAAGGAGAGTGAATAGAGGAGACTAGAGTTAAGATTTCGCAGCCATTTGATGAACAGGACACAAGTGTAGAATAGGCTTATCAGGTACAAAGTTAGATGTCCCGTTAGATCCTGTCATCTCCTTCTCTCCATTCCTCCCATTTGTCCCATTCCTCCATTTTTCCCCTTCCTCCCCTTCCTCCATTTCTCCCTTCTCTCCATTCCTTTCTCCATTCTCCTTTCACCTTTCTCCAGTCTTCTCACTTCTCACTGAAAAATTCATCACCATGAGGTTATCTCCAAATACTATAACCATAAGAACCCCCAGGTTCCCTCGTTCCACCTTTTATACATCCCGTCAACTAGCCACACAGTCCAAAACAACCCCCAACCCCCAAACCTCCTCCTCAACCATCCCCCAAGCCACCTCTTCACCTGAATCCACCGTCTCAGAACTCTCAGAAGATGAAAAAAGAGCAGAGGCTGCAAAAGTTGCAATGCAATCTATTAAAGATATTGGATCACTTCTTTCACCAACTGAAGATAAAGAAACTGAGCCAATCGATACCAAACCAATCTTTGAAGATCCAACGAAATTTGCAAGTTTAAGTCTCTTACATCAAGGACAAGTATTAACTGAACTTCAAGAGAAATATGATGTTAAATGGCATAAGATGTCATTACAAGATAAGAAATTAGGATACTATATATCGTATGGGAACTGGGGAGCTAGAGAGAATTTCGATAATTGGGATAAGTCTAATACCCCATATGATTTACCATTTACTTCTAGAGTTACAAAGAGTCAAGGTAAAATGATAAAGAAATTACCACCAGTTTATCTTTCTGAGACCGAAATCCGTAAACCACAATTTGATACAAAGAAGATGGATGGAGTTACAAAAGTGTTTATTTATATTACATTAATAATGACAGCCATGGCATTATATCGTGATAAGACTATAGGAGAAGAAGGTAAACCTGTACCACTTATAATTAGAGATTTACATGAAGAAGAGAGACAAAGAAAGAGGGAAGAAGAAGAGAAGAAATTGAAAGAACAAGAAGAAAGAAGAAATAGAAAATGGTATTATTTGTGGATGAAGTAATTGTATATATTCATGTCATTAGCACAAGCAGTTGTAAATAAATATGCTTTATGATGCGTAGGCCCTTAGGCGTCTCCCTAATCCTCCTCTTCATCATCTTCATCATCCTCATTCCAACTAGTCTCTACAGTCTCCCTTACTCTCTTAATATACTGACTCCTATGTTCCTTATATAAATTAGCCGCTTCGGCATTAGCAGGAGAACTGATATTAGGATCATTTAGTAAAGATTGAATAGACGTTAATATACTCAGTACATCATAAGTTGGAGACCAACGATTTTGTAAGATATCTAAACATAATTCACCACTAGCATAGACGTTAGGATGGAACATTTCACTGATGAACTTAACGCTGGGAGGTTTATTTGGGTATTGTTCATCGAATTGTAAAACTAATTTAAAGGTACCATCTTCAAAAGGAGTTTCTGCTGGTCCTATAATAACTGCATTCCAAGTCATTACGTTATCAGGTAATGGGGAAGCCGATACACCACTTGGGGCATCTTGTTGCATACGCTGTTGTTAGTGGGTAGGGGTAGGGGTAGGGGAGTAGGGGTACATACTTTGAAATCACGCATAAGTCTTCTTTTAGCTGGGGTAGACATAGTGGCAAGATTATCAGAACGAGCGTAGCGAGATCTGATGAAGTGAGACAGGGAGACAGGGAGACAGGGATAGGGAGATAGGGAGAAACAGGACGAGACGGGGAGATAGGGAGAGACAGGGAAATGATACATGGTGGGCTAGTAGGGTAGGGAGGGGATATTGTAAAGAGACTAGGAAGTAATGGAGAGACCAGTGTAGAGACTAGTGAGGACCAGTGAGGACCAGTCTAGTGAGGCTAGTAGACCAGGGCGGTAGTGACGGATGGGATGGATCCTGGCGTATTTCATACCGAAGAGGTAGCTGTAGGAGGAGAGAAGGAAGAGAAAGAAGAGAACAGAAAACACAAGCGAAACAACCAAACATAAAACAATCTTCTAATAAACACTCTTAACTAATTTCTCAATTTCTTCAATCATTGGTTCACTAGCTTTACCAAATTTCTTCATGAAATCATCAAAAACATTTTCAACTTCTTTTTTAATTGAACCTTCATCAGCTTTATTAGCGACTTTTGATTCACTTTCACCCCAAAAATCAGTTAAATTGTGACCTGCACCATTAAATGCTAAAATATTTGGAGTATCTTCAGGAATATCACTTAATAACCCAACAGATCCATAAGCAATAAGATTCTTCTTTAATTGAGCAGGAGTAACTGAATCACTTGCTGAAAAGAATTCAGAATCTGCTGATGGTTGTAAAGATACAAAATATGATAATAATCCACAAATATGTGGAGATGCCATAGAAGTACCTGAAAGGGTTGCAGTTGCAGTGTTTGATCCAATATATGTTGATAAGATATTTAAACCTGGAGCAAAAATATCAACACATTTACCATAATTTGAAAAATAAGCTCTTGAATCTGAAATGGTTGATGCACCAACGGTAATGGCATTTTCTGCAGCAGCTGGTGAGGTATTACAAGCATCTTGATTTTCATTACCTGCAGCAACAGCAAAGTTTAAACCGGCTTTAACTGCAGCATTAACTGCTAAATCTAAAGCACTTGATTTACCACCACCTAATGACATATTAGCAGTTGAACCTTTAAATCCTTTTTTACCAGCTTTAACATCATTTTGATGTGATTTAGCAGCAAATTCAACTCCTTTAACAACATCAGACATTGAACCTGAACCATTTGATCTTAAAACTTTAACGGCAACAACTTTAGCTTTCTTAGCAACTCCATAAGATGATGAAGCAATAGTACCAGCACAATGAGTACCATGACCATTACCATCAACATCTTCATCACCATAAGGAACTGTTGACCCCCATTCAGCTCTACCTTCGAATTCTTCATGATTGACATTAATACCTGTATCAATAACATAAGCAGTAACACCTTCACCACCTTCTGTATCATAAAGATATTGATTAAAAGAATTAAGACTTAATGGTTGTCTGTGACTAACTCTTGCTAAACCCCATGGAGCACCTTTTTGAGTATCAAATTCACTTGCATGAACAACTGAATCTTTTTCAATGAATTTAACCGCTGGATGTCTTGAAATTAATTCAATGGTTTCATCTAAAAAGTATCCAGCATAACCAAGAAGATTACCAACTTTGAATCCTTCAATGATACCACCATCAGCTTTAAAGTCACTGGTACTAACAAAGAATTCATCATCTGAAGCTACTTTAGCAACTGAATTCATATGTTCTAAAGCAACCCATTCTTTATGGAATTCTGCTTCATTTTCAGCGATATCTTCATTGAAAACAATGATATATTTATGGTTAATAGATTCTCTAGCAGTGGTGGAAATAGGAGCAGCATCTTTAAGGTCTCTAAGAGTGATTTTCATTTTATTAACGACAGAGTTGACGCCGGCTTCAACAGAGTCGACACCTGCTTTAACAGTTTCTTTAACAGTATCAACAGATTCTTGAATTGAATCTGAATGGTCTTCAAAGACGTCAATAACGTCGTGGACTTGAGGAACAACGAGACCATTAACAGATTTAACTGATAATGCTGTTAAGATTGAGAAGGCAATGGATTTTGTTAATAACATGATAAAGAATAAGGGATGAGATTTTGGGGGTGATAAGGTGAGGGATTGTGTGCGGGTAATTGGTATGCGATGGGGTAATGCCGGGGATACTGACTAGAGGGACAGGGGGGGGAGGGAAGGGAGGATAACCGAAGGGGTGACTATCAGTCTTTGGTCCTCATCGTCATCTGTATCCTGTCTTCTGGGTATTTCTCTCCCTCGACTGTTCCTCTTCCTCTTCCTCCTTCTACTGTTTCTCTCTCTCTCTCTCTCTCTCTCTCCAGTAGCCAGCATGACCGAATTCCGATAAGATATTAGCCATCCACGACTGTCACATGAGAATATAACCACATTGATAAGAATTGTGGTTAACTATTGTGGCCCCTATTGTGGCCCTATTGTGGCCTCGGTTGATATTGTGACGTTTAAGGTTAGTGCCCCTTAAAGGTGACGACGGATCAATAAGCTGGCTATATGGATGTCTTGATTATTTAGAAAGCAATCAAGGGTCTAACTTGGGCAACTTGGGGTCGAGGTCTTGGCCTGGCTTGTCTGGCTTGTCTGGCTTGTCTGGCTTGTCTGGCTTGTCTGGCTTGTCTGGCTTGTCTGGCTTGCCCTGGGTCTGTGCCTGGAAGACTATTTCTCACCTCTGCTATGACTCAATTATCACTACCCCTCCTATTTGCCACTCTACGCTTATCTCATTCCGCTTATCAGTCATTTATTTCTATTGTCCTTATCTTATCTTACTCCTTATCTATTTATAGAATTTACTGTGGGGTGCCATTTAGTTTAAAAGGTACCTGGTACTCTATCTATTGTGATTATGTTCGATGTTCTTGCTGGTCGTAATTTTGTTGCCTTTATTATCTACACGTATTCTATCTACCCTCTATCTCATCCTAATCCACTCCTCAACCTCTTCCATATCTCCCCCCTTCTGTATCCCCTGCATCACAACCACCTCGTCATACTTTTGTTTCAACCTTTCGTACATCTCAACCTTTCTTGTCATAGAATCAGAAACACAAAAGTAAAATACATTTTCTCCATTAGTATCTTTTGTAACTGGCATATTTGGTCTATGTATCAATTGCATCAACTCTCTTGTCTTAGCCATCACTTCCTTGAACTCTCTTGACGTGTTCCTCTTACACATATCATTCTTACACTCAATATTATCACATCCTTTATTCATCTGTAACACATATCTTCTTTCAATACGATTTTGAAGTTTGATATTTGTGGGATCATGAAGTTGACTATAAAGAGGTCCAAAACAATTATCACAAAGTTCTAATAAATTATTCATAGATATTTCATTAATACAATACTCATTATGACATTTTTTAAATAATTTTTGAAACTTATCTGTAGACTCTTTATTCTCTAATTGATGTATTTTAAAGTGTTTTTTAAAATCTTTTCTCTTGATTGGTTTCTGACATTTATCACATTCATCAGTTCTATTCCCACATTCATTTTCATGATGGGTAAGATTTTCAAACTTGTCTAGGTAAGTACTTTGTTCTTGTTCACATATGAGATGACAGAATTTACATTGATGAAGTTTGTAGGGACAATCAACAGATTTATGTTGAGTTACAAGATCTATAAATGTGGCATAAGGTGGTGATTTACATTTATCACAAGAGAAGGGTTGATGATGAAGTTTAAGATGTTTGAATTGAGATACTGAAGAATTGGTGGTGAAGGTACAAGAGTGGCAATGGAAATGGGAGTCGGGAATTGTATGAAGAAACACTTGATCACATTTCGGACACTTGATGTTGTTTTTGATACAAAAGACTTGATGAAGTTGAAATTGTTGTTTGGGAATGAGTTTAGAACAGTGACCACACATCACCTGATCGCTAAACTCGTCAACTGGACTATCCTCTTCTCCTTCATATTCTCCTGTTCTTATTGTCACCACCCTTTCAGTATCCCAACTAAACCCTACCACATATAACCATTTCCCAACCTCATCCTCCTCATATCCCTGCTCTAAATCGTATCTACACTTTTCTATATATCCTTTAAGAAACTCATACGGCACCGTAATCTTCTTATTGTCATCATCCATAGTTGTGAATTGAAAATTCTCTAAAGTAACACACTTGTCAACTGCTACTACTAAATCAACACTATCAGCATCACCAGTCACCTCAAGATTCAAATCTCCTTCGACTTTTAAAATATCAACCTTAACCACTTCAACACTCTTATCAAGACTATTGAACGGTATGGCATTGATCTCCACCATATCCTCTAAAACCTTTGCATTCTCAACACTCGATATCATTTGATTATGTGTCAATTGTTGTTGGGCCATTATATCATTCAATGGTACTATATCCAATACCATATCTGTATCTATTATACATACAGTATCATTATCACCTGTGTCTTCTATCATCATCTCATACCCGTTCAAAATAATCTTATCACCTCGACTTAGCACCGTATAATCCTTAGTAAGATGAGTTTCTAGATAATATTTCCAATTAGTAATCTCTGGATAAAATTGAAGTGGTTTGAGCTTGAGATATGTTCCCTTAGGAACATGCTGATGTAAAGATAATGATATAGACTCGGTATCCCCACAATTTAAACGGCTGCAAATTATTGATGGTACCTCTATTGAGTATTTCTCAGCAGTGAACTGTTTCACACCTACAAATGTCAGATTTGTTGAAGAAGACACTTTAAAAATCAATGGATGAGGAAGTTGATCACCAAATTGATCATCGAGGTACCTTACTACATCATCAGGTAAAACCACTTTATCAGAATTTGAATCTAATCGTTTTACACTTAAATCAAATGACATTGCCACTACTAAATAATTCCGATATTTCACTCAGATATTCCCGCGTAAAAAATTGCCTGTGTAGAAAAGATTTTTTATGCATCAGACTAAATGCGCTTGTTCCCGACCTAAATCGGACGCGATTATAACCATTCTCGCGGTAGAATACATTCCATCGCGAGAGTCTATTGTATTATGTATTGTTAATTTGGATGGAAGGATTAAGGGATTAAAGAATTCCTATAAGATTTTATCCCGGGAAATTTCTCCGCTGATTATTTCCTTTTCGGGTGGGTTTCACGCGCTGCGCCGATTTACGAGAGTCTCATTTCTACAAACCTGTATTTTTCATAATTTCTTATTAACACATGTCAAATCCGTCTAGTCTACTAGGGATGTTCCAACTAAAAGGAAAGTTCATCATAGCAGCTGCTATCATCATACTTGTGGTTAATGTATCATATTTTAGACCAATGTCCGGTTCGGACCAAACTGGATTAGCATTTGTTACAACTGGAACTTCTCAAGAATATCAAAATGCTTTGGTTTCAACTGCTGACTCAATAACAAATACTGATATGTTAAGAAAGGCCATTGAAGAAATAAAAGATGAAGAAAAGGATAAGATCATTAAACAATTAAGAATTGATATAAGAAAAGATCATGAAAAATATTTTATTGATCAATTAAAGACTGAATTATCTGATGATTTCACTAAAGCTTTATATAAACAAGATTTAGCTCTGACGGTTTTGATGAATAAATTAAGGAACGATTTCGATACTAGAAACTCTAATGTAGTAAAGTCATTCATAACTAAAGATGTAATTGAAGCTCTTAAGAGACAACCTGATTTTAAAGAGTATTTAGATCAGGAAGGAAAAGTGAAAAAAATAGTTGACTTTATGACAAATCAACTTACTTCAGATAATGATAAATCTGCATTTCTTACGTATGTTATGGAGTTAGTTAAGACTAATGATCCTGGGGTGAAAATTGATAGAGAAAAATTAGGTAAATCAATGGTTGCACCATATTTTTTAAAACCTTCAAAGGGTCAATTGACCTATAAACAATTAACTGAAAATAGATTAGAAATTCTGACAGAACAATTTGAAAAAATTCAAAAGTCACATGATTCAATCGTACAAAAATTGAATCATTTAAGTATCCCATCAGGCTCAATTTATTCAGGTGATGGGGTTGTGTTTAGTACCAGTCCTGAACATATTGGTGCTGTGTTAGTTAGTATTGTTCAATTACGTGAAACCGGATGTAAATTACCAATTGAGGTGGTTTTAAATAATCAAGAATCTGGAGACCTTCATATTTGTAATAAATTGCTTCCAGAAATGAATGCAAAATGTTTATTCTTAGATGAAACTTTACCATTTTCTGGTCTTAAAATCGGAGGGTTTCAAGCAAAAGTTGCTAGTATTATTATATCATCATTTGAAAATGTTATTTCAATGGATGCTGATAATCTTGCAATGATTAACGTTGAAGAATTATTACATTGTCAAGATTTTGCAACCACAGGATTCTTATTATGGCCTGATTTATGGGCTAAAACAACATCTCCAAAATATTATGAACTTGCAAGATTTGATATTGGTGAACCAATTAGACGTAATGGTTTAAAAAATGATGAAAATTTTGATAATGAAGAATTTTGGTTTCATGATATTGATGGGATTCCAAATGCAAGAACTGTTGAATCTGGTCAACTTGTTATAAATAAACTTAAACATATAAGATCATTGATTCTTTCTCTTTATTATAATACTTATGGACAAGATTTATATTATCCTCTTTTATATCAAGGAGCAGCAGGTGATGGTGATAAAGATACTTTTGTACCAGCCCTTGAACTTTTTAAAGAACCTTATTATATAGTTGAAAAAGATACTGATGTACTTGGATATAAAAGTGGTCCAAATATGGATGGGGATTTTGTTGATACTACCTTCATACAATATTCTCCAACTTCTTCTAAATATAGAATGAAAGAATGGAAAAAATGGTTAAAATCAAAAGATCTTGATTCAAGACTTTGGCCTTATCAAGATAATGAATATACTAAAAATCTTTTAAAAGAATTTGAACAATTTTTCAAAGAAACTCTTGAAAATGGTGGGTTATTAGATGATGGTAGTATGGATATTAAACCGATTTTCTTACATGTTCATAGACCAAAGATTAATCCTCTTGCAAATTATAAAAATGCTCAAGGTGTTTATGATAGACGTAGTCTTGGGAAACCTGATGAGTATACCAAGTTTTTAAAGGATGGAATCGATTGGGAATTAAGACTTCATTCTATATCAAAATGGGTTGCATGTAGGGGACTTACAGACCTGAAGATATTTGAGAGTATGGGCACTAGTCAAGAGGAGGTGTGTCAAGGTGTTAAAGGGTTTGTCAAGTACTTGATTAAGACCACAAAGAGTCCAGAGAGTGAATTCAAGGCACCTAAGAAAGAGCCAGAGGAACAGGAGAAACCAAAGGGAAAGGGAAAGGGAAAAGACGCAAAGAAAAATACGTGATAGATAATGATTTATATTAATATACGGTATGACTAATGGTGCAAGAAAGGTGTAGGGATATGAGAGGAAGTTTATCTTTATGTTCTATTTAGTTTTAGTAGGATTCTATTTCTTGGTAAGTGCACGCATTCGAAAAGTTCAAAAATTGATCAAATTTCAAAGGTCCTAGCAAGCAAAAAATTGACGTGAGATTTGATGTAGATATTGTACAATAGTGAAGAGACTTGAAGGCCTGATACTTTTACTGTATATAGATTCGTATGTGAAGTTTGTACCTATCTAGTTTTTAGAGACACAAACTACGAATTGGGGAGTCTACAAGGCTTTTTATTTTTCAAAAATTCCGTCAATTTTCGCTCTTTTAAATGTCTTTAACTCGGTGAGTTTTTGTGCTAAGTGAGATTTGAAAGAACTGGGAGATAGAGGGAGTTGGGTTCCATAAGTATGGAGTTTTCAAGTTTCTATTTTATCTCTAACAAATTGTAGAGGGTGAGTTATTGAATTTTGCAATTTTTGCAATTTTTCAAAATTTGCGATTTTCAGAAATTTTTAAAAAGTGAATTGCTGCAAAATTTGAGAGTAGACGAAGAAAGAGATAAGACAAGAAATAGAATGATAGAAAGGAAGATGAAAGTAAAGTATTGTAGAGAGATCAACATGTGACACTCCAATTAGATCGAGTCTTTATTGACAGTTCTATTGTGTATTTTTCAGTTATTGTTGTATGTACCTTGGTAGATATGGATACACAGACGTTCCAAACCTTGGACAGAATCAAGAAGAAAAGAGTAGAAAACGCTTTTATTACGTTAGTATCAAGTTGTAGTTTGATGGTCACTTGTGTTTGATAGGTCATGGGTTTGATGGGTTATTCTAGTTTGATGGGTCTAGGTAAGAGAGTGGAATACAGAGAGCATGAACGCAAATCAGTTAGGCTTGAAATCCAATACTACCAGCACTGCTGTAGTATCTACCCACCCCCTTGTCCTCCTCCTCTCTATTATTTTATCCTCTCTCGTCCCTATCTTCTCGGTGTGTGAAAAATCTCATCGCAATGTTCAACCAAACCGGAGTTATAACCTCTAAATTCTCCCCCGTCAAAGTTACAAAATACCGTTCCTCTAGAACAGGCCTTCAATTATGCTATGTGAATCAACCATCACCAGTTGTCAAAGGGTATTTTGCTGTTGCCACTGAAGAAACAAGTGATTCTGGTGCACCTCACACCTTAGAACATCTCGTATTTATGGGTAGTGAAAAATACCCTTATAAAGGATTTCTTGATACTTTAGGTAACAGATTCTTCTCCACTACCAATGCATGGACAGCTGTGGACCAAACAGTTTATACTCTTAACACAGCAGGTTGGGAAGGATTTAAAACATTACTTCCAATTTATCTTGATCATATAATTAATCCTACATTAACAGATGAAGGATGTTTAACCGAAGTTTATCACATTGATGAAACAGCTGAAGAAAAAGGAGTTGTGTTTTGTGAAATGCAAGGGATAGAAAGTATGCCATCATTCCATACATATTTAGAAATGATGAGATCATTATATTCAAAAGATTCAGGATATTCATCAGAAACTGGTGGATTAATGAGTGAATTAAGAAACCTTACAAATGATCAAATCAGAGATTTCCATAAACGTATGTATAGACCAGATAATCTTTGTGTTATAATTACTGGAAGTGTTGATGAATCAGAACTTTTAGATATAATGAATGAATTTGATAAGGATTTACCAACCAAACAAAATCTTCCAAGACCTTTTGTTGATAGTAAACATGATCCACCATTAACCGAAACTGTAGTTAAAGAATTAGAATTTGCATCAAAAGATGAATCTATGGGTGAAGTTCTTATTGGTTGGATTGGACCAAAATTTGATAAAAATCTTGAATATGAAGCATTAGAAATGATATCGAATTATTTTACAGAAAATCCAAATAGTTTATTTAATAAGAATCTTGTAGAAGTAGAAAACCCTTTAGCTATAGAAGTAAGTCATAGTTTAGATTGTTATTATAATACAGCAATGGTATATAATTTTTCAGGTGTTTCAACTGATAGATTAGGTGAAGTTGATACTAAAGTTAAGGAGATTATAAAAGAACAATCAAATCCTGAAAACTTTGATCTTGATTTGATCCGTCAAATTATTGAACAACAAAAATTAACATTAATTTTTGATTGTGAAAAAGGACCATCACATTTTCAATTTTCGGCAGTTTTAGATTTTCTTTATAGTCCTTTAGATAGTGATAATCTTAAAGAATGGATCAATTGTACTGATTATTATGATATTCTTTTAACTTGGACCAAAGAACAATGGTGTGAGGTTATTAAGAAATATTTTGTAGATAATCATAGTGTAAGTATATTGGGTAAACCATCTGCCAAGGTTAGTAAGAAGGTTAAATTAGATAATAAGACCATGAAGAAGGAAAGGGTTGAAAAATATGGAGATGAAGGTTTAAAAAAGCTTGGAGAAATTTTATCAAACGCTAGAAATAAAAATGATGCACCAATTCCTGAAGATATTCTTTTAAAGTATGGTAAACCAGATCCTTCAAAGATTGAATTTATCAATACTAAATCTTATAAATATGGTACAAATGATTTAGATGTGGATTATATAAATGATGAATTTAGTAAGAGATTAGAAAAAGATGGAGGTAAAAACCCACTTTTCTTTCATTTTGAAGATTTTAAATCTCAATTTGTTACTATTAACATTGTAATGTCAACTCTTAATGTAGATAAATCACTTTTAAGATATCTTTCTATTATGGAAGAACTTTTTAATATGCCAATATATGATAAGGAATTGATTCCATATCAAGAAGTTCTTAAACAATTAAATGATGATTTAATTGAATTTGAATTTGATACGGGATTTGATGGGCAATTTTTAGAATTCATTCATATTAAAGTAAAATGTCAAGTTGAAAAATATGAAATTGGTGTTGATTGGATTCGTAAGATCATGACCCTTAATGTTATTGATAAAGATAGAATAAAAGTAATTTTAGAAAAAATTATTAATGCACTTCCTGATAAAAAGAGGGATGGTGAACTTATGATGTATTCTAAACAATATCGTACATTATTTACTGAAGAAAGTACTAGAAAAGCTCAAGATAGTATTTATAATGAAACTTTTTATAAAGAGGTTTTAGAATCTATAGATAATGATTTTGATAAGGTTAAGAAAGATTTAGAATCATTTAAGAACCAATTATTTACTTTAGACAATTTTAAAGTATTTGTTAATGGGGGATGTAGTGAAATTAGAAACCCAATTTCTGCATGGAACCAATTCATTAAATCATTTGATTCGGTGAGTTCAATAATTCCAATTGAAGACTTTACAAGATCTCATCAATTTAGAAGTAAAATTGGACTTGATTGTGCAAATAAAGGATACCTTGTAACCCTTCCATCAATTGAATCAAGTCAACTTATTACCTCAACCAAAATTCCACTTGGATATCTTGAAGATGATATACTTAAAATTGTTCTTGCAAGTGAATGTCTTAATGCAGTTGAAGGACCATTTTGGAAAGGTATTAGAGGTAGAGGTTTAGCATATGGTACAACATTGGCAAGAAATTCAGAAACAGGATTTTTAAATTATTCATTATATAGATGTACAGATGTTGAACAAGCATGGAAAGAAAGTAAAAAAATTGTTAATGAATTTTGTAATGGTACAAATAAATTTGATAAATTTGTTATTGAAAATAGTGTTGCAGCCATTATGAGTTCATTAGCTGATATGGAATCTAATTCATATGATGCATCCTTTTCTAAAGTATCTGATAATATATTTAGAAGGAGAGGACCAAATTATAAGGAGAAATTGGTTAAGAAGTTGATGAGTTTTGGAGAAGAAGATTTGGTTCAAGTGATGAATAAATATTTTAAGAAATTATTTGAAGCTGATAGTGCAGTTATGGTAACAAGTATACCAAGTGCCAAGGAGGAGAGTGTTAAGAAGTATTTTGAGAGTGAAGGGTTTGAAGTTGAAGTTGAGGAGATTGAAGATGATGGAGAGGGGAGTGAATGGGAGAGTGGGAGTGAAGGGAGTGAAGGGAGTGAAAGTGAAGAAGAGACTGAGTCTGAGAGTGAAGAGGAGGGAGAAGAGTGAATAGAAGATTGTGGTATAGCTAGAATAGAGTAGAGTAATATATGGATAGAGTAGAGAATGGAGAGGGGAGAGGAGACTAGGGACTAGAGGCTAGAGACTGGACCAGAGAGAGACTAGACCAGAGAGAGACTAGACCAGAGAGACTAGACTAGAGACTAGTCACAAATTCTCTCAGGATCCACCGTTCACCATCGCTTTGCTCTGGTTCACTCGCATGCTTGTCCCACCGTTCACCATCGCTTTGCTCTGGTTCACTCGCATGCTTGTCCCACCGTTCACCATCGCTTCGCTCTGGCTCACTCATGCTAGTCCCACTAATCCAGAAACAATTCCCTTCCTTCCTATCCACTCCAGAATCTCGTCTTGTCTTCAAACTAGACTGGTATATCCTCTCCTTTGCATGTCTTCTTTATTGGGTCAACTATTTAGACCGTCTAAACCTTTCAAATGCTTATGTTTCAGGTCTTAAAGAAGAAATTGGACTTTATGGAAATCAATTTAATATCATAAATACAATGTTTACCATTGGTTATGTCATATCTCTTATCCCACATAACCTTATACTTCTAAAAGTCAGACCAAGTCTATGGTTAAGTTTTTGTTGCTTTTCATGGGGGTTAATTGTCCTTGGAATGTATAGAGTTACTAGTTTTTATCAATTATGTATATTAAGATTTGTACAAGGATTATTTGAAAGTAGTACATTTACAGGAGTTCATCTTATTTTAAGTCAATGGTATAAAGAAGAAGAACTTACTAAACGTACTGCGATTTTTACATCATCAGGACTTTTAGGTAATATATTTTCAAGTACTATGCAAGCAGCTATTCATACATCTTTAGATGGTACAAATGGATTATCAGGATGGAGATGGTTGTTTATTATTGATTTTATCATCACCATTCCAATTGTAATTTATGGGATTTTACTATTTCCTGATACTCCAGATACTTGTAGAGTAATATATCTTAATAAACAGGAGATTCAACTTGCACAAGAGCGAGTTATAAAAGAAGACCAGATCGACGTTTTTGATTGGTCGGTTATAAAAAGGTGTATAGGTAGTTGGCAATGGTATATGATGTCAATTTTATGGGTATTAGGAGGAGAAAATGAAAGTTTTGCAACCAATTCAATATTTGCGATTTACTTACAATACTTTGATTATCCAATAAAGGATAGAAACCATTTCCCGATGGGGATATACGCTAGTGGGATATTATTTACTATAATATTTTCAATTTATGTAGATTTAACGGGTGCCAAAAATCATTGGAAAATAGTTGTATTGATTGGGATAGTGATGATTATACTGTCGATAATGATGTTAGTAAAGCCATTAGATCATACGGTTGTATTTATAGCACAATATTTATCAGGAATTAGTTATTCAGGACAAGCTATAGTATTTGCATGGGGGAATATAATTTGTTCAAAAGATTTGCAGCAAAAAGCGGTCGTGCTCGCATCGATGAATATGTTTTCAAATGCGGTAAATGCGTGGTGGAGTGTTTTATTTTATGGGGCTGATACGGCACCAAAATTTGTACGAGGGAGTTATGCGATGATCGGGACAGGATTTGTTAGTGTGATTGTGGGGGTGATAATTATGAGGATGGAGAAGAGGGAGAGGAGGAGAGAGAGAGAGAGAAAGGAGAGATAGGAGAGGAAGGTGGACAGAGCGCTAGGAGAGAGAGGAGGTGGACAGAGCGCTAGATAGGGAGAGGCGGCTAGACATAGATAGTAATAAAAAGAAATAGTGAGTGTATATAGGGATGAGGCTAGTTCAGTCTAGACGTAGTTCTCCAGACGTTCTCTAGTCCAGTCTCCAGACGTTCACCAGACGTTCACCAGACGTTCTCTCTAGTCCTTCTCCCTTCTCTCTTGTCTCCCGTCCTTGTCTCTCCCGTCCTTCTCTGGGGGACCCTTGTCTCTCCCGTCCTTCTCTCTTGACCCCCGTCCTTGTCTCTCCTTCTAGTCCCTTCCTTCGTCCTCCTTCCGCTCTCGCCGAATGTGTGTCCAGCGTGCACTCTATCGTGCACTCACCACCCTCCCCATTACTAATCACCCGCATTCTTAAACCTCATAATCCCACTTCCCACTCATCACTCAATATGACTGATATTAAAAGACCCTTTGATGATCTCGATGATTCTTACCCTTCATCCCCCTCAGACCCCAGTAAGAAATCAATCAAACCTGGTAGAAAACCAATAGATAGTGAACCAAAATCTAAAAGAACCGCTCAAAATAGAGCTGCTCAAAGAGCTTACCGTGAACGTAAAGAACGTAAAATGAAAGATTTAGAAGATAAAGTCAAATCCTTAGAAGACGAAAACCTTAAGATCAACACCGAATCCGATTTCCTTAAATCCCAAATTGATATGTTAAAAAATGAACTCATCAAGTATAAAGGTAGTTCTAATTTACCAACAAGTGTTGGTAGATTAAGTAATCCAAACCATAGAAGTAGTACAACTCTTAACTCTAAATCATCATCAGATTTTTCAGATTCAAGATCGGTTAACTCATCACTTAATGATTCAAGTCCTGATACTGATGTTAGTGAAGGATTAAAAACTGATTTCCCATGGTCTAAAACAAATTTGGGTTATAATGTAAATACTAATGTACCTGATTTAATACCTGGTGGTCCAGGTAGTACATCATCTTCATCTACATCTCCTCTTAATGATAATATTCTCTTTGATTCTAATGATAGATTTGATGAAAAATCTGATCCGTTTTGTAATAAACTTAATGAAGCTTGCGGTACAAAAGAATGTCCTATACCAAAAGCACAGACTGAAAAGAAGCAAAGTGTTAGTTCTCCTTTTAGTTTATTCGGTGGTTCAAGTGATCCAAGTATGAATTATAATTTCAATCTTACCCCTAATGAAGAAGATCCATTATCATTTTTAAACGATACGAATTTTGATGTCAATTTGGCATTTGGTGAAAGTAAGAGCGATTTGAATTTAATGGATAATTTAGTTACTGAAGAAAGTGTATATGATCCATTAAGGGATCAAAACTTTAATTTCAATGAATTTATAAAGAATTCTGATACTCAGACACCAGGTGTTGAGGTTGCTGAAGTAGTACCAGCTCCAGAAAAGACATTTAAATGTAGTGAAATCTGGGATAGAATAACTTCTCATCCCCGTTACACGGAGATCGATATTGATGGGTTATGTAGTGAGTTAAAGAGTAAAGCTAAATGTAGTGAAAGAGGAGTTGTTGTGAATGCTAGTGATGTGAATGCTTTATTGGAGAAGAGTGCCAACGAGAGGTAGGTATGGAGAGAGGTGATGAGGTATTCTGGAGAGGGAGGTGATGAGGTATTATCTGGAGTAATGAATATACGTTTGGTTTCTATTCCTGTATTTGTAGTACTCTAAGGTTTCACGTGAAGTCTTCTGTCTCTAAGGTTCCACGTGAAGGCTTCTTGCTATCTCTAAGGTTCCACGTGAAGTCTTGTTGTAGTTCTCTAAGCTTCACGTGAAGTCTTCTTGCTGGTAGACTATTATACTATTATACTATTAGACTATTAGACTATTAGACTATTAGAGTATTAGACTGGCAGACTATTAGACTGATAGACTCGTAGACTGGTAGACTGATAGACTGATAGACTATTAGACTGATAGACTGATAGACTGATAGACTGATAACCTACTAGACTGATAGACTGATAGACTGATAGACTGATAGACTGATAACCTACTAGACTGATAGACTCGTAGACTATTAGACTATTAGACACTGGTAGACTATTTGTCGATAGTCTACAACGATAGTCTACATTGATGATCTACAACTTCTATCTCTACAACTCTCTACGGTCTACGGTCTACGGTCTACGGTCTACGGTCTACGGTCTACACAACACTAATCTAGAAGTCCATGGTCAGGACTTGTCTTCGACTCTCCGTTATCTAGCCCTCTTCTATGGTCGTGACTCGTCACCTGAAGTCTTCTTGCTGTACAATAAGCTTCTTCACATGAAGCCTTGCTGTACAATAAGCTTTCACGTGAAGTCTTGCTCATCTCAGGGTCTCGTCTCAGTCTCAGGCTACTCCGGACCATGAAGAGATTATTCGTTAAAGCTAGTAATAACTACACACATGACTTCAAAACTGTCCCAATTAATACCCTTACTCCAATTAGTATCACCCTGGATATCGGTACTTTTGAATTGATCATCAACATAAAGAATTTCGATGGGTCTAAATTTCATCACGGAAATAGTTTATATAATATAGGAGATAAGAAATATCTTGGACAGGAGGAACCTGGAGAAGGTACAGAAGCTGGGGGTTCTCTACAAGGCACAGAAACCGGTCCCAAATACCCAAACCTCACGTTCGAAGTCAACTTTAAACCAAATTTCCCCCAAAATGGTAGAGATTTACTCTTTGGAAATGACTTCAATACCCCCATAAAACAACATGTTCCTGTAACTCTTCTCTCTGCTGGTCTTAAATTCTTCAATTGGTTTATCAACTCTACTGTTAAAGGTGATATCTACTGCGATAAACCTTTCCTCTATGGTCCAATTCTTAATAGTTGTACTTATATGTCAATAGATGAAAAGATTCCTTCTGATACTATTGATACAAGTAATAACAAATATAAAGAAAACTTAAACTCTAATATAGACAATACTCTTAAAATCCCTGACATGTCATTAGATAGAAAGCGATTCTTTAATAAATTATCAAATTGTGAACAATTTGTATTTGTTGAAAGTAATAAATATAAATTGAAATTTGATACCAATTTTATTAAGATGGCAGATTCAAAATATTCTGTTAGTTTACCAACTTATAATGATAAGACATTTGATATTAATGTACTGAATTATGCAAATGATAAATTGGATAATTTTAATTGGGTTATAAAGGTTGGAGGATTAGAGGGGGTTGGATATGGTAAGATTGGATTGGTTGTGAATTTTTCATTACATGATGAGTAGGGGTGTAGAGAGATGATGGGGTGTAGAGAGATGAGTAGAGGGTATAGAGATATGAGTAGGGGTGTATAGAGATGAGTAGAGGGTGTAGAGATATGAGTAGGGGTGTATAGATAGATATGATATGATATGATAAAATGGTTGTAGGGGGAGGAGAGAGGAGACACGACACTAGACAGGAGATGGGAGACAGGAGATGGGAGACACTAGACACTAGACACTAGACACTAGACACTAGACACTAGACAATAGACAGTAGACAGTAGACACTAGACACTAGACAGTAGACACTAGACAGTAGACACTAGACACTAGACACTAGACACTAGACAATAGACACTAGACACTAGACACTAGACACTAGACACTAGACACTAGACACTAGACACTAGACACTAGACACTAGACACTAGACACTAGACACTAGACACTAGACACTAGACACTAGACACTAG